>SMDT01002837.1:600000-913403 GCA_005392925.1 Aquilaria sinensis | reverse complement strand
ATTCTTCTTGATAAAAAAAAAACTAAAAAGGTATTAAAAAAAGGATCTATCGTACCTTAAAAGCAATGAGCTCAAGTGCACTTAGGCCCAACTAAACATAATGGACATAAGACATGAACCATATTAATCTAAAGGCCCTAAATCCTTTTAGCCATCTTAAATCGATTTTATTTTGCATGTATCCATACTTTGTTTTTGCTTTATATTTTTTTAATACATATGCTAATAATTTCAACCTGTCCAATAATTTTTTTTACAATTAATGAGCATATAAGTGAAAATGTATATTTCTAAATATTAGAGAAGTAATCATAATAACAATTTAAGTTTGGAGGGTTACTGTAAAATATCCAACTTTTTATTCCCCACCCAGCACCAAAGCATCTTACAGAATCTGACTTCTTCAAATCTTCCTAACATAAGTTTCTGAAAAGGTTGTAAGCCTTAAGTATTCCAGCAAAATATAAGACTTTTTTTTAAGTGCGTTAATAATGCCTTGTTGGCTAGATCTGAGCTTTTAAAGAAAGTTATGTTAATTCCAACATATTGTCCTTATTGTGATCTTTGGAAGAAGGCATGATACACTTGTTTATGCATTGCCCAACATCTAAGGATGTGTGGGAATTAACCCTTAGTATCTCTTAACCTAATCTAAGGATGTGTGGGAATGAACCCCTAGTATGTCTCAACCTAATTCCAATGAGGACTTTCTTCAGTGGATAATTTGGAACCTTCCAGACAATCAAACTTAGCAATCAAAGTCTAGAAACTAGATTATCATTATTCTCTAAAGCACATGGATCATTCGTAACTTTAAGGTCTTTCAAAAGGCTGTTGTGGATCCTAAGCAAATCATTCAAAATAGAGATATGATCATTGGGGAAACCAAGTTGGCAGCTCATCATAGGGATCATATCACTAGTCATTTCTCCCTCAACCTCTTCCTTGTGTTATGTACTGGATCAATAATTTCACCGTCTTCAACCCAATAATATTCCATGTGGATAAAACTTTGAATCATAGGATAGGGTAGGGTATGGTAGCTTGCTCTTTTCAAGATCCTTCGTTTGTCTATTCTCATGATTTCTCATGCCTCATTGTATAAAGTCTATCTACAATATTTATGGAGATTAGAGTTATTCTTACTATAACGAAGAATGCATATGTTCTTATGACATGAATAACATTACTATATTAACATATTGTCTAGTTGAATTCTTTCAGATTGCATATTATATATAATTCCACCCATTTGAATATGGGCAAGGACGTTAATGAAGTTCACCAGTTAGTTAATTGATTTAGGAGAGTCTTAAGAATGGTTGTCCACATATCGATAGTGGACTTTGCCCACCAATTGCCCTCAATGGCTCTTAGGTTATCTGTATTGTACAGTTTATTCCTTTTTTATTTCTTTTCTAACTACCAAAACAGAGAGAGAAATTTTTTACACAAGTTAATACTTAAATAAATGAAATTTTAGTATTCATACCAATTGACAGAATTCACATATATCATATCTCACAATTTAGAATTTTAGTATGTCACTGATTTTAACAACATCATATAAATTGGTTGGTTGAGTGGTTCCATTGTTAGGGTAAGGAGCCAAGTTATTTCCCTTATATTTCTTCAAAGTTTTAGGTGTGCCATCTAATTCTATACCCTATCTCTAGTTTTACTGTTAGATTCAATAACCCACAGCGTGATCACCTAACAACAAAATACTATTCATATTTAAGTGAACCTTTAACTAGCAAAACAAAATGTTCTATTTCTTACTCATATAATCAACTGCTTAAATACTGAAGATTGATGAGAATTTGAGAAATCATCATATTAGGAAAAGGCAAGGTTGGGAATAAAAAAATGGATATTTTATGGTAACATTCTAAACTTAAATTGATATTACGATAACTCCTCTAATATTTGAAAATTTACATTTTCCTTTATATTCTTTTTACACTATCTAAAAGCAACATCTGAAATCTTAGAACTATCTAGTAATTATGTGCAAATAATTTCAAGTTGTTTGGTATTCTTTTACAACTAAATAACATTTAAAAAATATAGTTTTTCAGTTTTAAAAAGAAAAAACTAATAATTTAACATGCTCATTAGTTGTAAAAAGAATATTAGATAGGTTGAAATTAATAGTAGATAATTATTAGACATTTTAAATTAGGGTTATAGAAATTACTACCACACAATGTAAAAACAAAAATAGGAAAAAATGTAAATTTTCAAATCTTATTAGTTTAACTATAATTTCAACCTAAGTTCTAGGAAGCAACTATAAAATTAACCTAAGATTCCCTATGTAGATTATTTTTTCTCATACAAAAAAAAAATTATTCTTTAATGATTTTTTTTCTTCACTTAAAAACATTTATATGTGTTTGTGAAGAATGGTAATTAAAATCTCTATTCTTAGAGGGTATAAAACTACAATGACATTTTTTACCTTTAACATGGCATTTAGTGTGTGGTAAAGAGCTCTTCCTCATTTAAGTAATGTCTCAAATTTGAGTTTTGTGAATAGAAAAATAGGCTTTATGAGAATTTCTCCCCTAATAAGTGTCTAATTTGGCGCATGTATGGAGTAGTCGGAGTCTAATATAACTATCAGATACTAGGGATCTTTGACAAAAAAAGAAAAAACTATCATCTTGGAGGTCTTTTTTCTTTTAATTTTTTTGGTGAACACAATTTGCAATCTAAAGTGTGTCCTACCCTTATTCTTATATATATTTATATTTTAATACCACTATTCATAGCATAAAATAAGTATGAATGCATCAAATCTCATATCCAACCAAAACTAGATAGTGTACAAATTAAATTTCAGATATTTACAAGATGATGTACAAAGAAAGTGAGATGATACAAATTATATGAGACATTTGTACAAATGAGAATACAGATATGTTACTGATATATTCAATTGTATGTGTGAATTCAGTTTTTTATTTTAAAAATAGGCATGAATGCATCAAATTGCTCTTCCCACCAAAATAAGATATAAGTACAAATCGAATGACAAATATATGTATCAATTTGATGTACAAAGAATGTAATAGATATATACAAATTATGTTATAAATATTTGTAAAGTATATAGAGAAATCCTTAACTTGCCATTCATTCTATTAGACAAGAAAATGTCAACAACAAAAAAAAGATGTTAATCTAGTGAAAATGCATTGCATGCATAACCAAAGATCTATACAAGTCAAATAACAAATATGTAAAAATCTAATGCATAAAGAAAGTGAGACATGTGTACAAATCATATTAAACATTAGTATAAATCTATTAGGCCAAAGTACCAATTTTCTGAATATATATAGACATTAATAAATATATTTGCACATATGTAGAAATATACATATATATATATATGTATGTATGTATGTATGTATGTGCATGCGTGTAAACTTGTATTTACATGTGACATAATTTATAGAAATGTTTATTCTTATATGTGTGTCTCTGTGTATGTTTATTTTATATAGTTGAACCTTTTATTGACATTAATTATATGTGACTTTTGACCAAAAAGTAATTAGAATAATTTATCATTTACGCATTCTATAAACCTAATATACAAAGAATGTGATGAATATGTACACATTATATGAGACATATATACACATAATATTACGAAAACCATTACTGGTACATATATGCGTACATAAACAAACATTAGGCATGTATGTACATATTTATTATTTTACACCTCTACATATAAACGTCCATATAAGAACATTAAGGATTAATTTGTAAAAAAAAAAAATGATTAACATTAGATATAAGGTTTGACCTAAATAATTTGTTTTTTTTTTGTTGCCAAAACTCTTATGCTTCAACTAGTTCGACTGTCCCTGACACCTTAAAATCCAAACACCTTCACTGCCTTAACCTTCAAACGCCATCACCGCCTTATCCTTGTCATCCTCAAGCAGCATGCATGGATCTTCTCCTAATTTTGTTGTATTCAGAAGGAAAGCAGTTGATGGTTTTTGACATGAATTACGCTGCTGCTGCCACAACCCAACGCATGACCACCATCAGCAGTGGTTACCGATGCTCGGATATGATGACATAGGCCGACATAGAACAGTGATAGCAGAGAATATGGCTGACAATGGCAAATATGTCTAAACATAATGATGGTGCAATTAGCAGGGATGGGACATGATTGAGATTAGTAAATTGGATTGAGGGTAGAAGAGTAATTATAGAGACATGGCATATATAAAGTATGAAACATACCATACATTACACTTTCCCATTCTTTTGTATTCAATGGTCTTCATTTTTCATAGTAGTAAAAGACTTGATGGGCAAATTATATACACTATCCCCAACCTTTAATTATTGTTTCTGTTCTAACTCTAACATTCACTTTACTCGTAGGATACCTTAACATCTTTAAAATGTTTCATTTTAGCCATTTTTTTTTTACAGAAATCGTTATCTTGGACGAAAAATAACAAATCAGCATGGGATTATAGGAAAAAAAAAAGTAGCTTGAACTCTCTGAAAATTTTTTTTGTCAAAAAGACCTAAAAACTTTAGAACCTAAGGATCCAACCACCCTTGTTGCCACAAAAAAAAAAAATCAAAATTTTAATCGATCTTCATGGTTTGGTAGCATTTTTCACGCTCTTTAACTTTTTCTTCTGACATTTCTTTCAAAACTCAACTAATTTTTGTAAATTGAGTTTCAAATATTTGGATTTCACAATTCTAAATACAGATTTATAAAAATCCATTGAGATTTTGAAAAAATGACAAAAGAAAACGTTAAAGATAATAAAAATGCTATCAAACCATAACGGATGATTAAAATTATGGAAAAAAAAATCCAGTATGGTGGTATAGCTACACTAATGAGTTTCCTAATGGCAGTACCATAAGGGGGGAAAAAATTCCCAAATTTTGATTGGATTTCATAGTTTGATAGAATTTTTCATTTTCTTTAACTTTCTTTTTTATCATTTCTTCCAAATCTTAGCAAATTTTCATATATCTAGATTTGAAATTTTAAAACCTGAATCTTTGAAACTTGATTTATAAAAATTGGTTAAATTTTGGTAAAAATGACATAAAAGAAAGTTAAATAGGATAAAAAAAATGCTTCCAAACCATAAAATCTAATTAAAATTTTGGAAAAAAAATTTTCTGGCTTAGTGGCGCTGCCACTTGGAAACTTATTAGCATAGCAATGCCACCACGCCAGAAAATTTTTTCTAGAATTTTAATTAGCTTTCATGGTTTGATAGCATTTTTCATCCCTTTTAACATTATCTTTTATCATTTCTTTCAAATTTTTTAATGGATTTTTTTAAATCTGCATTTGAAATTGTAAAACCCTGGATCATTGAAGCTCAATTTACAAAATTGGCTGAGCTTCGGAAGAAATGGTAAAAGAGAAAGTTAAAAAGAAAAAAAAGCTACCAAACTTTCAAGGCCGATTAAAATTGTGAACTTTTTTGGGCTGATAATGGGTGTGGTCAGGTCATTAGGTTTCAAAGGTTTTACATCTTTTTGGCAAAGAGAAGGTTTTTAAGAAGTTAAAACTAGGTTTTCCCCATACAATTCCTTGCTGACGTGACATTTTTCATCCAAGATAATGATTTTCATCCAAAAAATGGCTAAATTGAAACGTTTTAATGAAGTTGGAGTATCTTGTGAGCAAAGTGAATGTTAGGATTAGAACATGAACAATAATTAAAAGTTGGGAGCAGTGCGTGTAATTTACCCAAGATTTGACTTTTCTGTCTCGAGTCTTGATGTGAAAATGAAAATAAAATTAAAGGAAAATTAGCCTCATAATCCCCTCTAATTTTAATTCAATTGTCAAGTACTACTCCATCCTAAAGGAAAATAACATCTCTTAAATTTACTTTTTGGAAAAAAAAAATCTCCTAAATATACTCAAGTTGTCAAGCAGTTTGTCAAAGTTAAGATGGGTTTCCGTTACCTCTCTTCTCTACCACAGAAAGCTGATTATTTGATCAATTCGGTCACTGACCGACTGAATTGCTTAAAACTGATTGGTTTTTGGTTCTAAATATTATCAACCAAACTACCCGAACTTCAAGTAAGAACCAAATCCAAAACAACCAAAATTCGGTTGGTTCGGTTTTTTAATTCAATTTCAGGAAAAAAAAAAAGTCTATTGCTCTTTTTTTTTAAAAAAAAAATTTCTTATGCAATCTTCGTTCCCAACATGGTTTTCATTGTGGGAATCATTCTTCCTCGAATGACAATTGTTCTTCTTCTGATGATGCCTGTCCTATCATGAAATTGCGAAATCGTTCCCCAATAACCAAGATTTACAGAGAAGCAACAAAAGAGGCAAAGCTGTGGAATAAAGTGTAGCAGCTTCTAGCTTTCTATAAGCGGGAAGATAAGGAGGAAGGCGGATTAGTTACCAAAGGATATGAAGGAAAGGAAGAAGCTGTACAGTGGCCAATTGAAGGAGATAAAACATGAAAGAGTGGATCGTGGTCAAAAAAGAAGAAAAAATGAGGCAGTGGGACTAGTAGGTTTAAGGACTACCGAGTAAATAAGGTGAAAAAAAGGGTTTATATAGCTAGGTTAAAAAGTTGAATAACTCTTGTCTTTTGAGGTTTCATTCAAGTTACACTTTAAACCCTATAATTTAAAAATTGCAGTTCAGGTTTTTTAGGTTTTTGCGGTTCTTGCTTTATTGTCCAATAAACAAACCGACAACAAAAAATATATTTCGGTTTCAACCCAAACTGAACTGAATAATTGAAAAACCAAACCATTTTATCCAAATTCAATTGGGTTTTTTGGGTTTTTCTATTTTATCTTAATAATACTCACCCCTAAGATACAAATATGTAGTTTGACATCCTCTATTTTAAGAAACAAGTAATTTACTCTTGGGTTAATATCACTAATTGTCCTTAAACTATTCTCATTTTGCTTAATCGACCTAGAACTATCAGTTGTTGCATTAATCCTCCTCAAACTAGTTAATTGTTGCACCCATTGTCTTATTGTTATATCGGCTGTTAAAAAGTAATGGAAATAATGAAGAAAATGCATAGTCAATCTTAAAATTTAGACAAATTTTCTATTTAAGTCCTAAAATTTTATGATTTTCCAATTCAATCACAAAACTAAAATAGTGTGTATACTCTCTTTAATTTCTTTCTTAGTTTTGTAGCATGAATTTCTTGAATTTTCTTTAATAAAATTTTTATAATTGAATTTTAATTAATTATTTATTCCAATTTCTTTAATTTATTATTATTTTTTTTCTTTGGCTTTGGTTTTTAAGTTTTTTATTTTGAAGGATTATTTTATTTTATTATTTTTATTTATCTTTTGTTGCTGCCTCATCCTTACCACTCCTTTTTATTTTATTTTTTATTTTCTTGATCCTTTATTTCCTTAAATTTTTCTATTATTTTTCTATGTTTCTTTTGCGAATATTTTTCTTTATTTCATCTTTTATTTTTTATTTTTTAAATATTATTATTTCTTTTGCTTACTTTTTCTTTTCTACAAATAACCTTCACATTGGAACATGTTTTGTTGAGTTTTATTCATATTCATTTAATTTGAGGACTTAGAATAATTTAAATAAATCCTTACTCATTCCATCTTACTTTTTTGGATTTTGTTGTATAATTCATAAAGGAACTTGGAAAATTTATTATATGATACAATGGCAGAAGTATAAAACAGGGAGCACTCAAAAAGTGTACCTCCCTAATTGATGAAAGGATAAGAGAAGAAAAGTTAATCTAGTATGACTTGTGTTTGAATAGAAGGAAATTGAGAAATAGCGAGAGTTATTATCCTTTTATTTTTATCATTTTCACATCCTTTTTACCCCTTATGGAAAAAACTCATCTCTATTCCCTCTCATTCTTTTATTAATTAAATACAGAGTGTTAATTCAACCAAATTATTAGTTGCACTATTTTCTTAATTGATAGATATAAAACATTACTCAAGTCTTTATTTTTTTCCCCTGTCATCTCATTACATAATGAACAATGTGAATATATTTACATTTTATCCAATAGTATAGTAAATGACTATCATTGGTACGACAAAAAGCACATGACCCATACTTATTGACATTAACAAATCAAACAACAAGATTAATTAATGCCAAATTATACATTAAATTAAAATAGGAGAAAAAAAAGTTAAATTTCCTATGTTCCTTTATGAATCATATAATAAATCTAAAAGAGTAAGATAAAATGAGTAAGAATTTTTTTTAAATTAGTCTAAGTCCTAAAATTAATTGAAAATGAATAAAACTGAACAAACATTTTCCATTGTGAATGTTATTTATAGAAAAAAAATTAAAGGAAAAGAAATAATAACCTTTAGAAAATGAAAAAGGAAAGACAAAATAAAGAAAAACATTCACAAAAGGAATGTGGAAAAATAATAGGAAAACTGAAGGAAACAAAGGGTCAACAAAAGAAAAAACAATTATAAGGATGAAACAATAATGAAAAAATAATCAAAAAGACAAAAAAACTTCAAAAGAAAAAGACTTAAAAACCAAAGTGAAAGAAAAAAATTAAAAAGACTTAAAAATCGAAGTGAAAGAAAGAAATTAAAAAAACTAGAATGAATACGTAATTAAAATTCAAGTATAAAAATCTTATTAAAGCAAAGTCAAGAAATTCATGTTTAATTAAAAGAAACCAAGAGAAAAATTAAAGAGAGTATACACATTTTCATAGTTTTATGACTGAACTAGAAAATCAAAAAATTTTAGGACTCAGATATAAAAATTTTCTAAGTTTTAAGTTAACTATGTATTTTTTCCATCATTTTTGTCACTTTTTAATGGCCAGTGCAACGGCAAGACGTGAGGTGCAACAATTAAATAATTTGAGAACAATTAATGTAACAATTGATAGTTCCGGGATAATTAAGCAAAACAAGAATAGTTTAGGGATGACTAGTGATATTAACCCTTAACTATCATATCCGACAAACACATGCCAAAACCTTACTTATTAGGTATAACTAGCAGGCAAGACTTATGGGAGCATATGGAGGAGGGCAAGGCCCAACATTGCAATCCCGCAGCCCACGACACGCAAAGGGGTACTCCTAGCAGTACACGGTCCCCAAATCCAACGACGATTCATAGGAAAGGCAGTGTCACACGAGCCTTGAACCTTAGTCACTAACTTGAGACTGGTAAGTGAGTTTTTATTGACTCTACCAAATAGCTCGAACATTATTAGAGTATCTTTTGCATATATATTCGTTATGCTCATAACACTAAGCCGATGATTCCTCATGTTGAGGCATATCTCAGCTCATGAGATATCTTTCAAGATTAAAACAATATAAACATGTCCATAATGGATTAGTATCACCTACCAAGTAGCAAAGGAGGTGTGCTTGATATCATGATCATCCTTTGCATGAATTTTCTTGTGATGAATCTTAATTCAAAGCATCCATTTTTATTGCTATAAAAGAATTATACCTCACTAGACTTACACTGACTATTTAACTAAGTTATGAAATATTAAAAAGTTATGAAATCAAAACTAAATTATGATCAACTGGCCTTCATAAATTCCGCATATAATGGCACTAATACTTTGTTTGAATGCTTTCTAGGTCCTAAAAAAAAAATACAGGTAGTCCTCACTTTTCTATAGTATAAATACCTCATTGTCCCATATAAACTTATAAAAATGCTTTTTGGTGCACCAATATATATATATATAATATTCTTTAGTTAGCGTTCTTGTTGTGGCATGTGAAGAAAATGAAAATGGATAAAATGGATAGATGAATTGGGTTGGGATTAGTTATTAGAGTGGATGGTGAGTGTGAGTTCCCTATAGAGAAGATACGAGCTCAGGCTAGAGGAGGCAGGAGAGACAAGCTGAAAGCAGTAGATAAAGCCCAGGCTAAAAATAAGCCAGAGCGAGCAAAGTGAGACCCAGTACTTTAGCAGGCAGAATATTGTTCCTAACGTCACATTATGACTTGCAACTTTAGTGTGCGTGTGTATGTATGTATATATATATATATATAGCTTCCCTTGTTTTTTAAGAATTAAAATATAGGGAAAACAAGAAGAAGAAGATTTAAGGGATGGGATGGATTAAAACTAAAGGGTGAAGATTCAATGTACCTGTGATGTGTGATATAATTATTAAATAGGATGGTGAGGAAGGAATGGGAGGTGGTTGCATTTGCATGGATAGAAAATGATTAATTTCAACGCTTTGCCAGCCCTGCAGCCCTTGCACTGCATTCCCATCCTTTCCATGCCCTTCGCTCAACTCAACCGAACCGCTGAGCTGTGCATATCCATCCATCCATTACATCAAATCCTATTTCTTTTCTTTTTTTCCTTTTTCCAACAAATTAACCCTAATTCTTTAATCCTTGAAAGCTTAAAATTAATACCCCTATATATTAATTTATCACTTCCATCTCCTACCATCGATCCTTAGCCAATTATTTTTGTAATTTTTTTTCAATAGTTTAGCTGATCCCATGGTATATATATATTGTTGTGCTGTCCTGTCCCGTTTAAACGGCTTTAACCGGATTTAAACTGCAAGCATCAAAACTGTGATGCACATTTCATTTCCAAGCGGCTTTGGCCCTAGTTACGTTTTGTATTTAAAATCAAAACTTGTTTAACGTTGTCACTCAATCATTAGCCAAGATTAAGAAAAGAAGCATTGGTTCAATAGTATTAAACGAAGGAAAAAAATTTGGATATTCAAATTATTTAATTAGTGAAGATTGGACGCTAATAGTATAATTTTATCCATACTAATAATTTTTTTGGCAGTAATCCATATAGAAAATATCAAGCCATTTTATTTAATAAATACTCTTCTACTCATTTAAACAGAATAGTGGATTCCATAAGTAGGAAATCACTTCAATGATAGCCAGCAGTAATCTTATTATTATTGTTGTTGTTATGATGTTGATTATATTATTATTATTATTATTATTATTATTATTATTATTATTATTATTTCATGTATTTTTTTAGATATTTTAAAATTAAAATACAATTAGCAACACTTTCCATTTGCAAATTTTTCAAACATTATTATGTATGTTAACCGATGCATTTAGTCACTGTGTCCAACCACTATATTTGACCACTATTTTTTCATATGCACCACAAATCCAAATTAAGCATTAACCATATATGCTTGTACTACATATAGTTAAAGTTTCAATTTCTTACCCAAAGAAAGCAATAAAATAATTTTTTATTATATTTTTTACTCATCAAAACATATTAGTTAAATACTTTTGGAATATATAATTTTTTTACTACAATATTGAGAACAATATAATTTTCTAATTGTAATCTTATGTAAATAATTTATTAAGATATATTAACTCATCAAAACATATTAGTTAAAAGTTTGAGGTGCCGCTGAATCAGTCTATCAATTAACTCTGCAAGTATTAAATTACCCCCAACTTCTGCTTTATTATGTGTGTGTGTGTGTAATATATTTAATTACTATCATTTTTTTTTCATATTTAGAGCAAAATAGTTTTCCTATATTATATGAGAAAAGATGGAGCTAAGTGTAGATTTAACTACACTGGAGATATGGAGAATGTGTAATTTCGATAAAATCTCAAAAAGGCTAATAAAGTTAACCAACCCTTCTTAATATGAATTAATCATTGGAACGTGTTGCTTTTCGATATCCTAAAGCTGAGTTTCACTTCATAAATCTCAATTTTAAAATCTTTTGATCAAATATGAAACGAGAATATCAAATAAAAATCATGTTATATCAAATAAAAGGGTCTACCACTATGAGATGCACAGAGTATTTAAACATTACCAAAAAGACCCCAAGTTGGCCCATCAAATTTTATATTTGTGTCCAGTTAACTAAGCTAACTGACTTATTTTTACTTTTATATCTTTTTTACTTGAAACTAATTTAATTTGAAAGCCAATATTATGTAGATGCAATAATCAATTTAAAAGTAAACTTTCATGATGTTATTAAATTTTTATGAATTTTTATTTTTTAATGCCTTA
Source organism: Aquilaria sinensis (assembly GCA_005392925.1). Taxonomy (NCBI): domain Eukaryota; kingdom Viridiplantae; phylum Streptophyta; class Magnoliopsida; order Malvales; family Thymelaeaceae; genus Aquilaria; species Aquilaria sinensis. The sequence continues at coordinate 901,324 of SMDT01002837.1, read as the reverse complement.
AACTAAAAAAATTCATAAAAATTTAGTAAGATTACAAAAATTTTATTTTCAATAAATTATTATAGCTATATAATATTGGGTTTTAATTGAAATTAGTTCTAAGAAAAAAAGAAGTAAGAATAAAAATAAGTCATTTTGAAGTCAATTGACTTAAGTTAAAATAAACTGGCTATCCTGACCGCCACATCAATTTTCTATTATGGTTTCCCTTTTATAATGGTGTCTAAAATTAGCATTAAATGTTGGAATAAGTTATCAATGATTATGATAATTTTTTTCAAATCTTTAATACTAAGGGTTGCCATTAGATGATTTTTTCAACATTTAACAATAAATGCTGATGTTATTCCCAAACAAATTGTACATCAGCAAATCGCTTCTAATTGAAAATTTGAACATGCCTAAAACCAATTTTTATATAACCGAGACTTTGACCCCGAAGAAAAATTAGCACACGGTTCACTTTGTTCCATTACCTTAGTAAGTCCCGCAGCCAAATACAGTTTTAGTTATGATTTTTCACTTCCAAAGAATAATTTTAATGATTCTAAATACAAGTTAGAGGGGCAGAATAGCTGGTGCAACCTAGTTCAATGGTTAAAACAAACATTCAAACTAAATATACAAATGTAAGTTGCTGCAAGGGGAGGGGTGATGCCTTGCAGCATCTTCGTTGTGTGATATGGTGCTGCCGGGAGGGACTTCTAGTGAGGGAGAATGCCTAAAGTGTATGTTTCCCAGGAGGATCTGCCTGAAACACTCAGAAAATAGGGGTTAGGAGGTCCCCGGAGTCTTTTTCCGGGGAGGAGCCTCAGACGCCCAAGTTAGCTCTTTGGAGGCGGAGAGAAGTATTAAGGGTCAGAAGTTCTAGCCTGTTATCTCTTTTCGTGAGAGTCCGAAAGAAAAAGATCCCCTGGTGATGCCATTTCCTGGGTATATATAGGAGGGTGTGGCCCGCTTAGATCGTGACACGTGTTCGGTCAGATGTAATTCGTACCTTCTGAGTGTGGGGACCTCCAGCCGCTTGTAGGCTCCACGGGCCATGGGCTGGGGCAGTCATAGTCCTACATAACAGGACGTGGACTGTCTCGGCGTGTCAGAGCGCATGTGAGGGCGGCATGTAGCATGTGCGGGCGACATGTCAGAGGCTCCTTAAATGCTTCTGTCGTACCCCCGAGGTCCCCTTACTCGAGGACGTCCTTCGGAGTGAGGACCTTTCTCCCGGGTTCGTGCTAGTAGTTCGGGGGATTCCTTAGCATTGAAGTTCCCTGTTCGGGGGGGTTTCCCTACCAAGAGTGGCGGGTCCCGAGGGAGGCGATGTGCTATCTTTCCGAGGTCGGAGCTGTCATCCTTAGAGGTGCTGGCTGGCCACTGAAGTCGTATGCTCGAGGCGCCAGACTTCATCCTTTTCGAGGTCTCCACAGGAACTCCTTGTGAGTGACACTTGACTTATCGATTGCAGTACTTCGGCTATCACATGTGCCCCTTCAGGAAGCCGAAGTGGGACTTCAGCTTGCAGACTTTCTGGGGACGCTTCTCAGGACTCAGAATCGTGACATTCTCAAAAAAGGTACTTCATTGTCTGAAGGCCTGCCTTATTCTGCGAGGAGTCACTGTCTGCCCTTTGATGTCCTCGAGGTGCCCAATCTCTTTACTTTTTCAGCTGTTCAGAAAACTATCGTGTCTCGTAACCAGGTGTGTCAGTCTGGAGCGACGTGCCCGGATTTTCAGGGTGTCAGAAAGCATGGCCTAGTTTGCCGCGCTGGTTGACATGTGGCAGACACAGGTTGGGGGATGGTCATGTCGGTTAGACCAGTCGCCTCTTTTCGCGTGCAAGGAGCAGTTATGGCGTTGGTTCGCCTTCGCGGGGCAGTTATGACGTTGATTTGGTTACCCTTCCTCGGTCTATATAAACCTTTCTCCGTCATAATCTTTTCTTACTTTCTCTTTGCTCTCGTTTTGCACTTGTCTGTTTTCATCCTTTCTCTTCTTTTCTTGCGGCGGCATTCACAGCAGAGCGATTTCCGACCACCATTCACGATGGCGTCTTCAAACCCTAATTTTGGCAAAACTTTCGGTGGGTTTTGATTTCTGAAGTTTCTTCGGTTTTCTTACTTTTTCTAGCTTCTCGAAGTGGCTTTTCCTTTAACCGAGGTCTCTTTTTAGCCAACCATGTCTTCGGCTGTTCCTAAGAGCTGGCAACCTCTTATGCCTCACCTTTGTTGCTCCACTTCTGAGAAATTAGAGAAGTGGACAACCAAAATTTTCCTTCCCTCCTATGCCACGACAAGGTTACCCCACCTCGGTCACTTTAGCTTTATGAACCGGGACGACGAGGTTACTGTTTTCTGAGCCCAATTGAAGGCCGGACTTCAGTTTCCCCCCGCGAAGATGATTTGTGACTTTTGCCAATTTTATGGCATAGCTGTGAATCAGCTTCCTCCCAACTCATACTACTATTTCAATGCCTTTCTCTGCATGTGCGGGGTCTGTGGGGTATAACCCCATTTTATCCTGTTCATGAAGTACTACAAGCTCTATCTGGTCCCGAAGGGTGGATTTTATTTCATGCTACCTCGGGGATCTGGGAATAAAAAATTCATGTTCACCTTCGCTACCAAAGATAGCTGGCGAGGGTGGCAAAGGAAGTTCTTCTTCCTAAAGGTGGCAGAGGCCTGGTCGCATGTTCCGACAAAGTGGGCTCGGGGAAAGTTGGAGACGGATGTCGTGGATCCCAAGAAGTTACTAACTCCCAAGTTGGCAGCGAAGTTTGCGGACTTCGACAGACGTATCCGTGCTGTCACTGACTAGGATGCCGAGGTCCCTCCACGCTCCCTCTACCCTTTCCCTATCATGTGGAAGCTCATGACCGAGGAGGTCCTTCAGGAGTTGGGGGTAGTTAAGGAGCATAAAACGGATCTCGGCATGCCAGCTCCTGCCATTAAGGGGAAGGAGTCCTGGCTAGTGAAGCTCATTCGGGGGGAGCTCACTTACGAAGCCTTTTTCGAAAGTAAGTTTGCTTTCAAAATTTTTAGTATAAGTACCTGTGTGGACTCACACTGATGTTTTCCTTCTTTTTCAGAGATGGGCGACGAGTCTGCTGCTTATTATAAGTCCCTTTTCCTCGGTCAGGCCGAGAAGGGGGAGCAAAAGAAGAAGGGCGTCTCCAAGAGGCGCAAAACTACTGGGAGTGGACCGTCTTCAGCCAAGAAGGTGAAGAAGAACACCCTTCTTCCACCCCCGGAGGATGTGGCGGAGGTCAGCGGTGACATTGCAACTTCCACCAAGCCTGAAACTCTCGCCGAGCCTAAAACTACCACCGAGGTTCCTACCGGGGTGGTTATGGTTGCTGCTTCTCTGAGTCCCGCCACATCGACGGATCTTTTGGGCTCTTTGGCAGGGGGTCCCTCTGCCGAGGAGTTAGAAAGACGCCGAAGGGAAAAAGGCAAACATGTCCCTGTCGACGTGGAGGAGATCCGGGACTCCGACGATGACGTTTCTGAGTTTGCGCTAGGTTTGTCTCTTATCCCTTTTTTAGTACTCGCAATCTTATAGCTTTCGTAGGCAAGGAGTTTTGCCTGACAGGATGTATGCTTCTTTTTTTGCAGAGGAACTAGCGCCCTTAGCTTGGATGGTTGAACATGCCCGAAGGCGGGCTCTTTAGGATTTCCACGTCCCGAAGGACAAGGTTCCAAGGGAACCATTCTGGTCTTTCACGGAGGACATGAATCTGTTCTCTGAGGATTGCCGGGAATTAGCTCCCCAAATGGCGAGGGGCGTGCTCACTCAGGCTTCCTTCAAGGTAGTTGCTGAGGAGTGCACCATTGAGGATGCCCTTGCCACCAAGGTGTCCAAGCATGCTGCCCAGGTAGTTCTTTAGGCCTCTTTATTTTCCCTCCCACTTTTTTGTCTAAGTGTTTTGGCTTTCATTGCGTAAATTCGATTGAGTACCCTCTCTCTCTCTCTTTTTTTTTTGCAGCTTCTGGGGTATAGTGGATATCTCTGAGCTTGGGCGGCAAAGCAATCTTCGGTCCGAGCTTGGGCCGAAGATAAGTTGGAGAAGGCTAGGGTCTTCTGTGCTAGCTCGGTCATAAAAAAATGCCAAGTTAAGCCGGATAGGCAAGGTGGAGGTTGTCAAGCTTTGGGAGGAATTCTTGAAGGGCCAAGAGGAGCTCTTGAAGGATTTCTCCAAGAAGATGTCCGACCTTGGCGAGAAGGTTGTGAGCTTGACCTCGGCCAACGAGGCCATTCGGAAGGACAAAGAAGAAGAAGCTGCTCTCCTGACGAAGGCTCTTGCTAACAACGCCAAACTTCAAGCCAAGGTCGACTCACTGAAGAAGGCCTCAAAGAAGAAGAAGAAGATAAAGGAGCTGGAGAAGGAGGTTAATGACTTGGACGTCAAGAAAGACAAGGTCGTTCAGGGGAGCAAGGTTGCCTTTCAAGACGCCTTCTGCCTAGCTCGTCACCAAGTTCTGAAGAAATATTCGGACCTCGACCTTTCTTTCATGGCTGCCCTGGATATTCCCGAGGGGCCTCGGTGGACTTGGTTGAAAATCGAGCTCCTCAACCTACCGTTTGCCCCTCTTTCTACATTGAAGGTGGCGGCGAAAGACACAGGAGCCGGAGCTTCCCATGATGCCAGGGTCCCTTAGATATTCTAGGGCCTTTGCCTTCTTCTTTTTCTTTGTATTTTTCTTCTTGTAACCTTGTCCTTGTACCAAGACCTTCTTCGATAAATTTTACTTCATAATTTGGTTAAGTCTTTTGAGCAATTTTTTGTTTCCCAGTTGTCCCGACCACTTTCGGTCAGGGGACTTCAGAAAGGTACACTTTGCTCGTTTCATCGGCCAACATTCGGGTACACGTTCATTGTTGGCGAAGTTCCTTTAGGAAAATTTTAGCCTGCCCTCGTCGGCCGTACTCGATAGACTTCACCTTTTTTGGGCATATAACCCAATCAACTTCAGAAGGGAAACATGACTTTTGGGAGTGCGTGTTTCAGCTTTGTTCAGCGAGTTCTCTCAGATAGGGGAGAACTTCTGTACTTAGAAAAAATTTCTAACTTGTACAATTTCTCATCTAAAATTCTAAGTATAGAATTTCTTTAAGGCATCCGAGTGCCATGTATTTTTCAGTTCTCCCCCTTCGGTGTCGCCAAGTTTGTATACTCCCTTTCGGACCTCGTCTAGGACCAAGTAAGGCCCTTTTCAGTTCGGCCAAAGTACCCCATGGGACGGTTTTTAGGGTTCAAACTCAGCCTTTCAGAGGACGAGGTCTCCTTTCCTTATTCCTTTTGGCCTAACATGCAGGTTTGCGCTTATGGCCGCCCTTTGCTGAAAGGCCTTTCTTCTGAGCTCGGCCACTTCTCTGTGTTCGCCAACTAGGTCGAGCTTAGTTCTCAACCCGAAGTCATTTCCTCTTTTATTGAACACTTGTATTCTAACTGATGGCCGTACTACCTCGATAGGGATAATGGACTCTGTGCCGAAGACGAGCGAAAAAGGTGTCTCACCCGTGGCATTTCGGGGTGTTGTCTGATAGCTCCACAACACACTAGGAAGTTCTCCTAGCCATTTTCCCTTTGCTTCCCGCAATCTCTTTTTCAGACCATCTTTTATGGTTCTGATGGATACCTCTACTTGTCCGTTGCTCTGGGGATGAGCTACTGGGGCGAAGTGCATTTTATTCCGAGGTCGTCGATGAATTCCTGGAACCCTTTGTCAATAAACTGGGAACCATTTTCGGCAACTATCACCCTCGGTATGCCAAATTTGCATATGATGCTTTTCCAGACAAATTTTTGTATATCCTTTGCCGAAATAGTTGCTAAGGGCTCTGCCTCCACCCATTTGGTGAAGTAATCTACTGCAACCACACAGAATTTCACTCCCCCGGGTGCTGTCGGGAGTGGCGCAATGAGGTCAATGCCCCACACTGCAAAGGGATAGGGGTAGTGAGCTGAGGTTATTAATTTCGAGGGTAACCTTTGAACGTTGGCGTGTCTCTAGCAACTGTCACATTTTTGGACAAACTGTCTTGCGTCCTTTCTTAATGTGGGCTAAAAATACCATTGGCGGAGTATTACTCCTGCCAAAGCGTCAGTCCCGATGTGGGCACCGCAAATTCCCTCGTGGACTTCCTCGAGAATTACTTGAGTGTCCTTTTTGCTAACACACCTTTGCAATGGACTTGCATATCCCTGTCGGTATAGTTCTTCCTTTGTTAAGAAATGTCGTCCGGAACGTCTTTGCACTTTTGCCGCTTCATGAGGGTCATCAGGAAGCTCCGAGGTTGTAAGGTACCTCTTTATAGGATATTCCTATCCTTCTTCCGAGGCTGTTATGCTCATTACCGCAATGCTCGGGTGGCTTAGTACTTCGGTGAATCTTTTTGATTTGGCCAGACTGTTTGCTTCGTCATTGTTTCATCAATGTACATTTTTGATATGTACTATGTCGAACTCCTGGATGAGCTTTGATACAAGCTCATGGTATTTTGCCAAAGTTGGATCTTTTGCACTATAATCCCTTGCCATCTGTCGGACCACCAGCTGAGAATCACTGTGGGCCTTTAGGTTTCTCACAACAATCTTTCTAGCAAGGCGCAATCTTGCTATGAGGGCCTCGTACTTTTCCATATTGTTGGTGACATTAAACCTGAACTTGATGGTTTTCATTACTTCCATGTCTTCAGGGCCACGAATGACTACCCCAGCTCCCTGGTGTCCAGAGCCAGAGGCCCCATCTATAAACAGAGTCCACTCTGGCTCAATTTTGCCGAGGTCCGATTGATCATCTTCGACAAAAGGTACTTCGGCCATGAAGTCTGCCAGAGCTTGGGCTTTTATTGCTTTCCTTGGTTGATAAGTAATGTCATACTCACCAAGCTCTATGCACCACTTGGACAGCCTTCCCGAATGGTCTACCCTCTTCATGACATCCCAAAGAGGTAGGTTGCTTCGGATAATGATGGGGTGAGCCTGGAAATATGGACGCAGTCTCTTGCTTGCTAGTACCAGGGCATAGATTGCTTTTTGCAGTAGGGGATACCTGATTTCGGCGCCGTGCAGGGATTTGTTTATGTAATATACTGGCCATTGCATCGCTCCTTCTTCCTTCACAAGAACCAAGCTTAGTGCTTTTTCAGCAACAGCGAGGTATAGCACAAGGGGTTCTCCTTCTCGAGGTTGCCGAAGAGTGGGTAGCCGGGCCAGAAAAACTTTGAGCTCTTCCCAAGCCTTTTGGCAATCCTCGTTCCAAGGATGGTCATTGTTTTTGAGGTTGCCATCATTTTTCACTGCCTTAGTGAGTACCTTAAAGAATGCTCGGCAGCGATCCTCATACCTGGAGATGAATCTGCTAAGGGATGTTACTCTTCCCGTAAGCCTTTGTATATCTTTTGTTGTTACAGGAGTTCGGAATTCAAGTAATGCTTTGACTTTTTTTGGGTTGGAATCGATACCCCTTTCTGATACCACAAGCCCAAGGAACTTTCCTGAACTTACACCGAAGATGCACTATTCGGGATTGAGACGAATTCTGAATGCTCTAAGTTGGTGGAAAGTTTCCTCCAAATTGGCAATATGGCTGCCGGGCAACTTGCTTTTGACTATCATTTCATCAACATAGACTTCCATGTTTCTCCCTATTTGGTCATTGAAGACCTTGTTCATCAGCCTCTGATACGTGGCTCCTGCTTTTTTAAGCCCGAAGGGCATTCTGAGATAACAGTACGTACCGACTTTGGTGATGAAGGTGGTTTTTTCCTCATCTTCAGGGTTTATCCTGACTTGATGATACCCATTGAAAGCATCAAGGAAGCTCAGGAGTCCGTATTCAGCGGTTGAGTCTACCAACTGATCTATCGGTGGGAGGGGATACGAGTGTTTAGGGCAAGCATCATTTACATTTCGGAAGTCGATGCACATTCGGAGCTTGTTGCTCCCTTCTTTTGTGGCGATGACCACATTACTTAGCCATTCGGGGTATTTGACTTCCTTGATTACGCCTGCATCTACCAAGTGCAGAACTTCGGTTTTGATGAAGTTGTTTTTGTGTGCCAAGAGGCTTCGCTTCTTTTGGCGGATAGGTTTTGCCTCTGGGCTCACTTTAAGGCTATGTTGTATTACGCGAGGGTCTACCCCAGGCATGTTTCTCGATGAGTAGGCGAACAGATCTTTATTCATTAGTAGGAAAGATACAAGTTTTTCCTTGTCGCCTTTGGCAAATTTTTTTCCTATTCGAGTACTTCGGCCTGGGACAAGCTCTATTTCTTCCGTTTCTACTTTGTCAGGATCTTCTGTTCCTTGTTCTTTTGACTCTTGTGTGGGCAGAGCCTTCATTTCTGTAGTCTGTGCACAACTCATCATTAGGGCTTTCCTCGCCTTTACGAACACCGTTCTCACTTCCCCCTGGTCGATGAAGATCTCAACATCTCCATCATTGGTGGCGGAGGTGACAGTTAGGTATTTCACATCTGGGCGAATGTGGAGGTTTCCTTGCGTGTGCCTTCCAAGAATGGCGTTATATGACGAAGGGACATCGATGACAATGAACCTTGTCATTATGGAGGCAAACAGCTCATTTTTGTTGTTTGCTGAAGTTCCCTTCAGCATCAGAGGAAGATCTACCCACCCGAGGACAGGGAGTTCAGATGGCCCCACTCCAAAAAAAGGAGATGTGACGGACTTGAGGTCGCTCCTTGATATCCCCAAGCTCTGTAGTAGGTGTGAGAATAGGACGTCTGTGTTTGAGCCATCATCAAGCAATACTCTCTTGACGTCCCAGCTTCCTATCCTTGACATAATTAGCAATGGATCATCATGAGGGAAAATGACAATGGACCCATCCTTCTGAGCTATCTTCTTTGATGGATTCCCATACTCCATCACCGAAATCTCTTTGGCCTTTTTTTTTCTTTCCGCCGATGGCAGCCCTATTGTGATCATTTGTATTACCCCTACCGGGGGCGGGGGATGCCTTTTCAGACTTCGGTTCCGACGTCTGTTGGAGTCGTACTCTTCATCATCTCTCTTTCCCTCTTCTTCCCTCCTTCCCTTTGGGGAGGGAATCCGCAGGTAACGCCGGAGCTGAGCTTGCTTTATTAGCGTCTCTATGTATTTCTTCAGCTGGAAGCAATCCTTGGTATCATGCCCATGGTCCTGATGGAATTGGCAGAACTTTTTCATGTTCTTCTTGTTGTCCGAGGTCATGGCCTTCGGTCGTTGAATCTGAGTTCCTTGCCTTTCCATCGCCATCAGGATGTTCGTCCTTGTGGTGTTTAGGGGAGTGAAGGTGATTGGCTTTCTTCCCTTAAACTTCCAAGGATGCCCTTCTATTTCAGCTGGGTAGCGAGTTTGCTGGCTTGGTCCCTCGGTGCGAACATGTTCAGGCCTCGGGCCTCCCATTCTCAGTTCTTCGGCGGTCATGTGCTGCTTTGCTCTTCGGTAAAATTCACCGAGTGTGTCGGGGGGATCCTTGGAGAATTCATAGAATAGCTGGGAGTCTCTCTGAAGTCCTCGTGTCATGGCCAGGATTTGTATCTCTGGCCTGAGGTCTGGGACACTTAGGGCTTCCCTGTTGGACCTTTCGACGTAGTCGCGAATGGTTTCTCCATTTTTCTGCGCTAAGTCGAACATTTGGACTGGCATCTTCGCCGTTGGGCGGCTCTCGATGAACTGCTGTGTGAAGGCAGTGGACAATTCTTGGAACTCCATGATGTTTCCAGGAGCCAGTGAGTTGTACCATGCTGTGGCCGACCCAGCAAGGGTGACCTCAAAGCACTTGCACAGGGTAGCATCATCGGCACTGTGCAACACCATGCTGCGCTTGTACTTGGTCAGGTGAGCATGGGGGTCAGTTTTGCCATCATAGGTCTCTAGCCGAGGTACCCGAAAATCACTCGGCATAGGTGCCTCGACCACTGCTCGGGAGAATGGTGATTCATCTCCGTTGAAAGACTCTGATAACCTAGCCCAAACGGGCTTCTGAGCTACCTGCCTCTCCACTCTTTCTAGTCTTTTTAAAATTTTCTCCATGAGGAGGGTGGCATTGGCTCTTCTTCCTACTGCTTATAGGCCTCTAGTAACGAAAACTGACATCTCCTTTTTGGGGAATGACTTCAGCGTCGGGGAGATGGTGACTTTGCCTCAGGCGAGGAACTCCTTTAGCGAGGGGTCTTGGGTTGTTTTGGCCCGTTTCTCGCATAGGTCGTGCCCCGAGGGGCATGTTTTCTGTTGAGGATTCATCGCGTTGATCCCCACTTCCCGAGCGCCGATGAGTTGATCGGGGGCTCTTCTCATGCCGGGGTGCTGGTGAAGAGGGCCTCCGTCCCGGGGTTGGCTGTGGCCACCTTTGGTCTAACTGTTGTGTCATTTCGGCCACAATGGAACATTGGAATTCTCGCAGGAAGCCCATAGTAATAGTCAGAGGACGTTCATCCTCAGGCGAGGAAGTCCCTGCTGCAATTGGTTCAGTTGCCGGTTGAGCCTCTGGCATGAACGGGGACTTCGGAAGTCCTTTGTCCTTAGAACGCCGAGTTTCAATGGCAGGGACCTGAGGATGGGTTCCCACAGACGGCGCCAAATGATGCCTTGCAGCATCTTCTCTGTGTGACAAGGTGCTGCTGGGAGGGACTTCTAGCAATGGAGAATGCCTAAAGTGTATGTTTCCTAGGAGGATCTGCCTGGAACACTCAAAAAATAGGGGTTAGGAGGTCCCCGGAATCTTTTTCCGGGGAGGAGCCTCAAACGCCCAAGTTAGCTCTTTGGAGGCGGAGAGAAGTATTAAGGGTCAGAAGTTCTAGCTTGTTATCTCTTTTCGTGAGAGTACGATAGAAAAAGATCCCCTAGTGATGCCATTTCCTGGGTATATATAGGAGTGTGTGGCCCGCTCAGATCGTGACACGTGTTCGGTCGGATGTAATTTGTACCTTCTGAGCGTGGGGGCCTCCAGCCGCTTGTAGGCTCCTCGGGCCATGGGCTAGGGCAGTCATAGCCCTACATGACAGGACGTGGATTGTCCCGGCGTGTCAGAGCGCATGTGAGGGCGGCGTGTAGCGTGTGCGGGCGACATGTCAGAGGCTCCTTAAATGCATCTGTTGTACCCCCGAGGTCCCCTTACTCGAGGACGTCCTTCGAAGCGAGGACCTTTCTTCCGGGGTCGTGCTAGTAGTTCGAAGGATTCCCTAGCACTGAAGTTCCCCATTCGGGGGGGTTTCCCTGCCAAGAGTGGCGGGTCCTTCTCCCCAAAGGTAGTTCGGCTTCTCGAGGGAGGCGACACGCTATCTTTCCGAGGTCGGAGCTGTCATCATCAGAGGTGCTGGCTGGCCACCGAAGTCGTATGCTCGAGGCGCCATACTTCATCCTTTCCAAGGCCTCCACAAGCACTCCTTGTGAGTAACACTCGACTTACCGAATGCAGTACTTCGGCTACCAAGGGGGTCGGGCAATTTCAATGATATGTCATGGATTTGATTAAGGATTTGCTTGTGAAGAAATCTTGACTGAGAGAGATCATCACTTCAATGTCCGATCATATATCAAGAATATTAATCTTCACTTACCATGCAAGAATACTCTCCTAGGTGAAAAAAGCTGAACATTCATTGCCGATCAGCAAAAAACAAAAAGTAGAACTTCCAGTTAAATGTTTGAGATGAGATGACGGTTCAAGATTTGTTGATGACTACAATGTTGTCTTCGTTTGCTCGGGTAAAAGGAATATTTCCAAACTACAGTGCACGTACAGAAAATTTGAGCGAATCTTGGGGGCTTTTTCTCATTTTCCCGAAACAATCAGACGCTTTGTTCGGCCAGAAGCCCACCCTTTGCTCAAACTGAACGAGTTGCGGACATGTCAACTCGGTCCGACCTCTTCCGTTCTGTTTCCGTCCGCCTGTTGTCGAAGGTACCCTTTTACCTAACGATTTATCTCTAGGTGATATTCGTAATTAATTTTTAAGTGACAAAATTCTTTTACTTAGAGGCCGTCAGTGTGAATTTTACTCTAAATTTTGTCTTTATATCTTATAGGGGGTTTTTTTTTCTCGAAATAAATCTTACTGGGTTTTAAAATGTGAAGCTTTTTATTTTTAAATCCGATTTATTTAACCTAGATGTATCTTACTCTAAAAATTAACCTGGTCTCTCCGCAAGCTAATTCTTGGAACTCTAGAGCCGTGTTGACATTTGGGGTTCTTGTAGTTGTAGAGGTAGCACTGCCACCGTCTGTTAGCCCTCCAGGTAAACGCAAGCTCAGCTTGGCGAAAGGGTCGCCGGTTCGATTCTGCTCCTCTTGTCCCCATTATTACAATGTGTATATGCTCTCATATGGTTGTTTTTTGGGTCCCGATCAAACCGAAAATTCCTTCCCAAGTAATATAAAATACCTCTTTTGAAATCCTATAAACTTATTATATACATGATTCAAGGTACCAAAAAAAAAAGTACAATTTTTTTCAGAAGATGCACTATTTTATTAAATTCCCATCCGTTGTTTATTTGTAAGTCCAGTTCATATCTGGCGCAAAATTATTGGCTTCAAATTACTTTTATGTAGACTCGGAATGTAGGTGGAGAACCAAACTCGCACGACCAATGCGTTTGAATAGAAAAAAGAAGACCCAGTTAGGCTACTACAGAGTCAGACTGGCATCAAAGCATCTACACCTTGAGTTTTGTTTTTAGCATGGATTAATTCTGATAGAGGAAGAAGAAACAAAAGCAGTGAAAAAGGAATATGGTCGGGAAAAAAAAAAAAAGAGGATAATGCTAATATTAAAGATACCCCCTACTAATATACTATTTGCTGATGACGGCTGGACACTTGGGTTTGACCAGCACTGAGATTTTCATATTTAACTTACCAGCTGATTTAAGCATTCATTGAAGCCAATGGAAATGAGGTAAGTCTAGAAAGAGAAAGCGGAAGAGAGAGATAGAGAGAGCTTTCGTGGTCAACGCTCTTAGAGAGCCAACAAAAAAAAAAAAGCACTAGTCCTTCTCAACCATTCCATATTGTTTTTCTCTTGTTTTCTGTGTGTGTTCTTGATGGGATCCTTGCTATTCCATTTCCTGCTCACCAGCTTCCTATTCTGTCCTCCTGTCCATGCTGCTCCTTTTTCAGAGTTTGTCTTCCCGAATTTCACATCCTCAACTCTCCAATATGTTGACCTTCATGGTGCTTTTCTCTTCTCACGTAACAACACATTCAAAGCTGCACTGCTTGACCCTGGAAGCCATCAAACCACCTTCTACTTGTGTGTTATCCATGTTGCTTCCAACACAATTACATGGTCAGCTAATCCTGATGCACCCATCTCAGATATGGGAAAATTGAGCCTTTCAAATGAAGGACTTAGCATCTCCGATCAAAACGGGACACCGCTGTGGTCGACTCCCCGTTTGCAATCGACTGTCTATGCGTTGCAGCTCACTGAGGCCGGCAATCTTGTCTTAATGGACCATTCAAATGGTTCTCTTTGGGAGAGCTTCCACCATCCTACTGACACGATTGTGATTGGACAACAGTTACCCCAGGGGACACATCTGTCAAATTCTCGGTCGGATGTTGACTTGTCCACTGGGAATTACCAGTTCACCATTGGTTCATCTGATGCAATACTTCAATGGCAAGGACAGACTTACTGGAGATTGTCGATGGACACAAGCGCTTTTGTGAACTCGAAGTACCCAGTAGATTATATGGAACTAAACAGAAGAGGCGCATTCCTCTTTGGTAAAAATGGATCAGTTGTTGTGATTCAGGTGAGCCTGTCGTCAAGTGATTTCCGCATTGCTAAGTTGGTCCCCTCTGGCCTGGTTGTTATAAGTAGCTTCTCCGGTGGTCAATGGAAGCAGGAATTCGTAGGTCCTGATGATGCTTGCCAAGTTCCATACATGTGCGGCCGGATGGGATTATGTAGTGATGATTCTGATTCCAACTCCCCTACATGTTCCTGCCCATCTGGGTTCCTCTCAGCTTCAAATGGAACTGGTTGCGTGCCTAATGATGGTTCCTACTTTCCACCAGATGCTTGTGTTGCAAGTAATAACGGCAGTCGGTTGAATTCTTCTGATATGTCATATCTAAGACTTGATTACGGTACACAATATTTTTCACTTGCACTATCTGAGCCCAAAAGATACGGTGTGAATTTGTCAGTTTGTCAAAATATGTGCTCAGGGGATTGTTCCTGCTTAGGGGTTTTCTATAAAAATTCATCAGGATCTTGCTTTGTGATTGAAAGCAAGTTAGGGTCAGTTAAAGCAAGCGATACAGTTCAAAATGATCTACTGGGATACATCAAAGTCCTTGTAAATTCTTCTTCAACAGGCGGTCCTGTTGGGAATAGCTCTGAGAATCGAGGAAAACAATTTCCTGTAGTTGCTATTGTGCTCTTAACTTTCACTGGGTTTGCCTTGCTCACTGCTCTCTCTTTTATTTTGTGGAGGAGATGGATGCTTAACAAGAAATGGGGGTCAAAATTAGACCCCCAAAACTCAGTTTCATCAGGAGATCTTGAGTCATTTTACATTCCAGGATTGCCTCAAAGGTTTGAGTATGAAGAGCTAGAGGCTGCCACTGATAACTTCGGGGTGCAGATAGGAGCAGGGGGATTTGGCGCTGTATACAGAGGTATATTACCTGACAAAACTGTTGTGGCGGTGAAGAAAATAGCAAATCTTGGTGTCCAAGGGAAAAAGGAGTTCTGCACGGAGATTGCTATCATTGGAAATGTCCACCATGTCAATTTGGTCAGATTGAGAGGGTTCTGTGCACACGGGAGGCAGCGCTTTCTGGTTTACGAGTACATGAATCGAGGTTCACTTGATCGTACCCTCTTTGGGAGTGGCCCTGTTTTGGAATGGCAGGACAGGTATGATATAGCTCTTGGAGCAGCTCGCGGGCTGGCATACTTGCACAGTGGATGTGAACAAAAGATCATCCACTGCGATGTCAAACCGGAAAACATTCTCCTGCACAATAACTTTCAGGCAAAGATCTCGGATTTTGGGCTCTCCAAGCTTCTAGGTCCTGAACAGTCGAGCCTTTTCACAACAATGAGAGGCACCCGTGGCTACCTAGCGCCTGAATGGCTCACTAACTCAGCCATTTCCGACAAAACTGATGTCTATAGCTACGGGATGGTCCTTCTTGAACTTGTAAGCGGTAGGAAAAACTGCTCCATGAGATCACAGAGCCATAGCATGGATGATAGTAACAGCGGTGCTGGCAACTCCTCCTCATCATCAGTTTCTGGACTTGTTTATTTTCCGCTTCTTGCTCTGGAAATGCACGAGCAGAGGAGGTACCTGAATCTTGCTGACTCTAGACTAGAGGGGCGAGTGACAAGCGAAGAGGTCGAAAAACTGGTGCGAATTGCTTTGTGCTGCGTCCATGAGGAACCAGCACTCCGACCAAACATGGTCACAGTTGTTGGCATGTTAGAAGGTGGGATAGCTTTAGGATATCCCAGAGTGGAATCATTAAACTTCTTGCGGTTTTATGGACGCCGATTTACTGAGGCTTCAACTATAGAGGGAGAGCAAAATCAAAGCATGTTCATGCCATACCAACAACTACAACAAGCTGCTTCTCATTCTAGCACAACAAGTGGATCTAATGCTGGCCTGTCTTACATTTCGTCACAGCAAATTTCGGGCCCTAGATAATTCTACAGATTTTGAGATTTCTTGCGCTTGCTGTATAGTCTTTCTTAGTGCACAAGTTCCTGAATCAAACACAAAATCTCTTACTTATGATGTCTAAGTCTCTTAAGCACTGACCAACTTGCGTTGGTAGATTGGTGAAAGTTTAATTGCTTGCAAAACATGCCGTTCTGGTATAAAAATTTTACCCTTCTGAAAAACAGTACATAATACTAGATGATGGATTGTAAGATCTTTATAAAAGTCTTTTTTTATGAGAAACTTACAATTAACTTATTAAGGTATACCTCAACTTACAGTTTACCCCATCTATTTTTAAAAACATAAACTTTGCCCCCCCTGTATTTTTTACATTATCTGATAACAATATCTAAAACTGTATTTAAACTGTATGATAGTTATTTTCTAATAATTTCAATCTATCGAGTATTTTTTATAGTTAATAATTATTTTAAATTATCAATATTTTCTTTTTGAAAATGCATTTTTCTCTCTATAAATGCATATCAGTATTTTTTAAATGTCAGTTGGTTGTGGAAAAAAATATCAAAAGTCTTGAAATTATTGGAACATGGTTATTGGATGGTTTAAAGTAGAGTTTCAGAAATTGTTATCAAATACTATAAAGGAAATATAGGGTAAAGTGTAGCTTTATGAAAACAAAGGGACATAGTGTAGGTTAGACCAAACTACATAGAGGTTTTTATAATTTTTCCTTTTTATCCCAAAATATACAAAGGTCATACAAGGGTAAATTGCATTCATGGCCCCTAACTTATTTTGAACCATAACCTCAAAAACTCGCCTAGGACGTCCTCAATCTCAATATTTTATTTCATTTTAGACCTTTGATGGACGGAAAGTGTTAAAATTGATGAAATTGGTCACATGGCATGGCAACTTGGGGCAATTAGCCACGTGGCATAATGAATCATCAGCTATAGATGCTAGCAATTGGCCACATAAAAAATTTAGGGCCTATGTTACAAAAAATAAAGAAATTTAGGGCCTATTTGGGGTTAGTCCACATATCTCCTTCCTCATCCCTCCCTTGCCGCCTCCAGCCCTCCCCTGCCACCTCTAGCCTCGGCCTCATCCGCCGCGTCTCTTCCACTTCTCCCCTCGCTCCCTTATTCAATCATCCATCAATCCGGTGAGATTTCGTTCAAAGAGCTGTAGGGACTAGTTGTACTGAGTGAAGCAAGTGGGTTTGTGAAGACGAACAAGGGTTCTGGCAAGAAAACACTGATTCGGGCGAGGAAGCTATTTGTTTTTTGAAGTAAGGAACAATAAGATCCCCGAGATCTCGTTCCCAATGTGGGTTTTGCTGTTGGCAAGAAATCACAACAAGGTTTGCGTTGCGGCCCTTGTGGTCCTTGTGGTCGTTGGAGCTGGACTAGATCAATGGTAGAAGCTTTCGACCATTTTCACCTTTCTGGTGTCGCACGATTTGAGGAGATTATTGAGCAACTTCTGAAAAAAAAAAAAGACTTATCAAGAATAAGCAGAGCATCAAGGCTATCAGAAAAAAGAAATGTGAGAATGTAGTTGAACGTGGCTTTGATGAGATCCCAACCAAGATCGATGAAGGGTTGTCGGACTTCTGGGTGGAAAACAAGAATCTCTTCTTGGGTATGGCAATTTTTGGAGAAATCATTAGCCGCAGCATTGATGGGAATTGGTGGAATGGTGAGGAAGATCATGGAGCAAATCACCTTCATGTTTGCTCGCAGGCTAGGACTGTTGATGATGTCAGGGTTGGTGGTTGGAATGGCATTAGGCAGGGGAAGCTATAGTCCAGGGGTGGCAGCACCAGTTAAGGAAAAGTCAGGGTTTTGAGAGAAGGAAATGAAAAATTAGGTACCTAGGTTGCTATTTACTTTTTATTCTTTTATTCTTTCTTTTCCCTGTTAATGTCATTGTGTCAAATTACCCATGTTGGCATGTCACGTAGTCGGTTCCGTCAATTTTAACATCCGTAAAAGGTATAAAATTGAATAAAAAATTGATATTGAAGACGTCCTATACAAGGCTTTGAGATTAGTAACAAAAATAGAATAATCATAAAAGGTTATAGGTCACATGTGCAATTTATCCAGCCATTCAATATATGGTATGAACAGTGTTCCATCCCTTTTATACTAGTCGATACCTTTTTAGTTTGTTCAAATTTTCGCATGTTACATCTTTATTAGAAATTTTGAAAAATAGTACTTATTTACTAACAACAAACAATTTGTATATGAATTTATGTATTTGTGGAACATTTACGTAGAAATGCTAGAAATTCAATCGTAAGTGAAAAATTCAAAATTATTTGTCATGCTTAAGAAGTTTCGTATTTCATAATTCATAATCATCATAATATACACAAGGCAATCAATAAAGCAATCATGCCTTATTCTCATGGAGTTCCTCGGAGACGACGTATTTCACACAAACAATAAAACAAAGACTATATTTTTCTCAAAGAAATAAATGTTTTGTAAGTGTTTTTTGGGGTGTTCTTTTTCTTTCTTTGAATCAGGCAAAAGTAGAAGGTTTTTTTATTAAATAAACAAGAAAAGTAGTGTCTCAGTTTTGATGTAGTAGTAGGAAGTTTCTACCATTATTCTTAAGGCCTAAATGCGCCTATGGTCCCTTAAGTTTGATGACTCGTACGAGTTTACCCTTAAAGTGTGACTCATCACTACTTAATCCTCTAAGTTTGATAAATGTCGCGACTTAGTCCCTAATTGGATGGCAAGATGGATGGCGTTACTTAGCCCACTCGGACAACGCGGGAGGAATCGGGTTAGAATGCGGGTCACCAGAAACCATGAAACTTCTTTGAGGCCGAATGCTCCCGAAGCTCTCCTAGCTCCACCGTTCTCGAAAATCACCAGTGCTTGACTCGGTTCTCTAGTATTTAAGCCGCACAACAATAGCCTCATGATTTTGGGTCTTAATTTGGCATGGTTTGTTTCAATTATGATTCGAATCAAATTTGGTTTTTGAAAGTTGCTTATGAACCCTAAATTTAATTTTTTAAATTAAGCCTTGTGTATGCGAAATTGATAAAAGGAAATTGGTCCTTGGTGTTCACCGATCCTTGGAGAGTGAAAGCCCTTTGTTTCTAATCTTTGATTGATGGAGTATGTGGGCTGGGGGGTTGCGAGACTCGCGACGATCGTGATTTCCAGAAAAACAAGTTGCTAGCGGCAGGACAAAAAAGGTTGTGCGTGGAGATGAGATGCTGGCGACGGGGCGAAAGAGATTGCGATCCTTGGAAACGAGTTGTTGCAGTGTCACAAAGATGGAAAGAGAAGATAGGCCGAACACCCGACAATGACTAGGGGCTGGGGAGGAGAAGGGGCTGGCGTCAAATTCGATAAAGCAAAGGCTAACGTGAAAGATGAAGCCAAATTTCATACAGAAGATGTCACCAATGAGGCATATGGTTGGATTTGACTGGAAGATCGCAGGCGAATGGCCGGAGAGGGAAAAAGGCCCAACGTCATCATGGTCACGTGACAGCCCGTGCAGTTTAAGGGACTAAGTTGCACACACTCTTAAACTTTCAGGACTAAGTTGCTTATTTATCTAACTTGGAGGACTAAGTCGTGATGAGTCAATCCTTAAGGACTAAGTCGTGTGAGAGTCACCGAACTTAAGAGACCACATGCGCATTTAGGCCTATTCTTAACCATTTTGGTTCGGACCACTCAGCCTTGTTAAACCTCGGCTCAGCTATGAGCTAACATCATTTTCTTGTTTTGTCTTATGCCAGACTCGATTTTCCAACACTTGCTGGGTTAGTTATGAGGCAGCCTAAAAATGTTCTCATAGGCCACAGAAGAGCCACTACAAAGTCTGTCTTTTCTATTTAAGTTCTTTATATTTCAAATGATGGGTGAATTTCTGCTTTATTAAGACTTAAAGAGTGCCCAAACCAGCATTTAGTGTATTATGAAAAACGTGGTAAAGGTAGGATTAAAATTTTGAATATCTACCTTGTGTCTTTCAATCATTTTGCCGAATGACAACATTGTATTTCTTTTTTTGGTTGTCCATCAAATAGTAATATTTAAGTTGCAAAGAGAAAAGATTAATTGTAGTTAATAAGAAAAACAGGGATAAAATTGAATTCTTTGAAAAGTGAGCCTATTGGTCATTAGTTCAATTTATATAAGAAAAACATATCACATGGTAGTTTAATGTTTAAATTCTACCTTATGTAAGAAGGCAAAAGGGTAAACAACCTACTAATGCTTTTTATTGGCAGTCTTTTTGCAGTTAGAATACCCATTAACACTATATTATTAGTGAATATTTGCCATTATTGTTAAATTTTTAATTGTTACATTTTTCAATTGTATGATTGGTTTGGAATATTTTGATGGTGTAGTGACAGATGTGGCAAACTTGTGTGCACAAAAAGATAAAACACCTAACGTGGCCCCTAAACTCTTGTCTGGCATTATACAGCCCCATAAATCTTTGTATTTGATGATTTAGCTATGAGTTTTTGTTGCAAGCAGTTGTAGAGCAAGCAGTCATCCCCTTTTCTCTTCCATTGTCCTCTTCCAACAAAATATAAGCATTGTAATATTGCATGTTGGACCATGATTTGGTCAATCAATTGAAGCAAAATGTGAGGTAAGATGTGAAGGATGAGAGATTTAGGGGTTGAAAAGGGTTAGGATGAGAAGTCTTTTGTTTTCATATCTAATAGTTGTGTGATAATAAGATTATGAGGTTATTAGTAGTGTATAAGATATCCATACACCAATGTAAGCACTAAGGGCATATATCTGTTATAATATATATATTTTTATCTAAGTAAATTTCTCTCATCTGTTAATATAGGTTAGTTAAGAGCTGAACCATGTTAAATTTGTGTATTTGATTAATTATGTTTATTTTCTATTGCACGTGATGGGAAACCAGGAAATTTTTACCAACAACAAGATACCAACATCACATATCCAATCCACCATTAAAGTAAAAAATGAAATGGAAAAAGAATTGCCTCCAAACTGAACAAGTCCAATAGAAGCCCATACCAAAATAAAAAGAAATTACCCTAAACAAATAGTGCAATTGATTAATTATGCACTAAATATCATAATCGAATGCATAAAATAGACCAATGAAACACGATTCACATGAATGATTAACCAAGAAATGCTAACCGATCAATAGAAAGTAACTAAAAGAAGAGGAATCTAAAGATCACCTGAATAAAGCCATCATGGAAGACAAGCCACAATAGAGCAAGAATGGTAGGAAGTTTCAAGTGGTAAACACTATTAATGATAGCTTTGACAATGTGCTCTGCCTCCGAGTAAGACTCTTAGTAGTAATCAGGCTATAGGCCTCCCTCATCACCCTTGAAGATAGCACTATTAAAATAAGAGCAGTTTCCAGCTACTCAATTATCAATGGTCTAACTGCCAATAATCACCAATGCGTTAAATCGTTGGTAAGTGAATTTATTGATTACCAATGGCTCTAACCGTTAGTAAGTTATTAAAGGTCTAGATCGTTGGTAATTACCAACATGTTAAACTATTGGTAAGTGAATTTTACAGTACTAACAGTCTAAGTTGTTAGAAATTCAGATAGATGGACCAATTTGAAATGATGGTAGAAAAAGTGGGGTTAAAGCAAAGATTTTTACCAACCTCTCTGGCATAAGTCTTCCACTCCAACATTTCTGCCATTTCTTCTCTTTCTCCACTCTCTCTCTTTTCCTCTCTCTCTCACTAAGGTGTTAGAATCTAGGTTTAGGCGGTGGCACCACCGTTGAAATGATTTTTCGGCGGTAGTTCCATTGGCCGAAAAAATTTTTTGCCTAAATTTTTTTATTGACTTGGATATTCTGATTCCTTTTTTCCTTTTCTTTAACTTTATCTAAAGCCATTTTTTAAAAAATGCAACTGTTTGTCGTACATCAAGTTTAGAAATTTTAGCCTTAATTTTTTTTCTCAGAAATTTGATTTGTTTACATGGTTTTACTCCTCTCATTTTTCTCTTTAACTTTCTCTAAAGTAGTTTTTTTAAAATTACTAATGGCTAAGGCTGATGATAATTTACCACAGTTAAACGCGTTGATAACTACCAACGTTTTAAGCCATTGGTAAAAAAATTTGACCATTGTAATAGATGTCCTATTTTAGGCCATTAGTAAATACCGATGGCTTCTTTACTAACTTGCAAACATTGAAAATTAAAAATGGTTGAATATTTGACATTAGCAATATAATTTACAATGCATTAAATAACAACAGTATTGCATTGATAATTTTGAATCACTGGATTGAAGGTGTCCATCAATGATGGAGAATTTGTGAATGAAGCCTTCTAGATCAGCTGTGAGATTTCCAAGAGATGACAAGGCACAGGAAGATCACAAGAACACTGAGAACCAATTTTGCAAAATGGTTTCTTGGAGTTTTCTGATTTGTTGCTCTATGTTCTAGTTTCTATGCTAACCTTGGTTCACTCATTTGTTCTTTCTCTGCCGCGGTGGCACATCGATATGGGTTGTTGAATTTGTAAAGTGGGTCTAACACAACTTTGCACAATTTCCCCAGCAACAGGCGTAAAGCATTGGATTTAGGATTTATAATGATGATGATTGAAAGTTTCATGACATCTACCGTCCACGTTAACAAGTGTTATTATTTTTAGTTTAGGGACCTATGTGAATGAATGAATATAGTTTGTGAATACAATGTAATTTACCCAAGAAGATGGTAATTATGTGTTTTTTTATTTATATTACCTAGCACACCAAATAGAATATATTCTAAAAAAACTGTTATTTTGTAACTAGCTAATTTGATTATATTCAAAATAATAGTGTTAGATATCACTAAAATGAAAACGTTAGTAGTAGATTTAATTGTAAAAAAATTATAGTTGTCGATCTGCGCCAAAGCAATAACTCCAGTGGCCAATTTATCCTTTTGCCTATGTAAGAAATTTCTTCTTTCTTAAATTTAGGTGTGAGCATTGTAGAACCATGTGTTTACCTAACCAAATAGGGGTGAGTTGGGTTGGGTAAAACTTAATCATGATTCATAGGTTGATTCCATCTCTAAAAAAACTATTAGGTTTTGGTTTGGTTCTGGTTCTATAGGAAACCAACTCGATAAAAAACCAAACCAAAATATATATTAATATATTATAAAATTTATAAGTTCACATATATAATATTTATGGTAAATATGAAATATTCTATTTTCTCACTCTCTCTTAGGTGATCATTCAGAGTTTGCAGTTATATTATTGAAATCACATATAGGTGAAATGAATGCTAAAAAACAGAAAGAACATGTGTAACTATTTTGAATTTTACTAAATACATGTGTATTTTGATGTAGATTTAATTATATATTATATTGAATACTTTATAAGCTAGTTGTGGACGAATTTCAATAGATTTTGGTATTGTTATAGTGTATGTGTATAAACCAAAAAATTTGAAAACTAGAACCGAAAAACTTAAAATCATAGTTCTAACTCTATTCAATTCTCAACTCTCTGGTTAGGTAAAAAATTTGTGAAATCAAGAGTTTTCAGGTTAATTTGGTTCCACCTTAAAATCGACCCAACCTGTATCCTGCTTAGTGCTACTTAAAATACTATAATTTAGATAAGGTAGGGGTGAATGAAGCGTAGATTGGGTAGAAAAGTTGTCCGTTGTAGGTAGGTATCTAGATATATAAAATGGCATGTGAGAATTGAATGAAGCAAATTAAAGCTTCTAGTTTATATAAAATGATATGAGAGATCCATCTTAATTTACTAGTGTTAGACAAATAATTTTCTAAGATTGACGAATAAAAAGAAAAATCCCCAACAACAAATAATATTTAAAACAAAACAAAGAAAAGCTTATAAGTTACAAGGGAGGTAAAAAGGAAAAAAAAAAACAAGAGAAAACAGTACAAGAACACGTGATCGTCAGTTCGTCACAAACACGTATATCATCATGGTAAATTCCGTCACATACTACAATTGGACATCCATGACACGTCCGTCGTCCAAGACGGAGACCATCATGCTAGTTCAATTATGGTTTAGGTTTGGCACTTATATTATATATTAAGACTAGGCCAAAATGCATATATGGTCTTCCAACTTTGCTGACTTAAGAAAGTTAGTCTTTTAATGTCAACTCAGTGAGACTTAATTCCTTAACTTTGAAAATTTGAGCGAGCTAGTCCCTTGATGTATGGAATAACAAATGGTGTTTCTTTTTCTCCTCACCATTGGCCTATCCTTTCCGGCGCCGCCCGATCTCTTCCTAATGCCACCCTCTTTTCTACCATCAGCGCTGGTCGATCTCTTCCTAGCATCACCCTCTCTTCTCCCACCAGCGCCGCCCGATCTCTTCTCAACGCCACCCTCTTTTCTCCCATCAGCATCGCCTGATCTCTTCCAAACGCCGCCCAATCACTTCTCCTGTCAAAGTCGCCCAATCTCTTCCCTGTGCCTCCCAAATCTCTTCTCTCATCGACATGGCTTCCATAGTCTCTTCTTGGTCTCGTCTCCCTTTGGTCTTTTCTCCCATCGATCTCTTCTCCCATTGCTTCTTCTCTCATAAGTTCATCTCCAGTCGCCTCTTCTCCCATCAGTCTTGCCTCTTCTCACATCGGTCTCATCTCACAGCCCTATCCTCAAACTCCTAAGACCTTTCGGCGGCCAAATATGGAATAGGGCCCAAGCCGATTTGGTGATTGTCGATTCAGAAATCGGTAAGCTGCAGCGGAATCTGCTGTTAAGGTGGTTACCTCACAACCGGCACACACACCGTTTACCTCACGTGGATACTTTCTATCCCACATAGGACTAATTCATTTAGTTTAGGAAAGTTAAGGGATCAAAACGCTTAATTCGTTAAGTTAGAGGATAAACTCGCACTGAGTCAAAGATAAAGGACTAATTCGTGCAAGTTTGCCAAGTTGAAGGGTCAACTATGCATTTCGGCCTTAGGGCACCTCTTTCTTTGTAGCTAGTACTCGGGAGAGAGGTCGAGGACTCAAGGCTACAGCATCTCCCAGTCCTCAATATTTTTCATATATGATGTATGTGTTTTTTTTTTTCAGAAATTAAGCAGTAATATATAGAAATATGAACAGTAAATAAAATAAAAATATACTAATTTAACCTTTTTTCATGCAAAAGTGTGTGTGTGTGTAGAGAGAGAGAGAGAAAGCAAAAAAGTTTTAGGCTTTTCCTTAATGGCCAAAATGCTCATTTGGCCCTTCAACTTGATCAACTCTAATGAGTTAGTTCTTTATGTTTGACTCACTATGAGTTAGTCCCTCAACTTTATAAAACTTAACAAATTCATCCAAATTTGATGGAAGGGTAAATGGAGTTAAATGTGTTGTTGATGTAGCGTGGAGCTACGCTTAGCTGGTTTTGCCATATTAGTTTTTTTTTTCCACGTCATCTTGTCTCATTTCTCTCATTATTCATTTGTTCAGGCAAAGCTCATCGTCAACACCACTGTGGCTTCTTCACATTTGGATCCCTCCCGGTGAAGGGCTCATCTTGAGTCGTCAGGGGCTGCTCTTTGCCTCCATCTCCATTAGGGATGGCAACGGGGCGGATCGGGCACGGATACCCCATATCCGTCATCCGCGCCCGCGGTGTTTTTCATACCCGCCAGCTCGTGGATATCCGCTAACGGGTAGAAAATAGCATCCGTGCCCGCAACTCGCGGATAATCCAGTCTGCGGGTAATCCGCGGGTAAAAAAGGGAGAGGATTCTTGAAGTTTAATTATTGGAATATTATGGCCTTAAGGAGCAGGAGACAGCAGTAATGGAGCTCCAGAACCGGCTCAAGCTAAACAATATGGAGGCTAATCTTCTCGCCGCTAAGATTGGATCTTTACAGGCGGAGAATCAAAGCTTAAAGGCTCAACTTACTGATACTGAAAAAGTTGTCACTGACCTTAATGCTGCGAGATCGACAATTAAGGTGCTCAAGTGAGATCGACAATTAATGCTGCGAGATCAGCTTATTCACTTCTTGGATTTGGACTCGGGCGCAAATTGCCGGCGTTAGACGTAAGGACTGAGCAGCTATGCGCGGTCATGACTCGTGAGCGATCACCGATCAGGCGAGGCGAGAGCGAAGGGCTGAATTGGCGAGGCGAGGCGAGAGTCCGAATCGGCCATTAACTCGTGACTCGTGAACTTCGACAAGAATGTGGATTGAATCAAAGTTAATGGGGCGAACATCGGATTCGATTCTTAGCTGTGCCGATCGTGAAGCCGTGCGTGTCTGCTGAACGTGTATTTAGGTGTAAATACCGAATTAGCCATTTAGAATTAAGAGAAGTAACATTTATAGTAAGGGTAAAATTGAAGTTTCAATGTTTCATATTTAGGAGGGTTTTATGGGTATGCGGACGCGGATTTATCCGCGACGGATACCCCTTACCCGTCACCCGCCCGCACCCACCAGATGGGTGAAATTTTTTACCCATGCCGCGCCCATCACGGGTATTTTCACCCGTTTACCCGTCCGTCACGAGTGGATATCCGCAGTTTGCAGTTCTCGCCCGCTCCATTGCTATCCCTAATCTCCATCAGCTTCCATGTCATCAGGGCGATTGTTTCTTTGCATTGTCCTCACAGCCGAATTGGTCCCCAATGTGCCCAATGTGACAGTTTCTTCACATCTATCCACTCCTCATTGAATCGACAGAATCACCGAATTAATCGTCGACGAATCACCGAAGCGATGAATCACCAAATCAATGAATCGACGTATCTCGCTCACCGAATCTAGCCGCCGAATCCCGCTAGCTAAAAGACCTGCTATGCTGCCGAATCTAGCCGCCGAATCGACAAAGTCGCGAAGGCCGCTAACATACTCTATTGTCGAATCAACAGAGGCACGAAGAAATCCCTCTCCTCACTCGAACCCTACTCGAGAATAGACAAACACAATCTGTTTGTCTTGATTTTTAATCCTAACAGATGACATTTTCTCAGCTGGTCGCTTTTCGTTAGCATATGGACCAAACCGTTTAGTTTAGCAAACTTTATGGACTAAAACGCTAAATTTGGAAAGTTAGACAAGTAACTTGCATTGAGTCAAACAAGAAGGACTAACTTGCTCAAGTTTGTCAAGTTGGAGGATCATATGCGCATTTTGGCCTTCCTTAATTGGCATCTTCGCATATAGCCATGCGGCAATTTTTTTTATTTTTTAATGAAGTAATGAACCGTGTATTGTAGAAAGGAAAGTAAAAATTCAAAAATAATCTTCATTAAAACTAACAGAAACTTCAACATTGTTAACTATCGAGCTTATATTAAACATAAACCATGCATTTGTTCACATAAAATAGGAAAGGAATACATTTGAAAAATTATCATTCAAATTAATTAATAAATTTGAACACATGCCTTATTTTTTTTAATTGATGATCAATATATTTCATATTAGTAGAAGTCATAAACCTATAAACCAAAAATAGCGTTGGT
The DNA here is from genome assembly GCA_005392925.1 of Aquilaria sinensis. NCBI lineage: Eukaryota > Viridiplantae > Streptophyta > Magnoliopsida > Malvales > Thymelaeaceae > Aquilaria > Aquilaria sinensis. The sequence continues at coordinate 874,157 of SMDT01002837.1, read as the reverse complement.
CAATAGTCAAACAGTATTAGAAAGGAAATAAAAATTAATTTAGTATATTCATTTCAATAATGTAAATTTTAAGATTTTCTTATGATAGTTCATCTATATATATTTTCCAATTGCTTGGACAGAAAATTACAGAAAAGGGAAAAACAATAAGTTACTTATGCCTATTTTCTAAATTATCTATTATATTATACTATATTATTATAAAGAGGAAGCAATGGAAGTATTTGTAATTGAAGTTCCAATTAATAGCCTAATTGGATGACACACCTCAAATTTTTATTTTTTAATCCCTGAATTAAACTAAAATTGAATCCTTAAATCCAAAATCCCCCCATCGCGTCCTCATAATTATGGCTGAATTTTGGAGTTTCCAAATTTGCATTTAACCTTCAATATTTTACCAAAATTTGAATACTTCTAAAATTAAAAAAATATCAATCGTGCTTAATGATATTGGATATGGGTTGGCATAAGCTTAATTTTTACTACTTTAAATTTTTGCCCAACTTAATGTATAGTTTCAAAAGAATCTCCACATTCCTTAACAAAATTGGCTATCCATTTAATTTTAAGAACCTTTATCTTGCATACATTGTTGGGAAGCTTATATTTTCCTTTAAAAATAGTTTTCTTTTCGGCACATGTCAATATTAGATTCAATCCATATTCTGAATAGTGGAAATATACTTAAAAAAAAGGCAACTTATAAATTATAATGATCGAATTACTATGGTAATATAAACATCATAATAATGGAAAAGTTTAAAAAAATCAAATTGGGGAAATAATTTACCTATTGACGGAAAGGTTCTTACTTTGACTTCAAATGTTAAATTTTACTTGTAATCAAACTGTGTATTAAGGTATGCCTCATAATAGAAAATTTTTAATTGTCATAAATGTTGAAATTAAAATGTTATTTATAATTATCTAAAATATGAAGTTTCCTTATCAAAGTTTATGTTTTTTTCTAAAACTATAAGTTTCCTATAATATTAGTATCTATATATAATGTGCCTCAATGTGCATATCATGCTTGAGATTTTGTAAGTTCCTCTATCTCTAACTTTTTTGTTTCTCTATTTCTCTCTTTTTGGATTTGATTTTAATATTGGTTTCAAACACAAAATTTTAATAACCATTGTCTATATTTCTTTTCCTATGCAGCCGCATTTGCATAAAAATTTAAGTTTTCTTATTCAATTTTGAAATTAGCATGTAACTTGAAATGCATATATTGGGTCAAATGTTACGTTAATTTTTATACATTCTTTCACAATCTACTCTTTGTCTCATATTATTCATTTTTTGCTTCTTTTAGTTTTTATCTATTTGATTGAATATCTATTTGTTAATTTTTTTTAGATTAAACTTCAATTTCAGGAAAATAGCTTACACCTACTGTTGAGTAAGTCATGGGTTCAAAGAAAACAAAGATTTATAGTTTTGGTTCAATGCACTTGCAAGATCTCTGAAATCACAGTTGTAGGTAGTACTCAGAATAAGCTATAAAATATCTAAATGACAACTACAATTTGTTGTTAGATGTTTGGAGTCTATATGAATTTAGACTTGCCAGAGACTTTTGCTCTACTACAATTTGTAAGTGTTTGAGTTATATATTGCTATACAAGGTTATATGTTTTAATAAATAACCTACATTCTGTAACTAATTAGTGTCAAATCTTTTCCATAACTTCAAGTCTTGCTATTGATGAGGTTGATATTGCAAAAAATTATCCAAATAGGCACAGGGTGTTGGAGCTAACTCCTAAGACAGTTCACCGGCTTGCAATCAATAAACTAGACTATCTTCATGGTTTTATTTTGTCAAATGTATAACTGTTTTTATAAAGGAAAAATTACCAAAACGTCCCTGAGGTCGTGCATAATCTACAGTTGTGTCCCCCATTTTTCAAATACGTACAGTTATCCCCTCAACATTTAACTCCATTAATGGCCATTATTGAAGAAAAGAGAAAATGTTCGACTTGGCCCTCCCTACTTTCCTTCTTTAAAACTTTGTGCCCCAGTTTTTAGCAATTTAACACTTCTCTCTTTCTCTCTACTCTCTGCTCTCTTTTTCCTCTCTGTCTGCTCTGTCTCTATACTCTCTCTGTTGTCGATCGAAGGTGCGACGAAATTGGGAGCGATGCGGATGTGCAGTGGCAGTCGGTCGGAGGTGATTCACAGGCGCGATTCCGACTCGACGAACGAGGCGATTCCCAGGCGGAGGCGGAATGAACCGACGCCACCGGATTTCTGGGTCCACCGTCGTCCTCCATGCTGCCCTTCTCCTTTCTCCATCCTCCCCATTGCCGCCCTTCGCCCTCCTCCCTCCTGTCCGCCGCCCTTCTCCCCGTCGAGGATCTTCGTTCTCTTCATTGTTTAATCCAATCTCCGACTATCTTCGATTCCGAGGCGGCTCCTCGATTCCCAACTATCTGATTTGCATCGCCCGATTCCTAGCCGATTCGCTCCTCGAGTCGTCCGCCGTTGAGTCCGATGGCTTCTCCGTCGCGCCAACCCTCGCCCTTCTGGAGTTTCTCTAGCGCAAGCTTCTCGACCGCAGGTCGTGGCCGATTAGGAAACCTTGGCCGTCGGTTCAGAGGTCGGTCCCTCTTCGCTCGCCGTTCGCGATTCCCTCTCCGATTTGGACCCTTTTCCCTCACCGTTCGCGATTCCCTCTCCAATGCTCGCGTCTCTCCCTGCTCCGCTTCTCCACTGCAGCAGCAGATCTTCTTCGGCCTAGAAAAGGAATCTGTCAATCGTGTTAGATGGAAGAAGGCAAAAAGGCAAAGAGCGATAGGGGAGTGGTTTGTTAGATGTATGAGTTGGGGGACAAAAGTTCTAAGAAAATATGCTAGGATGGCAAACTTAGGCCTTTTTTCTTTTGTAACAATGAATGAATGAATGATAGACTTAGTTTTGGAGGGGGATAACTGTAGGTATTTGAAAAATGGGAGATACAACTGCAGGTTACCCCAAACCTCAGGGGGTTCTGGTAATTTTTTTTCTATAAATGTCCTTAATATGGATTTATTAGCATTGAGTTAAATTACATCTTGTTTAAGTAGATTTTTTTTGTTGATTTTAGGATATTATATTCATATGTATTGCGTCAATAACATCTGCTGGCCAATCATTTCCCTGGCACTACATTGCCTGCCGAATTTACCCAAAGAAGCTCACTAAGCATGTCCATTTTTTTATTATAATAATTGTCATATTATAACCAATTTACCAATCACTAGGTAAGTTAATTGTTATGTTTAAATAGATACTAACAACTTTTATTCCTATTTATATGAATATTAGACATATGTTCAATGTACTTAAATTTATTACATAAAATATTAATATAATGTTTTATATTTGTTCTGTAGATATACAGCTAATTTAAAGGTTAGAAATTAGTATATTGAGAAACATTTTATTTTATTTGATATTGTTACCCATCAATTCTTTTGTTGTTCAGCTTCAGAATTATTGTAGATATATTGTTTGGTTAGAATTGTTAACCTGTTTTTACAATATTCCATAAAAAATAATTTGTTAATTTGTCTATTTCTCACATAAGTCAAGTAGCGAAGAAAAGGTTTCCGAGAGATTTAAATGTCTGCAGGTTATGAAATTTCTTTAGCAAATTGATGTCATAAAATATAATCATGAAATCTCTCTCTCTCTCTCTCTCTAGTGTCGATAAGAAGATTAGAAAGCAGAGACAGAGGGAGGGTGGCAATGAAGCTATAGCACTGACAACGGAGACAACAATAGGGCTGAACATTGATGATAGAGATCAAATCATCTTTTGGTAAAAATTTCAAAGGTCCTGATATTGTTTGAAAAATACATGATGACCCCAAGATTATAAAACATGTTATTTTTACCATTTTTTATTATTTTCTAATCGATAATGACATATTCGGTTTATTTTAAAACATTAGTAAGAGATTTGGCAAAATAAAAAAACTATAATAGTATATCCACTCCCTGCCTAAAGTATTAGTAACAAATTTAATATTTCTATCGATATTAAAATGAAGAGAAATGCTAGCAAATGTCGCTTAGACACGCTTTCACAGTCGCTGCTTTTCTTTATGACATATGGCAACTTTTTTAATCTCTTGCTTTAATCTCGTAACAAAAATGGAGTATAGGCAATTAGAAATCACCATCACCTTCGCTAGGGACCTAAAAAATGTCAATCTCATGACCAAGATGATTCTGCAAGGCAAGAATATGAAGAACGCCTACGGACTTCTCCATGGGGTGGCTGCAACGGGGAATGTGAAGACGATCGAGTTGTTGATCCAAGATCAGGATGTGGATGCACAAAAGGACTTGTTGTTGAAAATATAATTTGTAATTTTTTCTTAACAAAGAAAACATACATGCAGGAGGTAAGAATAAGTCAACAAAATCAGCTAATGGCGGTTCAAACAAATTTATGGTCCATTTCTTCTTTTTTTACTAGCCAAGAAACCATGTTGTTTAGCTAGAAATGTTTAGGAGCCAGCTGTAGTCTCTTCAGAATGGTCAAAATTGCGGCTAGAGAAGAGAATTTCATTTAGAATTCCTCAATTCTTAAGGCAGCAAAAATAAATTGTGTTAATTCAAATTTTAGGCGGGCTGGGTAAGAAATGGGTCAAGGCTTTATCTACGGGTCAAAATAGCGGGTCTGGAACTAATTATGTACTTTTGGCCTATTTACAATATATGCCACTGTAAAAATCCCATCCAGCTACCGTATCTAGACAATCCCGATCCTTTCGTCCGCCAAGCATACCTCTGACTTCACCGCTAGATCCGCTTGGAGTGCAGATGAATGGATTTCTCAACCTGTCGTTCCTCGTCTTACATTCACTCTCCAATTTGGACAAATAGGTATACCATCTACCACATTCATGAAGGAAGAAGACTAGAAGCCAAATTAAACTGCCACTTAAAATGAATAAATCAAACACAAAGTAGAGAAATCTAGCTCACATGAAATGAAATCCCAACCTAGTTAGTTGAAGGGCTAAACAAACTTATCACGGACATAGGCGACGGGAGCGAGAATTGAGAGGGCAACAAGATCTCAAAAGACACAGCAGACGAGCAGGTTGATGTTAACATTGAGGGTGAGTTTGGTGATAGCTGACCTTGGGTGAGGGAAGGGCTTTCGGAGCTGGGCTACGCGATAGAGGAAGGAACATCAATACAGAAAGAGCAACGCATCGTAGTAGGGGCGGCGGAGCAGAGATGGGAGTACGGCTTGGCGGAGCTGCGACTGTGAGAAGAATGACGCGGGGTACTGGATGGGGATTTTTACAGTGGCATATGTTGTAAATAGGCCAGAAGTACATGGTTAATTCTAGACCCGCTATTTTGACCCATAGATAAAGCCTTGACCCGTTTCTTACCTAACCCGCCTGAAATTTAAATTAACACAATTTAGTTTTTACCTGATGTGTGTATGTATTTGATAGCTTTTATGAAGCGAAATAAAGATCTTTTCTCCTTTCTTTTTTTTGCCTAAATTTTTTGTCCAATGTTCTCTCTATTTTTTGGTTCGGCTATTTCTTATGTGCGTCCGGCGTACGCATAAGCCACACCCCCAAAGTAATTAAAATTTTTCAATTTAATCCCTAAGGTTTAAATTTTGAAGTTTTTGATATTCTAGTCCTTAAAGTTTATTCCTAAACTTAACTCTTTAAAAGAAGATAAGGCTTAACTCTAAAAACTTTTCTCCCTTAGTAATACAAGATTATTGTTAAAAATTCTTTCCAGGCTATCACCCAAGTCGCGTAACAACTGTAAGACCCATTGATGAGTTGAAAAGGGCAGTAAGATTGCGTAAAACGTTGACAGGTAGCTGAAGAAAAGAAATTAACATTAATCAAATATTACTAATGGATAAAATCTTTAAGAGTTTGGTTAAATCTTCTGCAAAGAGAGAAGAAGAAGAAGAAACTCTAAGGAATGGAAAAGTAAAGAACTCTCAAAAACTAATAATTAGGGATATAGAGAAAAAATTAGGTAATTAGAATATACCTAGAATGGATAAATAAGAGGTTTACCAAAAAGGTAATTTTGATTTCAGAACGACTTATGCTATCAAAACTGTAGAAAAAACTATACCAATTATGGAAAGTGTCCATCAATTTGAATTATTTTCAAATTATATGATTAAAGATCATCTAGAACACAATTACAATTATTTACACGTAGGATTAGTCCAAATTGCGTTAAAACCATTAACACGAAATGGATTAAATACCTCGGTAATTATGAAAACACTATTTATTCCTATTGGGATTATCAAATTGCATGGGAACAAGTTTTTTACAGACGAAAGCAAGATCGCCAACATTCTTGGATGATTATGTTTAAAACAAAACAACAAAGATTCCTAAACTGGTTCCATGTTTGGTATGAAGGAAAATGATTGTTCAAAGATTCCTTCCTAGAACAAGTCAGAGCATCATTCAAAGGATTTATGATGTATCAAGAACAGTTTGTAAAGAAAGGAGAACAAGTCTCTTTCCCAGATTTTTATTTTGTGGTTATGAACCATATTCCATGGATTCTTTAGTGGAATTACCGAAAGCAACCAGCCGATAAAGAAAGACATTACACTTCATGCCTAGAACGAATTTGAAAAATCAAATGGTGGGAGAAATGTATTTTGGATCAATACCTTCCAGAAAACATTTTTTTTAATAAAATAGATATTCTGAAAGAAGAAGACAAAGATTTCCTGGACTAGATGTTGGACCAATTCTATCATGGTGGAAAATTTAAGGTTGATCCAATATCTCGAGAATAGTTAAAAGAAAAACTCCTACAATCAGCAAGAATTAATTTGGCCCAAGAACAAGCCCAATCTAATGACTCTTCTTCCGGCCCAAAAATACCAATGCCCAAATAAGTCTGTCGGAAGGACTTCTAGAAGCCAATAGTACTAGAATCATTGCCTCTTTAGCTGTCCAGAATTATTGCCTCTCCAGCTGTCTTCCACTATCTTCAATAATGGCGCACTACTCAAGTGGCCCAAGATTTCTTCCACTTTTGATTGGCTGATCCAATTCAACCTTTTCACCAGAAGACTCATTCTCTGGCTATTTAAGGAAGCCCCATTCATCCAAGAAGAGCATCCGAAAATATCCATCCTAGCTTTAAGCTTTAAAATTCTCTCTCTCTCTGCTTATATGTTGAGCCTTTTTCACTGTAAAATATAGCCTAAGTGTGTTTGTGTGTTTAGAGTACTCTGGTAAACCTTGGATTTCTGGTTTGCCATATTAAACTGATAATTAAGGCGTTAGACTGGTAATCACCAGTTTTTGTAAGTATGTATTTCAATAATATGTGATGAATTTCCATAATGTTCTTTCTGTTCTTAATGCTTATACATAATATAACTTTGTTGATATTAATTATAATCTTAATAATTACACTCTTAATCTTCAACTTGTAAAACCTGGGTTAAGAATGGTATCAGAGCTATGTTTTAATTAATCAAGGATAAAACTTAAGATTACATGGTATATTGGTTGGAAACTGTCTCGTGCCCGCTTCTGAGCAGCTTCACTTAGTGAAGAGGGTCTGGCTGAGTAACAATGCCCTATACCATGTTTTCATAAGAATTTATAAACTTTTAAAACTTAAGGTCATTTTTGTAAAAAGTACAAAACTTAAAGACCCATCTCGGAGTTCAACGCAGGCTTACATAATAACTATTCTTTTGGTCCATAAAGTCTTTAAATTTTCTTTAGCACCCAACAAATTTGGTATCAGAGCATAGGTTGAAGAAATGGCAACAAATGGCAAAGCCATGTTCAACTATTCATAATCTCCCATCCCTATATTCAATGGTGAGAACTATGAATTTTGGAACATCCAGATGAAGACATTATTCATCTCTCAAGATTTATGGGAGTTGGTAGAATCTGGCTTCGAAGAACCAACTAGTTTAGAAGCATATACTAGTTGGATCGAAGCACAGAAAAGGCAGTACAAGCAAAACAAGCAAAGGGATGCAAAAGCTTTACTCAATATCCAACAAGGATTGAGTAAAACACACGCATCATGAGTGCCAAAAGATCGAAAAATGCTTGGGAAATATTGAATAAGCAATTCGGTGGCCAAGAAAAAGTTATCTCCATAAAATTTTGCAATTTTATGGAGGGACTTTGACAATCTTTCCATGAAAGATGCAGAGAGTGTTCAAGAATTTTCTTCAAGGTCAATAGAAATAATAAACCACATAAAGAACTTAGGTGACAATATTGAAGACAGGAAGATTAATGAGAAAATTTTGCGGAGCCTGCCAGCAAAATTTGAGCATGTTGTAGCAGCAATTGAAGAATCAAAAGATTTATCAAAACTAGAAGTTGATGATTTGATTGGCTCTCTAAAAGAACACGAGATGAGAATGAATAGATTCTCAAGTCAAACAATAGAACAGGCTTTCCAATCAAATATGAACATAGGAGACAATTTCAGGCAAAATAACCAAGGCAGAGGTTTATTCCAAAATAGAGGAAGAGGAAATCGTGGCCGAGGTCATGGCCATGGCAGAGGAAATCAAAATGATTTCAGCTAAAGAAATTACCCAAGCACAAATTGCAAAATTTGTGGAAAGTCCGATCATCAATCAAAAGATTGCAGATTCAAGTGCCAGCGTTGCAGAAACCCAAACCACTCAGACAAAGATTGTTGGTTCAAAGATCAAAGCAACAACGTGAATTTTTTAGAAGAACATGAAGGCGGAGAAGTATTCTATTCCTGCTTAAGTGCCGAAAAAGAATCAGGTACTATATGGTATGTAGATAATAGATACAACAATCACATGACAGGAGATAAACAAAGCTTTACAAAATTAGATGAAAATTATTTTTCAAAAATAAAGCTTGGTGATGGCAAACTACATGATGTTAAAGGCAAAGGAGTTATTCTAGTTAATAGTAATGGAGGTAACTCTAAATTTATTACAGATGTCCTTTATGTTCTTGATTTGACTCAAAATCTATTAAGTGTTGGGCAACTTTTGCGAAAAGATTATGCATTGAATTTTCAAGATGATGCATGTATTATTAAAGATAAGAAGAAAAACATCACAGTTACAAAAGTTAATATGAGTAGGAACAATGTTTTTCCTCTAGCTATGTCACTACATGATGATCTTGCTTTGAAAAGTGTATAGCGGATGAGTCATTTCTTTGGCATTTAAGATATAGACATCTGAATTATAAAGGTTTGAAGTTGTTAAAGGACAAAAATATGGTCTTTGGTCTACCTAGTATAGGCAAAATTGATAAAGTTTGTGAAGGATGCATATATGGGAAGATGCACAAACTTCCATTTCCAAAGACATCTTGGAGAGCAAATAAGCCCTTGGAGCTGATTCACTCTGATATAGTTGGTCCAACCAAAACTCCATCATTAAATAGGAATAGATACTTTATTCTATTTGTGGATGACTTCACCAGGATGATGTGGATTTACTTCTTGAAAAGAAAATTAGAAGCTTTTGAAGCATTCAAGAAATTCAAAAAACTTGCTGAAAATGAAAGTGGTAGATCTATAAAAATTCTGAGGATGAATCGAGGAGGAGAATATACTTCTGCAGAATTTGTCAGATTTTGCCAACAAAATGGAATAATGAGGCAATTGACAGTTCCACGTGCCCCACAACAAAATGGAGTTGCAGAAAGAAAGAATAGAACAATTGTTGAAATGGCTTGAAGCATGTTAAAAGATAAGAGAATTCCAAATAGCTTTTGGGCAGAAGCATTAAACATTGCAGTTTACATCCTAAATAGATGTCCAACAAAAGCTGTGCTCAACAAAACTCCATATGAGGCATGAAATCATAGAAAACCCCAGGTACAACAATTTAAAATATTTGGTTGCATAGCTTATGCTCATATTGTTGCCCAACAAAGAGAGAAGTTTGATCACAAAGAAGAAAAATATGCCCAAGATATACTTCAAAAATTTCAGATGAGCAACTGTAATTCTATAGCTACACCACTTTCTGTGAATGAGAAATTGAAAGAAGATGACAGAGCACCAAAGGTGGATGCACATATGTACCGAAGATTAGTTGGTTCACTTATCTACTTGACAAATACAAGGCCAGACATAGTTTATTCAGTTAGTCTAATTTCAAGGTTTATGAATCAACCAAGTAAGTTACACTTTGCAGCAGCAAAAAGATTCTTAGGTATCTACAAGGTATTAAGAAGCTTGGGATCCAATATGCCAAAGAAGCCGACAACAAATTAATTGGATATACAGATAGTGATTGGGCAGGTTCATCTAGTGAACAGAAAAACACATGAGGTTACATATTCAATCTTGGAACAAAAATTATATCATGGGCATCCAAGAAACAGAAAAGTCTATCACTATCATCTGCTGAAGTAGAATATAGCTGGAATAGATGCAGCATGTGAAGCAGTTTGGTTAAGAAGAATTCTGGCTGACTTGCTACAAAAACAAGATGGTTTGACAACAATTTATTGTGATAATATGTCAGCAATAGAATTGACAAAAGATCCAGTGTATCACGCATGGACAAAGCATATTGAATTACGATACCATTTTATCAGAGACTTGGTATAGAAAGGAGAGATCCAGTTGAAGTATATTAATACAAAAGATTAACTAGCAGATATTTTTATGAAGACTATTACAAAAGAAAAGATATTGAAGTGTCAAGAAAAAGCAAAAATTACAAATTAAGATGGGGTGTTGAAAATATAATTTGTAATTTTTTCTTAACAAAGAAAACATACATGCAGGAGGCAAGAAGAAGTCAACAAAGTCAGCTAATGGCGGTTCAAGCAAATTTATGGTCCATTTCTTCTTTTCTTACTAGCCAAGAAACCATGTTGTTTAGCTAGAAATGTTAAGGAGCCAGCTGTAGTCTCTTCAGAATGGTCAAAATTGCAGCTGGAAAAGAGAATTTTATTTAGAATTCCTCAATTCTTAAGGTGGCAAAAATGGCTTATAAATAGACATTATGGTTGTATGTATTTGATAGCTTTTATGAAGCGAAATAAAGATCTTTTCTCCCTTCTTCTCTCTGCCTAAATTTTTTGTCTAACGTTCTCTCTGTTTTTTGGTCCATAAACTCTTTAAATTTTCTTTAGCACCCAACACTTGTTGGCGAACTAGAACAATTTGGGGGAAATGCCATTATACTAGGCGACGGCCAATGGCAAAACAGAGATGGTCACGTACTTGGCCAAAAAAAAGTGGAGGTCATTGGCCAGATCTTGAGGGATCACTTCAAAAGAAAGGATGATGATGTTTCAGTTCTTCATGCTGCCGTCCTTGGCCGTCGAACTAGAACCACGGCATGAACTTCACTGTCGATAAGGCCGCCGCCCAGCAGAACCGCCTCTTTCTCATTTTCTAACTCAAGTCCAATCGGCATCTCGATTATAGGGACATGAAAGAGGTCAGAGTTACTATCAAAGAACCCCTAAGCCACAATGACTCTAAAGTTGATCAGGTCACCAACTACAGCGTCATAACCCTTAATGAGAAAGCCAAAGTGAAGGTGACGGTGCATGACTTTGGGATGTTGGTGCGGTAGGAGGCGCCGGTGGCGGTGCTACACCCGGCGTTGGCGATTGAGGTGGCGAGGTTGGTAAACGCAGCGTATGAGTGGTGGGGGGTAATGGTGTCGACGAAGGGGCAGGGGCATTCAATAAAACTGGCAGGCGTAAGGGAGGAGGAAGGGGGTGATGGTGCAGATGGGGTCAGGGCTAGGATGGAGTTGGGTGTGGAGGGAAGAGATGTCCTATTAAAGATAATGGCTAGAAAGCAGGGATTTGTGATTGAAGCAGGAAATCAAAAGAATCACCACATGTCACACGAAAAATGAGCCATTATGGAAAAGAGTGTTTGAACGACTCTCGCTAGCATTTTTCTAAAATGAAATAATTCTATTAGGTTTGAAACTCTAACTATTAAATATGACATTTATTATTTTCCCACAATTTTAGTGAAGTACTGAAAATTGTTTTGTCATTTTCAATAGTAAACCAATTACACTTGCTGAGGATTGAATATGTTAAAGTGGAGTATCACTTAATAATAATGAATTTCATACTATGACACACAATTCATCATCATGGTCAACTTCTAGCATTATACTTTCAGATCAAGAAATTCAAATTACAGAAATATTGTATGTAAATACAAAATAAAGTTGACATCTTTATAAATCTATATTCTACCAATAATTACAATTGTCAACATTATTTTATAGGTCAAAGTTTTTTCATCAACCCATATATTAGTTATCAAGGCCTTTTAACAAAAGTATATCTAATGCTCATTCCTTAAATAGGTATAAAACATGTTATTCTTTCTTTCTTTCATAATGAATGAAATGAATCTTATATTGTATGTGATATATCCTTTCTTGCAGAGACACGAATTTGGTGAATGATATATCAAGAAAGAATGATATTGAATACGTTACCAAAACTGCTACGTGATTTTTTGTTAAACTGCCGAATTACCAATTTTGTTAGGTTCACAAAACACTTTATTTTATGTAATAAAATTTTTTAACAATCATTTTACATAAACAAAGCTAGCATTTGTAATATTTTTTTTAACATTTTTTATTTTTATTCCTCTTCTTAATAAGTGACTTAATCATGGATGTATTTTGCACTTTTTTCATTTTTTTGATCCCGTGGCAATGCTGGTTACAAAAACTAGTTTTCATGTATATAAAAAAATCTAACAAAGTATATTAAAAAACCTACCTATACAAAACATATAGTGGGTGGAGGTAGGATTTAGGAATTTTTAATATAAAATTTATATATAAAAATTTATTCAAATTATAGGAAAAAATATAGTAAAATTATAATTCAAGCCCTACAACTAAAAATATTTAACTTACTAATTTCAATCTTCACAGTCATATAACAATTTTAGTATGAAATCTATTGAAACCAATAATAAAAAATAAAAAGATAAAGAAATGAAAACTTAAAAGTTAACTTATAGAAATTGGGCACTAGGCAGCGTGGCTAATGGAGTAGTAGTCATATGAGTTTCTATATATTTTCTCTCACTTTTGTGCTCTAATGTTGATAAAATTTTCTTGTACTTAGTATATTTTAAATCTTATAGGTTGCATTGTACCTCTAGATGGCATACATGAACTAAGACGCAAATCTGGGGCCAAATTAGACAGGGGAGCAAAGTTGGAGGAGCTGGAAAAAGGAAAAGTATGAACCACACATTTTAAAGTGCAATCACACTTCAGTTAGAGCAAAGTAACCAAAAGAGATTGAGTGCGACCACACTTCTTCTGCTGCATACAAAACTGCGACCACACCTTGAGAAATGCAATCGTACTTCATATCTAGGCAAAATAAAGACCACATTTTCTTAGAGGCATTTTTTGAGTTTGAGAGTCCATTTTCTTCACATACCAAGCTTTTTATTGGAGCATTTGGAGAAAATGAAAAAGGATAATGCTCAAGCTTATATTTGATTCATGTTTTAGCCTAGGTGTTTCATCATATTCTCATGTAGCTTCCTTGGAGAAACTTAAAACTTGTTCTTGAGGATTCTTGTATTATTTACCTTGGAATTCTTGGATTTTGAAGGATGAGCTAGGAGTTGCCTTGGAGATCAAGTCATTATGTCTACAAGGGGTTTTTGGTTCCTTCATTCCTCTTTTTTCTTCTTTTAATTGGTAAAAATTTGTTAAATTCAAGAATAATGTTTGTTATTCATCTAGCCATGAAATAGTTTGTTTAACACTTTCTATGGTCATAATTACTTGACAATGATTTTGTTGCTTGAATACATGAATGGGTGTTTAGTTTTTCTCTCGAATACTTGTTCATTTCTTGCCTTATGCTCAATTGTTGCTTGATTGGTTAATGACCACAATCAATTGACGCTATGAATTCCACTTTATATCTAGCAAGTGAAATAGAAATTGATCTTAGGCAAGGAAGGTAGTGATTATAGGCATAGTTAGGAGACTTGTCTCAATTGTTAGGGTGATGATAAATAGGTTGTTAATGCCTCTTCCTAAAATGTTATTAAGGACGGGAATCCTTGCTTTCTTAGGTTAGAGAGAAAGTTTCCTAGCTTGGGAGAATAAGAAATCAGAGGAAACACAACACCAACAAATAAAAGAAGCTAGAACCTAGGGTTGATTCTCCAACTAAACCTAGTAAAATAATGAAAACCATAAGACGTGTACCTAGCTTAGTGTCAAGAAAACCCCTAGATAGTGTGAGTTATTTGTTTAGGTTTACTGCGTAGGTGCTAGTTTAAGAATTAAAACCTTTAGCTTCTTAGTTGAAGTGGTTGATTAATTCAAGTGAAGTTGTTTAAGTGTTGATTGGTTTAGCTAAAGTTAATTGTGAAAGTAATGGTAGCTATTTAATTGAATCTACAATCCTCGTGAGATCAACACCTACTCTCTTATACTATCAAAAGTGAACTGCGCATTTGTGGGTAGAGTGTGATTTTAAACATATTGCACACACCAATAATGGAGAAATTACAATTACAAATTCCAACTTGTAAAAATTGTTGTAGCATTCATGTGATTCTTTTTTGTCGAGCACAAAAGTAGAGATTCTATACTTTTTGGATGACCCAAAAAATCACATTCAAACCCATTAGATAAAATTGATAAACATATAAGTCAAAAAAAGAAAAAATTGTTACTTGATACTTTGTGACTTTGTTGGAGCAAACTATTTTTTTTTTTGTGCGATCTCTCTATTTTAATTTCTTATGCCAAAAAAATTAAGCCAATTATGTGGCTCTTATATGTGAGCCAATATGACCACTTATCTTTTCCTCATATCATAGGCCAAATTGAATTTAGCAATACGAAAGTCCAAAAACTAATTGAACTTTCAACAACAAGTAAACAAATGAGGTTAATACATTAATATTGGGGTGCAAATTTTTACATAAAAAAATTAAAGTCAGTATTTTTTTTAATTTCTTTACTATATATGTTATTATATATTTTTTACTATTTAATTTTTTTAAAATAATTCATAAAATGTATATTATATATATATATATATAAATACCCGGCATTGTCATAGAATCTAAAAATAGCCAAGGGAAAAAGGCCAATAATTCCTTGACATTAGGAAAATCCTCATAAAATTTGAGAACTACAAAATAAGAAATTAGATATGAAAGTTCAAGATGGCTAGACTAATGTAAAAAAAACAAGTAATAATATAACACAGAGTCTTATCAATCCATAACAATAGTTGCAACCCAATGAATAACTTCTGGGGTAATAGAGCTGCATTAACAAAAAAAAAAAAGCTAATGTATTACGATTGTGGGCACGTACTTGCATGTAAGGGTGCATGTGATAAGAAAACTTGTCTATATTTGGCTTTTCTTTCTCTAGTATCCATTTACACGGTAATGTAGTTTTATCATATGGAACAACAAACACAATAATTAAGTTTATATGTTGATATAATACGTTTATGACAAACATAATATAATCATTTTAAAAGATAAAAAATAAAAAAAATAATAGAATTGCATTATTATAATTCCATTAGAATAAAAAATGAAAAAAAAATTTACTTGGATGCATGTGTCAATTAATTATCAGGAATTATTTTATTTTTTCTTATTTGGGTGGTAACCATGCATTTTTAATTTTTAAAATATTTTAAATCATATTTCAAATGATTTTTTAAAAAAATTATTTAATAAATTACTATTCAAAGTAAAGTACATATTTCTAGAAATATAAGGTAATCTACATATTTTTATTAGCTCCATCAAATTCTATAAGTCTTCTTAAAGGAAACTTACAAAAACCCTTGCTATTGGCCAAACCTACATTTTGTTTCCCTTATTTTTAAAAATATACATTTTGTCTATTGCTTCTTTTACACTATCTGATAATAACTTTTAAAAACTTAATTTAAAATATATGATAGTCATTTTCTAGTAATTTTAGTCTCTCCAATATTTTTTTATAGTTAATAGAAATTTTAAATTATCAATCTTATCTTAAAATGTATTTTTCTCTCTGTAAATGTAAATCAGTATTTTCTAAATGTTAATAAACTATGAAAAAATATAAATTTTTTTTGAAAATTACCATAACATAGATAGTTTAAATTAAAGTTTTAAAAGCTGTTGCTGGAAAGTGTAAAAAAAGCATGGGGTAAACTATAGGTTTTTTAAAATGAGGGAGGTAAAGTGTAAGTTAGGCCAACTACATGAAGGGTTTCTATAATTTTTTCAGCTTTCTTAATAAATATAATATTCCAAGTAATTTAGAAATCTTTATTCCCTTTTTGGTCATGTTTCAAGATATAGATTGTAGTATTGCAAAAATAACTCCCCAAGTAATTTACATATTTTTTAAACTCATATTCTAATTTTTAATATATAAAATTTTTATTTTCAAACATGCTGCATTATGGTTTTGCAAACTGAGGGGGCCAAATGTCAAAAATTAAAATATCAGTACTTGTGACGAGAAGTGTAAGAAATTAATGTAATTTTTTTATGGTAAACCATTTTTTTGTTTTTATTATGTTTCAGACTGGTCCAATAATTCGAATTGTATTTTCAAACCAAAATTTAATTGACCCAATATTCATTCTATATTCTCTTAATTTTTAGACCTAAGTTAGTTTAACCAAGCCTAACATCGTTTGCATTATTACGTAATATAGAGAAAATCAAATAGTTAATTTTTTTCCGTTTATGTTAGGACATAAAGTTATGGATAGCTACATGTAAATGAACAAAACCTTAAAATATTGTTATGGTTAATATATGACGTTTTCTAACTTATATCTTTACTAATTTTATGGATCTTTTCAGGGGACAATCTTATAGTAATCACTCATGGATTGCACAATATTTGTTGAAGTATGTTTGAAATTTTTTTTTATATGAGCTTGCTCAGTTGTGAATACCGACATGTAAATGCAAGCTAAACATTATTTATATTCTTATGGTTAATGCATAACATTCTTTGATTTAGATCTT
Organism: Aquilaria sinensis; assembly: GCA_005392925.1. Lineage (NCBI taxonomy): Eukaryota > Viridiplantae > Streptophyta > Magnoliopsida > Malvales > Thymelaeaceae > Aquilaria > Aquilaria sinensis. The sequence goes on along the minus strand of SMDT01002837.1, from coordinate 857,117 downwards.
TATTGATTTTATCTAACCTTTTGAAGGTTTGATTAGAGCAATCACTCATGGACTGGATAATATAAATGTTTTTGGCTGGTAAGCTTCTTAACGTAATAGATTCATTATACTAAAGTAATTTTTTTTTTTCATATTTGAGATTAAAATCCTAAGCATTAATTTTTTTTAAGATGTTGTAAAGTTTTAAATAGTTAGATCCTGTGGTAAGTTTTTTTTTTTTTGTGATGAGTGTAAAATTTTAGGTAGTTAAGTCCTTAAAGTGATTTTAATTTTTTCAATTAAAGATTCATATCATTTTCAAGCAAGTAATTTTCTTCATATTAATAGGTAAAATTACTAATAAATAAAATTGAATAACTAACCTTTCAAAGAAGAGAATATTATGAAGTCTATGAGTTAGTAATCTGCATAAATAAGTATGTTTTTTTATACATTAACTGTGTCTGTTGTTTATGATTTAATCCTGATAGCATAATGTCAAAGATTTCAATACCTGTTATGATTATGAAATGTGTTCAATCTATAAGGCAAACAACAAAATTTTGGTATGAGGCCGATGGTATAGTAAAAGGCCGATTTAAGTATGTACTATCATAACAAAGATTAATACTCTCTCTGCCCTAAATTCTCTGCAACATTTATTATTCAGGAATGGCCAAAATGCACATATGGTCCTCCAACTTGTCAAACTCGAGCGATTTAGTCCTTTTTGTTTGATTAAGTGTGAGTTAGTCCTCTAACTTTCCAGATTAAGCGTGTTAGTCCCTAAAGTCTGCTAAACTAAATGACTTAGTCCACGTCTGAGGGAAAGCGTCCAACTTGAAACCTTATGACTTAACGCCATTTGTTCGAGTGGCTTAAAGATATAGGTTTGAGGTCGGTGGTCGGGCCTTTTTTTACAGAGATGCAAATTGACTCTAACTCCTAGTGAATCAAAGAAATCGACCTTAACGCTCCCACTCTTGACTAGCTAATTGATCAATTTGGCGGAGATGCGAACCACAGTCTTGCCTCAAACGGATCTGGTTTTGTCTCGCTTCTCCTCCGACGATTCTCAGAGCTTCAACCTACATTCTCTCATTCGTTCGTGAAATCGAGCCCGATGCTCCTACTTCTAGCGCTTCAATTGGCTCCTACTTCTGGCATTCACATCAGCTCCCACTTCGGCCAACTAATCGGTGAATCAGCTCCAACTCCTGATGAAAACGGCTGTTCGAGTGGCAAGGGACCAACGGGAAGAGATGCGAGACCGATGGGAGATGGGAGACCAAATCGATGTGATGGGAGAAAAGGCGAGACTAACCGTGAAGGGAAGAAAGAGACTGGTAGGAGAAGAACGTCAACGCTTGCGAGGAAGAGATCGGGCGATGCTGGAGCAATAAGTTGACTGTGAGTAGATAAAAGAAATGTCGTTTGTTATTTCGTACACTGAAGGACTAACTCGTTCAATTTTTTAAAGTTGAGAGACTAAGTCGTACTAAGTTGAAATTAAGGGACTAACTGGCTTGAGTCAGCAAAGTTGGAGGACCATATGTGCATTTGGCCTTTAGGAATTAATTTGTGATTTTTTATTTCAAGATTTTTATACATAAATAAAAAAATCTTTATATATAAATGATAAACAAAGACCTATAATTTTCAAATATATATTTTTAATTCTTTTAACAAATAATAATATGAATAAATTCAAATTAAACTATTAAAAAAATCAAATACTTCAAACAATATATGACAGAAGGAGTAATAGTAATGCATTGTTACCTGTTTTTTTTACTATCGATAACTGCTATTCTATAACCCAAATTGACAAAATAATTGTGATAGGATTAAGATATAATGTATATTCGATTCATAAAGAAACAAAGTTTTTTCATTTTGAGCTACCTAATGTAGATAAAAATTGGGTATTCTTCTTTGTGATCCATATATAGATGCAAGGAAACTCAGAAAGTGTAAAATGAATTTGAAGGATGCAAGAACAGAATTGATATAAGGCTTTATACAGAAATCGAACATTATACATCAATAGTAATTTTTTTATTTTTTTCTGTCATCTTTTTATTAATATTGGTTAAATTAATGGACATTTACTTAATTATATTGACATTTCCTTTATTATTTGTCCGAACAGATTTAGCAGCAATTAATATTTGCGTTATTGGCGGGAATCAACAGTTGGTATTTGTGTTAATGGGAAGATTTGAAATGAAGATAAATTCTTGGTCAATAATGAGGATTTACCAAAATTGACATAAGTTTTCTATTCTTCACAGATTCAACGCGGATTGAACTCAGAAAAGAAATGGTTTAACATGGATTTAAATACCGTGCAAATGAAACACACCTTTTCAATTAACTAATACGCACCATTTCATTAAGAGAATTTAATGCCGTTAATAATTCTGTTAAGTTTAATGATAGATAAAGTTTGATTATCACTTTTAGGAGGGAAGTTTTGTGCTATGAGAGATTCAAAATGTGACACATGACTTTCTCTCATATATTGATTTATGAAAAAAACACAACACTCCTCTAAATATACCCTACTTTATATATATATATATATATATTAGGTATGTAAGACACACCCAGGCCCTCCTTAGCTTTTTGTAATCTGTATTGAGTTAATTTTTATATAAATTTTATATTTATAAAGTTCTAAGTTCCCCAACTAAAAATTCTGGCCCTCCTAATGGTTAAGATTGTTAAGTTATATTTTTCTGCCCATATACCGAAAAGGTGCTTTTAAGATTTTGGTTTGCAATTGCTGCAAATGAATGTTCCTCATATTAAAGATATTTTCCAGGTTGCAAGAGACGTGATAAATGGATTTGGAATGGCATGGTTTTCTGGTTATAGGCTGATGGTCTAGCGAAATCGAAACAAATGTATATTTGAAGGAATTTGACAATTTGTGGTAGCACTTAGTAGGTGGGTATGACCATGGCTTTACAGTGAAGGATTATCTATTGCATACAACTTCTGCCTTGCCTCTTTTTCATGCGCCAGTCCGTTGGTCTCCCATAGTAAATACTTTCATTGCAATAAATGTTGGTTTTGGCTCATTTGTTTCTAGTGGTGTAACTAACATAGGTGTGGTTGCTCGAGATTCCTCTTTTTGAGTGTTTTTTGCTGTCTTTTATATCATTTCTTATATTCATGATATTATGTGTATAGAGATGGTAGCATTATAGAAAGATATGTTGAAAATATGCTCACACAGATGACATGATGTTATTCTACAATTAAATTCTCAAGTAGTGATTTTTGCACTCATAAATTATGAGAAGTCATCTTTGTATGTGTATGATGTGGTACACAATGATATTATTTCTTTGTTTGCTGCATTTGAGTTGTGTACTCTTTTATTTTGTTTGAAGGTTGACTTGTGTATTCTTATGTATCTCCCACAAGGTGCTAATTCTATGTCACATACTGTTGTATTTTTAATCTAAGGAATTCTTGAGCAGAGTTGGATGAGGATTGCCGTACCGGTCTCGCTTGCGTCAGGCCCTTCGATCTGATTATTAATGAACGTTCTACGATTACTCTTTAAAAAAAAAAAAAAAAGTAAAACAGAGAAGAAATTGACCGGCACTTGCGTGACGAACGGAGTCAAAGTAGCCGGTTGAGTTGTCAACCAATGTTAGTTGTTTCCAAATGAGCACTGCCAATTATTTACTGACGCGTGTACAGAAAGGACTTGAAAGCCAATTAAGTCAGCATTTACGCCCCGGCCAAAAGAGAAAAAGGAAAGAATTTCAGTCGGGACGTGTGATACACAGCGAGAATGACCGTTTAGACAACAACACTATTTTTATTCATTTTTTTTTCCTTATGCCCCATTTGAACAGAAAGTGAAATATAAATTTTTATAAAAATGTTTCAAAAATTAAAAAATAAATGAAAAATATAAAGCTATTTGTCTTTTTATTAATATTATAGTTGAGGAAAATTTCATATCTTTAACTTTTAAAATTTTTTGATAAAATTTTGTCATCTAGAAATAATCTCAAACTTCAACTTTACAAAATGATGGTGTTGTGTCTTTCTTTTTTGATGGATATATTAGTGGTAAATCCAAAAATAATTGTTAGTAAATTTTACATATATTTGGGATGATTATTTTTATGTTCCATGATTATATATACAACTTGTATACTGGTTAATATTTTACACTTTGAGAAGCCTGGAAACAATTTGTTTCATTTTTTTTATTTTTTGATCTTCTTAAAGTGTAATATTTTAATCGGCATACAAGTTGTGCAAATCATCATGATATATAAATATGATTATTTTTAATAATATTTCTCAAATGGTTGTGGAATTTACTGATAATTATTTATAGATGTAGCACTAATATATCTATAAAAAAGAGAGATACAACACCATCATTTTTGCAAAATCGAAGTTTAAGATTATTTATAGATGATGAAATTTTACCAAAACAATTCTAAAATTTAAAGGTATGAAATATTTCTTTGACTACTATATTTAATAAAAAAAAGTAATTATTTTATATTTTTTCATTTATATTTTATTTTTCGAAACATTTTTTTTTCAAAATGGGGGGGGGAATTTGAACCATTTTAATATGTCAGTGGGAATTTGGGACAAAAAATAACTTTAGTGTCAGATTTTGTCCCAACTCAAAACATTAGTGGTAGATTTGTGATTGTTTGCCAGATAAACACACATTCTCCCTGTGATATCATAAATTTCGTATTCGGACTTCGGAGAAGACTCCCGACCTGGTATGGCTTACGTCGAGCGAGGTCAGGAATTTTCTCACTTGCTTCAATCGATTCATTTCAATGATTTCTTTCAATTTATGCTACAGTTCGTCGTTTGAGTCTGAGATCAGAGATCCTTGAGCTGCATCATCTTATTCTTGTTTTCTTTGATTTCTGTTTCTGGATTAGGCATTTGTTTTGATTTACCTGTGCCTGGTTTTCCATGATATTGATTGATGTTCCTTTTTTAATTCAATTCGAAAATTTTCTTCCTTTATATGGATCTCTTTTTGTCTAAGAACCAATTGTTCGTTCATTTTAACAAAATGGAATTCTTTTCTGGTACGTTTCTCTTTTCTTCTATCATTCTGTGGTTAAGTTTTTCTGGGCTATCCTGTTTTGTGGACCATGTTGAAACGAATTATTCGTATTTTTTCATTATTTCCTTTTACATATTTTTCATTGTTCAATTTTTTTTGTGGAATTTCTGTAGATTGTAAAAGTTGATAGCTTTTTCTGGTATAAGAGCCTTGAGGCAATGAATTTGTGGTTGTGTTTATTTTGCTCGCTATTGGTTACTGGAATAATGAAAGAGATGCTCAATGTAGGAAGAAGGAAAGATCGCTTGTTTTTTATATTTGGGTTGAACAATCTTTAGGGATCTTGGCTCTGGCATTCTTTAGCAAGTTCCACATAATGTTGGTAGGATGACTATTTCGGATTGATAATATTGCACTTCAAGTACTTAAATTGGCTGATGATTGCTTGATAACTCCTTTGGCAGCTTATACTTTAGGAATAGCTAATTGCTGTTGTAGTAGCAAACAATGGAAAGGTTCTTTCTCACATTTTAGGATTTGCAGACAGTGTCATTGTTTCAATAGAAAACCTTTCCTTGACCCACACAGACACAGACACAGACATATTCTTTTGGTTTTCATGGATTGAGATATATCTTAGGCAAATGATATTTCTTTTGCCACATTCATGTTATCCCCTCTCCAGAATTGAGTCATTAAGGGCATTCAACCTAAAACCTTGCCTCTACTGTCTTCTTCTTTTTATCTGATTACATTCTTGCCTCAAAATTTAACCTTTCAAGGTTTTGCAATATTTGACAAAACTTTTATAAGTTGTATAAACCATCACCTTTATGGTTTATTTTTCTGGTCATTGTCTGTTAAATTGATTCTAGAGAAGTTCGCATAAGAAAGAAAAGATCATAGCACTAACCAACTATTTGTAAGAAATACCAAATTAGGGTGGAGGATATGGAAATTCTTTTCTGCTTCAAACATATAGTTGCTTATTCTAACCATGGCTAGAACCTTGATGCATACAATATAAATTCCATGTATAACTGTTGTTGAATAATTGGTCAATGTAGGGTACTGAATGATTGCTGTCTTCATTCCATCACATTTATTTGCCTTTGTGCGACTGCTGATAAGAAAATGACTGAGCACTTGCCTTAAAATCTTTTACCACGCTCAAGATGGATTATGTTTATATCTATATTTTTCTAAATGAGGCATTGCTACCTATGCATGACGCATATAAGGTGCCTTGTGAATTGAGCAGAGTGATGCATCACAGCATAGCAAAAAAAGTTCAGGGGGCTATGGGCAGAAGTTTTTTTTTTCTTTTCCTTCTCCCTGTGTAGTGTGGCAGTGCTTAGGCACTTGAGTTCTTCTCTCTGATCAGTGTAGTTAATGGCATTTGCCATGGCTACATGGAGTGGTTATGGTGAGGCGAGTTAAGTTTGGCATGTGCCTCCGCCTCAATTGCGCCATGGCAAGAGGCAATGAGGTGCTGACCCTGTTGAAGTTTCAAAGAGGCATGTCTGCCTCTGTTTTTTTTCCATCATTTCTTTTTTGTTTTCTTTCCCAATCTCACTTTTCGGACAAAATTGTCCCTGATAGCAATAAAAGTCAAGGATAAATTAAGTCTTTCGTGAGAAAACTAAATTAGGGTTTCTAGATGACACAATAATGAAACTTAAAACCAAGAAGAAAGAGGAGTCAAGCGACACTCTTCTTCTCCCCTCATGCCAATTGGTTCTCTGCTCTCTCTACCTTCTCTGCAAGTCTGCCCCACAGCCTTTTCATGGTTGAGTTTTGAACAGCAGCAAGTTGGGTTAGATGAGTCATAAGAAGATGTTGGCAGTTGTGAATTTGGGGAGGAGCTGAAAATCTAGAAGAAGAGGGTATGATTAGAAATAATAGTTTTTTGGTTGAGAGAATAATGCTACAACATGTTAGCTTACTTTAGGAACATTTATTCCTTACTTGCTCCTCTTTGTTTTTGTCTTGTGTTCTGTTTACATATTCATAATCATCTAGTAATAATTATGAAATACTGAATAGTAGGATTTGGTCTTTATATTTAAATTTAGTTTTTTTAATCTAATATTATGTTACATCCAACATTATACTTTTTATAAAAAATTTGCGTTTCGCTTCACTCCAGCGAGCGCAATTTTTGCGCCATGCGCCTCATGGCAATAGACGGCTTAAGTGCCTCGGTGTGCCATTCGCCTTTAGCTACCTTGTATCTGATATCTCATTTCTTTGCTTTCTAACTTGCAATATGACCTTGTACTGTCATTATTGATTCTGCTGTAATTCAATTTGCCTCTTATGATTAGAAGGCATTTTTAGCTGCATGAGTGTTAGACTATACCTAATTGCAGTCTACAAATATTGGCTTTACATTGTTCAAAAGTTTGTTCTTTGTTTCCAGTTCAAATAACTCCTGATGTCGCTTCTGTTTCTGTTTTAGGTGTTGTGAAATCGAAGCGTTCAATATGGAGGCTGAGTATTATCACAAATTTATTCTGGGCTATAATAAACTTCATTGGTGTGTTCTTTTCAACTTTGTTTTCGGTATGCCATGATGTACTCGTCTGCAGTTTATGGTATGTTAGGATTTGCATCGACCAGGATGATACTCATTGTCGAACACCTTTTAACTTTCAGATGGAAAAATCTGATGCTTATAGAAAAGGCTCTGCATCTGGCAAGAAATGGGATGGTGGCCCTGGAGGCCCAGGAAGTGGACCGTATGGTGGTGGACCTGGTGGTCCACGTCGTCCTCCACGTGGACTGGACAATGTTAGAGGAATTGACCACAGTATGTTCAATATCTTGGTTTTCTACGTTTCCTTTCTTTCAGCGTTTTTCTTTCTTAAAGTTTGTTTTTCAAACCATGTTTAAATTGTAACTTATTTGCTGCTTGCATCAAACTCAGGTTCCCTTCCTGCCTGTGGCTCCTGCTGTGGTGGCTAAGTTCTGCAGATGTTCTCTGCTGTTGAACGGCTTTGCAGCTGCGATCTGAGTATGTAAAGAAAGTTGAAGTGCTAAGAAGATTGTATGCATCTATTCGAGTAGAACCTCGAGTCTAATAAACCAAAATACAACTCTGTTTGTCTGTGTTATATGGCACTTAATGAAGTCACGTGGTTATATTTACAAACACGGCAACATAAGTGTACATAACGAAGTCACTCATGAAGTTACATAGCAACACACACACACACACAATGAATGTCGTACCGCGTCAACAGTTTTTGTGCGCTTTTTTTTTTTATTACTGTCCTTATCAAATATGCATATTTTCTTAACACAAAAAATTCTGAAAGCTTGAGAAAATTGATTGGTTGGTTTTGATCATGTTTCTGAAGTTGCTCAGTTTTGTTGAGTGTTTATATACATTTTCTGTTTAAGAACCGATAGTGAATTCTAGTTTGGGATTGTGTTTGAGGATACGTGCGATTGAACTGTTGTAAAGTTGTTTCGCTACTACGCACGATGTTCTGGAAAAATAAGGTTGGCGACCAAATTCATTTTTCCCCAAATAACCTTAAACCCAATGAAGTAGAATGAACATTGGCAAAATGGGGCAAATTGTCTAACATAGTTTTTGTCATAGATTGGCTATTATAGTTTTTTTACAGTTAAATCAAGGAAAAATTTCATTAGTTGTTCCTAAACTATATCCAATATTATTTATTTATCTCTAAACTATCAAATATTGCTTAATTGTCCTTAAAATATATCCAGTATTAATTAATCATCTTACTATTTATCATGTCGTTAAAGATTGATGGAAAAGTGATGTTAAATCAACAATTAAGTTATTTTTTCATGCCACATCAGCAGTCACATTATTTTTCCGTCTATTCTTAACGGTTGTAAGAAACATTAAGATGATTAAGCAATACTATATATAATTTTGGGATGATTACATAACATTTGATAATTTAGATATAAATAAGTAACATTAAATATAATTTAGGGATGACCGATGCAAATTACCCTTAAATGAATTACTGACGTTTGGATCAGTGATTTTAGCCATTGGCGTTATAATTTTCCAGTTGATTAATGACATATGACCTTTTGATGACATGACAATAAAAGTAACAAACATATGTGGCGAGTTTTTGTTTTCAAAAAGATAAACAACCTAACTTAGCCTTTAAATTTCTTCCAACACAATAAAGCCCCATAAATTTCTGCATCTGAGAATTTAGCCACCCTCTACCTCCTGTCAAGCCTGCAGGGACAATGATTTTCTAGACCCCATTACTAGAAGCCTTGCCCTGCTACCACGACATCAGCTTGTCTCTGTCACCAATCCGATTACCCGTTGCACAACTATTGGAGTCTAAACAAACGAGAGATTCAAAGTTGCCCTGAATTATTACTCGGATCTGATTCACCCTTGACTAATGACAACCAGTTATGGGTGTGTACAACCATCTGCCCAAGTTTGGCCGAAGCTACCTCCACTCAGCAAAACCTTATATTTTGCTCTTGGGATAAGCCAATTTATTTCTTGTACAAGTATTGCTTGGCGCCCATGGGCACCCATGAAGGAGAAACGTAAAGGAGTACAATTAATTTTAGTTCAGGGACATATATGCATAAGAGGGTATAATTCAGGTATAAATTATGTAATTAACCATTTAGAGGGTAATAGTATTAGTACGTGGCTCATCTTCATAGAATATTTCATAAAAAATGAAATATTCTCTGTTAGTTATGTAATGCTAATTTGACCGAATTGAAAACAATAGCAGGAGATTTCATTCAAAGGGAAACATCATTAATGAAATCAATTGCAAAAAATAATATTAGTTGATCTGCACCATGGCAAAAACTATTGAAACGACCCAAGTCCAGAACTGGTCAACGGAACACCTGCCCACATCATATGGGCTATCCTTTGGAAAAGGATAAGCGCTAGGTACTTATGTTCTGGAATTGGAGTCTATATATCCACATAAGGTTTCCCACAATTCACCCATGGGATTACTTGGTTCCCCGGACCAAGTAACCTCTCTAATCGGACTACTTAGCCCCTGGCTAAATAGTCTCTCGAATTCAGGCCAAGTAACCTCTCTAATCGGACTACTTAGCCCCTGGCTAAATAGTCTCTCGAATTCGGCCAACTTATCTTTGAACTTGGAGCTTTAGTGGAATAGAGTTGGATTGGCAAAGCTTGGAGTGCAAACTATGTGTATGTACTTGCTAGTGGTTTCGGCCGAGAAGGGCATTGTGTTGTGGTGTCTGTGTTGTGTGCTTGTTTGCTTGGATGTGCATGCTAACCCCTTCTAGATGTTGTGCATACCCACCATGCCACATCATCGTGGTCCCTGGTCGGCTCTGATACCATCTAAAACGACCCAAGTCCAGAACTGGTCAACGGAACACCTGCCCACACCACATGGGCTATCCTTTGGAAAAAGATAAGTGCTAGGTACTTATGTTCTGGAATTGGAGTCTATATATCCACATAAGGTTTCCCACAATTCACCCATGTGGGACATGGGGGTGTTACAACTATAATGTGCAATCTGACCCTTTTGCCAATGAACATGATTCAAATAAAATAATTTTTTTTTATTTTATTTGCATGAGATGGTTTAGTTACTTGTCATTTGGTTCAGTCCGCCCAAACTAAATTTCATCTCCAGTTATTGATTGAGTTATTAGTTTATAAACTTAAAATCAAATAAACTGAATAGTACTTTGTTTGCCCCAAATTATTTTACTGCATTTCAATTTATTAACTTAAATTTATTTATATTATTCTTTAATAATTTTTTCTCAAGAAATTATATTACAAACTATAGTTTCTAATTTAGTTTTTTTAAAAAAAATAATAAATATAAATATAAATAAATTCAAGAAGACTCGAGTAAAAAAAATGAAACAAAGTAGACAATTTGGAATGAAGATAGTAATAAATATTGTACTTTCTATTTATTTATTTATTTATGCTGCATGGAAAAACAATCATTCTTTAGTTTTGGCGTGTGATGTAAAATTCCAAATTTATGTGTTTTTTTTAAATTACTATTTTCTTAATTATAACAAAAAAAAAAACAAAGCATGGCTAATATTCTGACTTCACGAGTAAGTGAATTGGAAACAGAATATGAATCACTGGCAATGATTTTGAATGTCTGCAGTTCTAATCGAAGACATGAGGAGCTCAAACCAAGCTACAAAAATTTGGTTCATTAACTCACTTTCTTTTTTTGAACTGCATCATGTGTTTTATTTAAATCAAAGGTCCACAAAAGTAACGGCCAAGCTACTAATGCAAATTACACAAACCAAAGCTGTAAGGTTAGTACTCTTTGTAATCTAAGTTTAGCTAGTGCGTCTGCTTTCTCATTGACCTCCCTTGGAATATAAACAATGCTGCAGTTTTGGAAGTTTTTCTTCAACCCTTCAATCTGCTTGAGAGCGTCTATTAATCTCCACGGTTCCTTTTCAATTTCCTTGATCCAAGATGTGGCCAGTTTTGAATCTGATTCCACTACTAATCTATCTTTCACCATGTTTCTCCTTTGATTCATAATGCTTAAAGCCTTCAGTATTGCTTCCATTTCTATGTCTACTACTTCACTCAGCTTCTTAGGCTTGGAGAAAATGCATAGCGTCTTGCCCTCACTGTCTCAAAGGATGCCCCCGATAGCAGCTTTTTGTCGCCTTGTATTTACTGCTGCATCCACATTGAATTTCAGGCTGTCGTGTGCTAGAGTTTCCCAGCATGATGAGCTTTGGATCCTCACCTGTCCTTTTTCAATTCCCACATTTGCTGGATCAACTATAACATCCAAGACTGTGATTTTGCTCTGCTGCCACTTCACCATAATCCATTGTCCAACCCTCATTTTGACTATATCATATGCAATGAGAACTTCCATCTCCTTTCCTCTAAAGATCTTGTCGTTTTTTACTTGCCAAATCGTCCAAACCGTGGCGTAGAAGAATAACATCCACACTTCCCCTGATTTAACATGTCCTGAATGTTCCTTCCACTGGATGAAGAACTGGAGTATCGTGTTTGGGACTGGCCACTGCAATTTCCAGTCCTTCAATATCAAAGTCCACACCTTCCACTTTAAAAGCATGACCATATTCCAGGTACAAAGGCCAGCAAATGTTAATATACAGCTCCTGTCATAAGTCATAAATCGGTTGACAACATCTCAATAACAGATGATGTTTAGGCACAACCATCATGAGTGCATGCTGAATGTCGTCAATTAGAAGAACTCTGAACCCATAATAGATTTAGAAATTCTTTTTTTTAGGATCTATATATAATTAGTTTTTTTTATATACAACATATTTATAAAAGAAAGTGTTTGAATTCTAATTTAATTTGAATGTATTTATGGAAAATAATTTTACTTATTCATTTTTTATTTTAGTTTACTTAATTCCTTGAATCAATAGAATTATTCAATAAATTTTAGTGGGGCTCAATCCATAAAGTACTTTAACTTTTTTTTTTAAAGGTATTAAAAATTTTAATAGGAACGGTAGACCCATAACAATATATGTAGATCCGTCCATGTTGAACTCTTTTCAATCGTGAGCCCTCTTTAGTTACTGCTGTGTGGGGCTCATGTATTGTGTGTTTAAAGATTTTCGTCGCCAAGCAATAATTGTCCTTTAATCACCTTTTCAGTAGCAATTATTTCAAATTCAATCCCATGTCAATTTGTGGCTATCTCAATATCAATTGCTCTTTAGTTACCTTTATAAAAAAATAACACTACTTCCATCACTTTTTTCCACATTCTCTCATTTGCCATAGAGAATATCCATGGACGAATTCTCTTTCTTGAAAAAGAACAGATCTCCGACAAAAGGAATTATAGGCTTCTAGGCGTCTTCTTCATCCTCACCTGCTTTTCTCTCTTACTCCCTCCAAAATATGCTTCATTCTCTCCACTTATACTCAGAATCTCCAATGGTGTCTGGTTATTCTTTTTCCATCCTCTTCATCAGCTCCCTCATAATCACTTTTTCCCCTGCTAACTCTTCCCCCATCCTTGCCTCGTAACTCACTGTCCTCATCACCATCAGAGGGCAAAGACAGGATTTCAGGTTGGAGGTGGTGGGATTTAGGAATTTTTAATATAAAATTTATATGTGTAAATAAATTTATTCAAATTGTGGGAAAAATATACTAAAATCATAATTTGAGTTTTTATGACCAAAAATATTGAAAGTTACTAATTTCAAACTCCACAATTATATAACAATTTTAGTGTAAAATTCACTGAAATCAAGAATAAAGAAATAAAATGATAAAAAAATAAAAAAAATCATGGAAATTGGGCGTGCGGTAGGTGACATGGATAAAGGAGAACTTACAATTATAAATTCCAATTTGCAAAAGTTGCTATGACAATGGTGTGACTCTTTTTGTCTAGTGCAGCAGTATGGATTTTGTATTATTTGGATGGACCAAGAGTCACCAACAAACCCATTAGACAAAATTAATAAACATATGAGTAAACAAATAAAATAAAAATAAAAATTACTACCTAATGCTTTCTGACTCTATTGCTGTAAGCTCTTTTTTTTCTAATTGTTTTGTGCAATTTCTCTATTTCAATTTCTTACGCCCTAAAAATAAATGTAATGATGTAGCTTTTATATGGAAGCCAATATAACTACTTATCTTTTTCTCACATCCTAAACTAAATCCAACTTGGTAATAAGAAAATTGTAAAAACTAATTGAATTTTCAACTGAAAGTAAAAAACTGAGACTACTATATTAATATTGGGTGTAAATTTTTACATGAAAAAGTTAAAAATCAGTATTTTTTTCACTTTGTTTACTATTTAGAAAAAATTACCAAAAAAACCCCTGAGGTTTGGCTGAACCTACAGTTTTGTCCTCAATCTTTTAGAAACCTACATTTACCCATTCTCGAGTTAATAACCGTTAATCCAAAAAAAAAAAAAACAAGGAAGTCACTGACTTTGTCCTCCTAACATTCTTCCAATAAAAATTTTATACCTTCAACTTCTAATCTAATAAAAAACCTAGAACTTGATGATAAACAAAAGAATTGGCGGTGAGGATCGTCATCGAATAGAGAATCGGTGAGGATCGTGACCTTCCCATCCCCAACTACAGCCACCGTCGCTAGTGACCAGGAAACCAGAGAAAAAAATACCAGAAAAATCATCACTTCCGCTACTATTTTATCCGCACCCTCCAAATTATCAAAGCCTAGAATGAAAACACAATTTAAACAAATTGGAGAACAGGAGAACAATTCGAAAATGAATTAGGAGAACAGGAGATCAATCAAACAATTCAGAGAATAGGAGGCCAATCAAACAATTCGGAAAACAGGAGGCCAATCAAATACATATCAAAGCAAAAAATGATTCGGAGAATAGGAGGCCAATCCGAAAATGAATTTGTTAATCAAACGAATCAGACCCATCTTAAGTGAATTCGTTAACCAATGAATCGGACCTGTCTTGGTTGGTCAAGGAATCGGGCTCTTCAGCATCCTGGGACTTGAACAGCGACCCATCTTCAAATGCTTCAAATGGTTGTGGCCCAATTTTCGGTGAGAAAAAAGAAGCCGTTGGGGGAGAGCGTGGCCATCGCAGGAGAGCGTCCAAATCAGGGTTGTTGGAGACAGAGCGCGGAGGCAAGTTTGTGGGAGAGGAAGAAGAAGGGCCGGAGACGGAGAGGAGGGATGAGAGGGAGGAGGGACTGGAGAAGGGCGGTGGGGAGGAGGGAGGAAGGACTGGAGAGGAGGGGAGGAGATGGAGATGGGACAAAAAAGAGGAATGAGGAACCGGAGAAGGGTGGCAGGGAGGAGGCGGAGAGGAGGGGGAAAAGAAGATGGGTCTAGAGGTTTAGGGTATGATATTCAAGTGGAGTGCAATTAAAATCATTATAAACTAGGGGGTAAAGTTTCAAAGAAAGAAAGCAAGGAGGGCAAAGTCAAACATTTTCTCTTTTATTTAATAACAGCCATTAATGGAGTTAAATGTTAAGGGGGGCAAGTATAGATATTTGAAAAAGGAAGGATAAAACTGTAGGATCAAGCATACCTCAAGGTGTTTTTGATAAATTTCCCTACTATTTATGTTGTTATATGTATGTATGTACTGTTAATTTTATAAAATAATTCATAAAATATACATTACACACACACACACACACACACACACACACACACACACAATTAAGAAAAATATTAGAAGGCTAGATACACCATAGCCCTTCTTTAGCTTTGCCTTTGTCACCATTGCCAACTTCTTCACCGCCATAGCCACCGCCTCCTTCTCGGGCAGCTTTGACATGCTCTTGTACAACTTCGGTTGAGGGTGGCCAAGGTGATCTTCATTTTAGACTCCTTCTCCTTGAGCCATTTTAGCTCAATCTTCACCTCTTCTAGCTCTACCTTCACTTCAGAGTGTCAAAAACCTCAACATTGGAAATGCTCTTAATAACACTTTTACATATTATTGTTTAAAAATACATGATTGTTTCTTTAAATAATTTAATTTCATTCAATTTTTAATAGTAATAATTAAAACTAAAAAATGGATGGATCATTCGCTTCTAGAGACTAACTAGTTCAATCACTTCTTAAAAATGACTAAACTTTTCAGAGGACTACAATTATATTCTCTAACTAAAAACTTAGTAAAACTGCAGTGGCTTTTTTGCATCCATATTGTAATGTGTGTATTTAGATTATTCATTGTTTTTCCTCTTGGGGGTGATTATGTAATTTTAATGGTTAACGCTTGCATAATTTATTTTTCTGGTTTGATTATATGTTTAGTTTAAGCTTTTTTCTTAGTAGATGGTGTAACATTTGATTACTATGACAAAATATATTGCATCCAAAATCAATTAATTTAACTATTTGATTATATATTTTAAGTAGTTATAGGGTATACTTAGTGCAACTCACTACTCCCTAACTTTTGCATTGTTTATAAAAATACCACAGTATCATGAACAATACATTTGTCTGAATGGAACACCACTGTACATAACAACACGTTTGTCCAAAGAGAACAACAGTTCACAGAACACACATCTATTTAAAGGGAGCATTTTTTTTATTGAATAAAATAATATTATTTATGACCAGTATTTCTTCTTAATTTAACAATATTTTATAGAACATCACATTTATAAAAATAGAACAACACCTTTTACTAAACGGAACAATATCATTTACAAACAACATATATTATAAAATGAACTGTATATTACAGAAAAACACATTTATCTAAATGGATCAACATTTCTTATTGAATCAAATAATATTATTTATGAACAGTATTTCTTTCAAAATTAACAATATTTTGCAGAATATCAAATTTGTGAAAATGGAACAGTAATTCTTACTAAAAGGAATAACATTTATGACTGAAAGGAACAACATTTTCGATTAAATGGAATAACACTTATAATGGAATAAT
Organism: Aquilaria sinensis; assembly: GCA_005392925.1. NCBI lineage: Eukaryota > Viridiplantae > Streptophyta > Magnoliopsida > Malvales > Thymelaeaceae > Aquilaria > Aquilaria sinensis. The sequence goes on along the minus strand of SMDT01002837.1, from coordinate 840,599 downwards.
ACATCTTATGAAATGAACAATATATTATATAACAATACATTTGTATGAACAAAACACACTTATTACTAAAGGAAACAACACTTATTATCAAACAGAACAATATTTATTACAAATAGCATATCTTTACGAAATGAACAACATATTACAAAACAGTATATTTGTATGATTGAAACAACATTTATTATTGAATGGAATAACAATTATTACTGAATGGAACAACGCTGATTTCAAACAGCACATCTAACAAAATGAATAACACATTATATAATAGCATATTTGTATGAATCAAACAACACTTATTACTGAACGAAACAACACTTATTACTGAACAAAACAACATTTATTATGAATAATACTTCTTCCAAAATAAATAACTTATTATAGAACAACACATTTATAAGAATGGAACATCATTTATCACAGAACAGAACAACACAATTGAATAAAACTATATTTGGCTCTAAATAAAAGTTGAGTCATTTAGCACAACTATTAACGTACTCATTCAGCTAACTTTTACCGACAGCAACCTCTACCGCTGAGGTTGCCTTTGTTGTATCATCATCTCCTTAAATCTTCTCTTTACAGGACATATTCTTATGGTGAGTTTGATTCATGCTAGCTCAAACTTGTCATCGGCCATACAATCAAAGGAGCTAATGGAGTACAACGCTATCTGCTATTTCATTCTTACAAATTTGGTGTTCTGTAAAATATTATTAATTTAGGAAGAAATATTTTCTGTAAATAATATTCTTTGAATCAAACAAATATGTTGTTCTTTTTAGTCAAATGTATTATTTCCTTCAGATAAATATATTGTTCTATCAAGTGTTGTTCCCTTTAGACAAATATGTTGTTCAAGATACGGTGGTAGTTTCATAAATATCAAAAAAGTATAGGTGTAATGCTTGATCCATGAGTATTTTATTCTTAGCCATATATTTTTACATCCATTGATACAAAATATTTTAAATATATCCTTAATATCTATAGACCTAATTAAGAAAATAGAACAATTGGAAATTTTCAATATTGGTCGGCTTTAAGGTTCTGCTTTGTTCTTTTCATGACTCTCAAAGAAAAGAGATGATACTATTTTTCATGGGGTAAATTGCACACACTACTCCCATTCTTTAATTGTTTTTTCATTCCTAACCCTAACATTTATTTTGCACATTGCGTGTCCTTAACCAGATTAAAACATTTCATTTCGACCCTTGAGTAGATGGAACTCATTAAAATTGACAGAAAATGCCACGATAATGTCTAGTTATCACTGGATTGTTCACGCTGGCACAAAAAGTTGAATTGATAAAACAAAAAAAACTCCCTCCATGCCATTTTAGCCCTCTCCTCGTCATGGCTCTCTTATCCCTCTCGGCCTCTTACTCCCCGCCTCCGTCTCTCCACCTCCCTTTCACCCTCTCTTTTGCCCTTCTTATTGGCTCCCTCCCAGCCCTCTGACCTCTCTCAAGATTGATGAGAATTCATGGTGATAAATCCTGATAGGAAAACGCAATGATGGGGGAAGGGATGCAGGAATCGAGTGTGGTTATTGTGATCTTTTCCATCAATTTGGTGAGGCCTTGCAATCTTCGCCGTAAATTGAAGGTGGGTTATGTGGATTAATGTCAAAGATGCGTTTAAAGGCTAATTGGGTGAGCGACGGCAGGAAGAGTGGCTGTGAGCAATGGCGGGAAAAGTGGTGGACAAGGAAGGAAGGAAGGGAGGCGGAGAGACGATAGCGGGGAGTGGGAGGTTGAGAGGCTTGGGGGAGCCATCATAGGGAGAAGGCTAAGATGGTATGAGACGGAGTTTTTTTGTTTTAACAATTCACCTTTTTGTGCCAGTGTGGACAATCCAGTGCCAGCTAGGCGTTACCATGACGTTTCTTGTCAATTTTAACGAGTTCCGTCCACTAAGGGGTTAAAATGAAATGTTTTAATCGGATTAGGAACACGCAACATGCAAAGTGAAGGTTAGGATTAGAAATGAAACAATAACTAAAGGCTGGAGGTAGCACATGCAATTTACCTATTTTTCATGTGACATGAAAACCACATGACGTTACGCTTAGTATTCGGAAACATGATAACGAGATGAAGGGGTTAATAGCATAAATAGTCATAGACATTTATTCTTATTCAAATCCATACTCAACTTTCATTTTATTGTAAATTAGTCCAAAATCTTTATAATTTGTTGCATATTGATTCTAATCATAGGTAATATTGAGCCAATTCATTTTAATTTAAGCCAACTTAATTTAAAATGATTCATTTTTATTTTTACATATTTTTTATCTAGAGCTAATTTTATTTAAAAGCCAATATATTAATCCATTGAAAATACAATGTTTATAATGTCATTAAATTTTTATAAATTTTTTAATGCCTAAAACTATATAAATTCATTAAAATTTAATAATATCATAAAAATTTACTTTTAAAATGATTATGACATCTACATAATATGACTTTCAAATGAATTTAGTTTCAATAAAAAAATGTAAAAATAAAAATAAAATATTTTGAATTAAGTTGACTTAAGTTAAAATGAATTGTCTCTGAGTTCCTATAAAAATTAGATTTGCAAAGAGAAAAAAATGATAATTTAAATTTTCCATTAACTATCAAATAGATCAAATTTATGAAAAAATAATTATAGAATTCAAATTGTTTGGTAACTATCTTTAAATAAATTTAAACTATACCATAAAAACTTGATAGTAAATAGATCATTTAAATTATAATTTTTTTATCTTTGTAAATTAGGCTTCTATATTAATTCAGTCTTAAATATGCAACAAATTAAAAAAATTTAAAACCAATTCAAATAAAATGAAGACTGAGGGCTGATTGATAATAAAAATTAAAGGTTTGTGAGTAATAATGCTTTCTACTGAGTAAATTGCATCCGTAGCCACCTAACATTTAATTATAGTATCATTTTAGATCCTAACCTTGATCTTATACATAAAAAATCCCTAACCTCGTTTAAGTATTCCATTTTAAACATTTTGTGGATGGAAAACGTTACTGTGGATGAAAAAAGTCATGTGGCACGTTAACGTGGACAATTTACCACATTGGCACAATAAATCAATTAGCAAAACTTTAAGTTTTCTTAAAAAAGGGTAAAATTGCACCCTTAGTCCTTCATCTCACCACCTTCACCCCAAGAAAACCTAAACTTCCCCACCTGTTGCCACCACCCCTAGGGTTTCGCCACTGTTGGTCAACGCTTCCGACCTTCAGCTACCGATGGTCCCATCCACAACTGCCGAAACATGAGGGATTGAATTCGGATGGGCCCTCCTCTTCATTCCCCTACCACCTCCAACAATCCCCCACCGCCTTCAAGCTTGGCCTCATCCACAGCTCCTCCTCCCCTTCCCCTTGTTCGCTCCGTCAATCCTCTTTGATTTTGGCCGATCTGAGCCCTCAAACTCCACTTATATCTCCATCTCCGGTTGTGATAGCAATCTCATCCTCTCCAACCAACTCAAGTGGACCAATTTGTCTTCTTTGGCATCCTCCCGAAACCCTATCCAATTGTTGGCTAATCGTGTCTTCGGCACCCGCAAATCGAGTAGGCTCAGTGTTGATGTGAATCGAGTAGAAAGATGAGGGAGTGCTAGGAAAAGGAGCGTGAGGGATGAGGAAATGATTAATTTATTCATTGATGGTGGACAGAGCATAAGGGATGAGGGGAAGAGGGGATGTGGAGGGCGGATGAGGCTGAGCTTAGAGGAGGGGCTAAAGGTGGCGGGATGAGGTTGAGCTCGAAGAAAGGGTTAGAGGCGGCTGATGAGGCTGAGCTCAGAGGCGGTGGAGGAGGTCTGTAGGCAGTGAAGAGGGAGGAGGAAGGATTGCCAGTTTTTGGGCTTATGTTTGATTTTGGGTTAACCCCATATAGACTCTAGATTTCTTCATTTTTTATAACATGGAAAATAAATTTCTGATGTGGTCAATTGCAGGCTAGTTCTGACGTGATGAACATGCCACTATAGCAAATCACCCATGTTGGCATGCCACGTCACGTTTTCCATCTATAAAATGTCTTAAATGAAACACTTAAATGAGGTTGAGGATTTTTTATGTACAAAATCAAGGTTAGGGTCTAAAATAATATAATAATTAAAGGTTAGAGGTCACGAATGCAATTTATACGCTTTCCACCTTATATGAAGCTAAACGATATAATCAGGCTTAATTAAACCGTTAATTAATGTATCTGTTACTGAAGTCTTGCTCCACCTCTCTTTTTTATGGCCTCCACACAAAAATGTAAACTCACGGAAATAGCGGCACCCCGGCCCCTCAAAACAAACTCACCCCATATAAAACCAACTGATTCACACACTCCAAGGGGAAGAAAAAGAAAAACAAAAAAAAAGAGGCATACAACCCAAGCTCAATCGAAAATAATAAACGGCCAAACCATGGAGGAAGTGAGGGTCCAGGACGTTGCCAGCAATTCGACGGACACAATCCCGGACGAATTCGTCCGGTCGGAGACGGAGCAGCCAGCAATCACCACCGTCCAAGGCGAAACCCTGTCTGTCCCAATCATCGACATGAGCGAAGCGGACCAGGAGAAGCTCCTGCACCAGATCGTGGAGGCAAGCCGCGACTGGGGTATGTTTCAGATCGTCAACCACGGCATCCCCAGCGAGGCCATCGCCAAGCTCCAGAGTGTCGGTCGCCAGTTCTTCGAGCTCCCGGCCGAGGAGAAGGAGAAATACGCCAAGCCTCCGGAATCAAATAGCGTCGAAGGTTACGGAACCAAGCTCCAGAAGGAATTGGAAGGCAAAAAGGCTTGGGTCGACCATTTGTTCCACAGGATTTGGCCCCCTTCTGCCATTAACTACCTCTTTTGGCCCCAAAATCCTCCCGACTACAGGTCTAATTCTAATAATTATTAAAGCATGCGTATTTCGTTTCCACATGGCTATGTATATATATCTGAACTGGTTATGTCGTATCAGGGAGGCAAATGAACAGTACACGGAGCATCTGCACTTGGTGGTGAACAGGCTATTCAGGTGCCTGTCAAAAGGGCTAGGGCTGGAAGAAGACGAGCTAAAGAAGGCGGTGGGCGGCGAAGATTTGGTCTACCTTATGAAGATCAACTACTATCCGCCGTGTCCTCGGCCGGATCTTGCTCTCGGGGTGCCTGCCCACACCGATATGTCCGCCCTCACCCTCCTTGTTCCCAATGACGTCCAGGGCCTCCAGGCCCACCGTGACGGCCACTGGTGGGACGTCAAATATGTCCCCGACGCCATTGTTGTCCACGTCGGTGACCAACTCGAGGTACTAAATACTTGCGTTACTATTAACGTATGCAAGTTGGGCTTACATGGTGTTTAGTACAAAATTAAACTTAATGCATTGATACACATCAGTTCCTGAACTAGTAACTGTTCCATTATATATGTCTTTCATGATTTGGTTCGGAGTACTGCAGATTGTGAGCAATGGGATGTACAGAGCGGTGCTCCACCGGACAACGGTGAACAAGGAGAAAGCAAGACTATCGTGGCCGGTCTTTCTGGAGCCACAGGCAGAGTTAGAGGTAGGGCCACACCCAAAGATGGTCACCGAGCAAAATCCGGCCAAGTTCAAGCGCAAGAAATTTTCCGATTATTGCTATTGTAAGCTCAACAAGATCCCTCAATAAAACCAACCCAGGCTCTCCCCCTCCACCACTCCATCTATTTAGTTGTCTCCACCATATCAACTCTACTAGTTAACTGAACTCCATTACGAATAATAAGTTAAGTTGAGCTCTATGTTTTTGTGCCTCGACTTATGGCGTTAACTACTAGATGTAGTAGCTTTTAATAACCGCATATGGCTGTATGTAGTTGATATATGGCTGTATGTAGATTAAGCTTAGTAATGAAGATTTTCTTTTTCTTTCTAATTTTTCAGTTGCTGATTTATGAAACTGAACCTTCATCGAGTGTCTAGGGGTGATCACTATTCGGGCCAAACTGAAAAAACTGAAAAATCGAAATATTTCAGAAATTCGGTTCGGTTTTTTGGGTATTTCAGTGAAAACCGAATAAAGGTAATTTCGGTTTCGGTTCGGTTTCAGTTTTGTGAGTCCGTTATTTCGGTTACTGAAATAACCGAATTATAGTTTTTGGGCTAAGCCCACTTTTCATTCGCCTACCTGCCCCAGGCCCCTAGTAACTCAACCCCTTTGGACTTGTGCCCCTTTGGCCCAACACTCACTCATTCAGTCAGGCCTCACTCCTCCTCAGCCCGTCAGCCGGTCAGCCTTCTATTTGCGACTTGCGAGTCGCAACCTCACCTAGCCCTATTTGCGACTTGCGAGTCGCAGTGCTCGCTCGTCACTGGTCAGTCGTCTTCTTGGTCTCGCTCCGACTCCGTCGCTCGTCTTGCTCGTCTCCCACTCCGGCATTCCCTACCCTCACCTAGCCCATTCGCACCAGGCTCCCAGCCCCCGCTCGCCGGCGTCGGCCTCAGCTCCCCGTCCCTCGCGTTCCCCCTCTGCTCTACCCGTCCTGCTATCCTGTCCTGGTCCTCGCAAGTCGCGGCGACAAATCGCCAAATCCTTCTTGGCGTTCTCCTTCTTGGCGTACTAACGACGGCATTCTATTTCTCAATTTTCGGTTAATTCGGTTGGAACCGAACTGAACCGAAATTTTTTGGTTTGGTTCCAATTCGGTTTCTATCAACAATTTAGTTATTTCGGTTTGTTACCACCCAAAACCGAAACCGAACAAGACTGACTTATTCGGTTCGGTTTAAACTGAAATAACCGAACAATCACCCCTAAGTGTGTCACCTTCCACCTTGTAGTCCATATTAGAAAAGGAATTTTCTTCCATTCTAATGCTTCTTATTAGTTGAGTGGAAACGGACAAATTTCATTGTTAATCAGTTAAATTCTTGCAGATGACATGCATCACATTCTTGGATGCATAAATTAGCATGTATCTACGCACTTAGAACTGTTGCAAGATGCAATATACTAGCTCATCTCTGCTTGGAAATGGAAAGTTAAACATTTAAAGGGAACACAAAGGATATGACACTGGGCTTATACCATCCATTGGATGTATAACTACTAAAATTCTGACAATTACTAACGTACATTTTCAATGGCTGCGCATTTGTAATTTTGAATTTTCAATGTGTAGCTAATGGTAAATATGCATTGATAAATCACTCGTTGGAAATTTAGTTACTAATGCGCAAAATTTAAGCCGATGGTAATTACCAACGGTCGTGTACCAGACTTGTTTTCCAATGTGCAAAGAGTAAATATCAATGGTTTCCAATGAGGAGCCATTGGTAATTGTGTTATTTAAAAAAAAAAAAAATTAAAGCAGTTCCAATGAAGAGTTGTTGGAAATTGCCATTTTTTTTAAACAAAAATCATAATTAATATTAAAATTATACATTCTATTAACTAGAAGTTATATTTAGTAAAATTATATAACTAGTATTTGATTAGAACACAAAAATTGAAATAATGCAGTAAAAATTCAAAAATATATAATTTCAGAAAAAAACTAAAAATTCACTAAATTGAATTTTTTTTTTAAATTCATAAGAGCTTACTGAAAATTAATATTTTTTTTAAAATTAACAAAAAATTTCAAAAATTTAGAATAAATTTGAAACTTGAAAAACTAACTAAAAACTCAAAAAATTTAATAAATTACTGAAATTCATAAAAATTTTGTGCTAAATTAAATAATTCATTAAAAATACACAAAATGTCTTAAAGTTATAATAAATTCAAAAATCAACCACAATATTAACTAACAATTCATAAAATGAATCTCAAATCAACAATCAAACAACAGGTTTGCAAAATCAAACAACTAAATGTACAATTAGACAACAGATCTATAAAATCAAACAACCAAATGTACAAATTCAAAAAAATGACAAAATCAATACAATGCAAATCGAAATTAGTATGGGTGATTATTTGGTTTTCTCAGTTTAAACCGAACTGAATTAGTCGGTTTATTCGGTTTTCGGTTTTAAATGGTAAGAAACCGAATTAACCGAATTAGTCTATAAAACCGAATTCAAACCGAACCGAAATATTTCGGTTTGGTTCAGTTCAAACCGAATTAACCGAAAAAATGGTAGCAAAATTATATAAAAGATGAAATGAGAGAGAGATATTGTTTTTCTTTTCAAATTCTATTCAATATAGAAGATTCATTGTCCATGGAAAGAAAGAAAATAAGAATCCAGGCTAATTTGGGTTACTTGGTAGCATTATTGTTCATGAAACAAATAAAAAAAAATTTGGTATAAAAAATTTCGGTTAATTCAGTTACCGAATTAACTAAATTCCAAAACCGAAACCGACTGAATTACCAAATTAACCGAACCGAATTTCAAAATTATTTCAATTTTTTGATTTTTTCGGTTTGAACCAAATACTGATAACCCCTAGAAAATAGGGAGTTGAGGTGGCAAGGAGGTGAGGAGACAAGGACGCAAGGCAAGCAGCAAGGAGGTGAGACGTTGGCGGCATACTGAGCAGAAATGAGGGAGGAGAGAAATGCGAGGAGAGCGGTGTAGGCGGTGAGGTGTGGAGGCTATAGACCGAGGACGCACGGAGGGAAAACGATGGAAAACGGTGGGGGGAGGAGACATGACGGAGGAGAAACGATGGATGAAGGGGAAGGAGGAGAGACGAGAGTAGAAAGGGAGGAGGAGAAGTGAGGCGAGAGAGGGAGGAGAAGTAAAACGGCAGAGAATGAGAAGTGAGGCGATAGAGGGAGGAGTAGTAAAGCGGCAGAAGGTTGGGAAGTGAGATAGGTTAGCTATTTATATGGGATAGGTTAGGGTTATGGGTTTTCTTTTTTTTTTTTTTTTTGGGCTTTTACATATAATAATAATAATAATAATAATAATAATAAATAATAATAATATAATATGCAATATTCAATCTCACCATAAACATTAAAACCATAATTATTAATTTCACTATATAAATATGTTCATATATATGTTCATACACATTATATATATATATATATATATATATATATATATATAATAATTCCAAAATTGCAAAATACGTATGATAAATATGATTTATATGATACAAATTATGATATCTTATGATACAAATTATGGTACAATATGATTCTTAATCTCTTTTTTGTTGTTTTGGTCCATGTCTAGGTTAAATTTATTTAGTTTCATGTGTGTTGGTATATGTGGTATTATAATTTTCATTATAAACTTATGTTCATATATCTTTCATACACATTTATTATTAATTGTATGTATATATAAATATTTTAAATATATTATACAATATATATATATATATATATATAGTATATATATAGTATATATGTGTATATGTATGTATGTATATGTATTTAAATATAAATATAATTAAAAAATGATATAATTGACAATACCAATATGAATATAAATATAAATATAATATTATTATTATTATTATTATTATTATTATTATTATTATTATTATTATTATTATTATTATTATTATTATTATTATTATTATTATTATTAATTATTATTAAATAAAATATATAAATATGATACATTATTTTATGTATGTATGTATGTATGTATCATATATTTAATGTATGTGTGTATAATAATAATAATAATAATAATAATAATAATAATAATAATAATAATGTATCATATATAAGAATATGTAATTCTTATATATGATACATTATATTATTATTATTATTATTATTATTATTATTATTATTATTATTATATTATTATTATTATTATAATATAAGTGTATGATAATATATATTTTAAATTGTAATTATTATTTTTTAAAAATATTTTAAAAATTTTAAAAATTTACTTTCTAAAATATATAATTTTATATATGATTAATATCATTATACATTATAATATATATGATATATTTTAAAAATTTATTATTATTATTATTATTATTATTGTTGTTGTTGTTGTTGTTGTTATTACCAATGCGCTTGACCATGAATAAATTTTAATTTTTTTTACCAACGGTCTGACATGTTGGTAATTACTAACATGCAGGTCGTTGGTAATTTACCCGTTAGAAAATATGATTTTTTTAGTAGTGTATATTATATCTTGTTTGAGATTTGTAATTGTTTGTACGATTGGTTTATTTTGTTGATCCTTAACCCAATTAGTTTTCATTTAGATCATCATGTAATATAATTAATGGAATTTATTTCAAAAAATAATAATTTGTCTAATTTTGATATACATTTATGTAATTCTAAGATGCATTTTTCTAGTTTTGATGTGCATTTATTTAGAATAAAGATCATCTGGCTTAGATTTAAGATACATTTATTTTGTTTTTATTGTATGTTTATTTATTAGATGCATTTGTTTAGTTTTAAGATGTATTTATTTGGGATTGAGATTATTTTCTTCCCTAGGTTTGAGATACAATTGTTTCACCTTAATTGTATATTTATTTCTGAGATTCATTTACCTATTTTTAATATATATTATAAGTATTTGTTTATATTTAAGATACATTTATTTCGCTTGATTGTACATATACTTCTAAGGTTTAGCACTTATCTAATTTTAAGATATATTTGTCTAGTTCTGATAAACAATTATCTATCTCAAATAAACATTTGTGTAAGATTGAGACCATTTTATTTAGATAAAATATTAGAATCTCAGGCAAAATTTAACCTTTATGTAGAAGTTCTATCACGTGATTCACATGGCATTTGGAATTTAAGTAAGTATAGTATTTCAAGGAAAATTTGATCGAATCCAAATTCTCAAAACTTGCATAAGTTGCTTACACTTCCAAATCTAAAGTTTTGTTTTATGGTATTTAAATTGGTACTATTTTTTTTTCCGAGGATATTTTATGGCATTATTGTAAGAGAGAGTCCTTGTCATCTAAGTTAGGTATAATCATGTCGGGGAAATAAAAGGAAACTTTTGCGCCGAAAAGGAAACGCTTACCTCTCTCACTTGGCTGGCCTTCCTTGAACAGTTGAACTTAGTATGTGCGTGCGTGATAAGTTACGTACTCCTCGTCCCTATTTTTTCGCTTAATTTACAAATAAAATATAAGTTAAAAAAGATTAAAAAAAGTTTGTATTATTTTTATTTTTAGGCATAGATTAAGAAGTGCGAAAAAGATAAATATTGAAACAATAGTTTTAAAAGTAATTTAATAAATACACGATTCAAAACAGTAAATGATACTAACAATGTGAAGAATGAATTAGTGATTAATCATATTAACTTCAAACTGACGTTCCCTTTAATTTTATCATCTCATTTTTCAGGGAAAAAAAAAATCAGTTACAGTAAAACGAGGATCGACTATTTGAAACACAATGCCAAACGCAAACTTCAGCCCGAGAAAGAATAGAAGGATTCTTTTGAAAAGATTTGACCTCCAACAAGCCACTTTTACTTGTTCGCGTTGGACTGGACTCTCGTTGTATTGCAATCTCCTTTTTATCCTAAAATGAAATCCAAAATAATTGCTATAGGATGCAAGATGGCCAAGCAAACCTGTGCGTAGCTTTTTCCAATTTTTATTTTTTCATCCAAACTAGCAGGTTGGATGTTAAAATTCCGAGTGAGAAAGAAAGGCCTACTGTGATCATAGCATAAATATATGCTCTGTGAGGCTGTTCACTTTCCCGCAAAGCCCTAAACTCTGCCATGAAAGTTGACACAGTGCTTAGACAACCCAACAGTCCTAGTTGTATTCCTGATGCTATAGTGTCGTACCTCTTGGACTTCACCTGAAATTGAGATGCTCATAATTAGACCAGTACCAGAATCAATATCAACAACCAATAATCACCAGCTCGACTTAATTTAATTAGTTCATGGTTAGCTACATGATTCCAGGATTGTGAAAATCCAGATTGTTTAGAAAGTAAAAATTAATTTTAACAATCTTATGTTTGCCTTTATTTGGAGAATAATTATCCATCACTCCAAAAAAGGCTTAAATACCTCCCTCTCCCCTGAACTATCACTATTTGGACAGATGACTCCCTAAACTATGACTCATTACAACTCAATCCCTCAACTACCAAAGATTGAACATATGACCCTTTGACTCGGTCACGTGATGTCACATAAGTCATCCGGCCATCAGAAATAATGGTAGCTCAAGTCTCTATCAACCAGCAGTTAGCTTTCATGGGCAGATGACCTGCTGACCTATCGCCAATTGGACAAATGTCTCCTCAACTATCACTTTGCAAACAGATGACCCCCTAAGCTCTATATAAAAATATATTTATTTATTTTATTATATTTGATTTCAACATCTCCTAAAAATAAAATTTACATAAAATAATAATTTTATTTTTTAATTAATTCATAGTATTATTTTTATTAGATATATAAATATTGAGTTATACTAATATTTGGGATCAACTTAACTACAATCGTTAATGCAAGTGACTGAACATTTAGTTGTTCCTAGCTCAGGATCCTGAGTTTAGAGCGACTATTAATTAAGTTGCTTTCAACCTTTTTGTCATTTTTGTTAATTTTAGAGGGCCAATTCGTTTCAATTAATCTGAAAATGACTTATTTTGATTTTCATATATTTTTTACCTAAAAATAATTTTATTTAAAATTAAATATTATATAGGTAAAATAATCCATTGAAAATACAATTCTTATAATCTTATCAAATTTCTATAATTTTTTCTAGCTTTATGCATTAAGAAAAGAAAAATTCATAAAAATTTAACAAAAATATGAAAATTTACTTTCAAATGTCTTATTGTATCTATATAATATTAGCTTTCAAATAAAATTAGTTCGAGATAAAAAAAATGATGTAGAAATAAGCCATTTTGGTTTAAGTTGACTTAAGTTAAAATAAATTGGATCTTAATTTTAATTATTAAAATTAAAAATAATTTTAATTTAATTTAATTATTTTAAATATATTGATAGTTAAATAAAAAATAAAATTTAAATGAAATAATTAATTAAAAATGTATGTAAATATTAGTATAACTCAATATTTATATATCTAGTAAAAATAATACTATGAATTAATTAAAAAATTAAATTTCTTATTTTATTTAAATTTTATTTTTAGAAAATGCTTAAATCAAATATACTAATATATATATATCGAGCTGAGAGGGGTCATTTGTCTATATGGTAATAGTTGAGGGGGGTCATTGGTCCAAGTAGTAATAGTTCAAAGGGTCATTTGCCCATGGAGGCTAATAACTAGGTGATGGAGCCTTGAGCTGACATTATTTTTTACCGCTAGATGACTCATGTGACATTACGTGACCAAATCAAGGTCATCTGTTCAATTTTTGATAGTTGGGGGATTGACTTGTAATAAGTCATAATTGAGGGGGTTCTCTGTCTGAGTGGTAATAGTTCAGGGGAGTAGGAGGTATTTAAGCCCATAAAAAAACTTCATCATTCACAATCTTATAGGATTCATTAATTCTCCTAATTCCAGGATAAGAACCATCAAATTAATCATACTTGGGAAAATCTCAACATAACTCATGAGCTTATAGGTTGGTCCCCAAACTTTCAAAAATTTATAAGATAGTCCATGAAAAAAAAAGTAAGAATGTTAGATGTTTGGTCCCTGACTTTTGAATACTTTTGAAAATAATCCCCCAGAATTACATAATTAGTCCATAAACTTTTGCTTAATTACAAAACACATCGCTAAAGTCTGAAAGTTACACTTTGGTCACTATGCTCAAAGTTTAAAGAAAGATGCAAAATACCTCAACAAAACATGAGAATGTTCTTTATTCTTTTCAAGGTATAAACTAGACATAGGAGAGTATGAATGTTACTTTTGCTACAATCTTATTTTCCAAAAAATTTTAGAGTCATTGAACCAAATATCCCCCAAGAGCATTTTAGGATTTGATTTCAAGGAATTTTAGAAAGGATTGGCTTGACCCCCTAAGTGCAGTACTTCTTTCAAAGATTTTAGGAAAGTGAATTCTACAAATTTATGTGTCAAATGGTAAATGGACAGTAGAATAATAGCTTCAGGAACAAGCAAGATTACCTCTTTTCTAGCTGCAGCAAGTGCTGCCATCATAACTGCTGCAGAAACGTTTGCGGTCAGAGTCCCTATGGGTAACCACCGAAAAGTGCCACGTTTCCCTAGTCCACGTCCATTGAGTCGGGCTAGATACCATCTGATCCACACGCCCGAAGGACCAACAAGAAATGCCAACCACAGCTTCGGCCCACTACCACCATTGAGGAATTCTTCCTTCAGCAGCACGGTACTCACACTCCAAACAGTGCCAAGAATTAGCACTAGTGCCACCATTGCAGCCAAGTGGCTTCTGTAACTTTGCACTCTCCTAGTCCTCTCCGCAACTTTGAGGCCTTTTTGTGCTCCTTGATTTCGTGATTCAAGAAATCGCCTGGAGCCGTTCGCTGTCTCAACCCCAAAGCTGATAGAAGAAGCTGCAAGGGACAAACCTGCAGGGAGGAATAGTCCCAGTATGTGATTTTGCTGCTTGTTTTTTATTCAGAGAAAAATAAAAACTGACGGCTTCTGAAGACTCCCCGTTAGTTGGTAAATTACCTATCAGAAATCCAGAGGCCGAGAAAAGCCAGTGTCCATCTGAAGTAAGATCAAGCATAGCCTGATTCCAGCAACTGAAGGTTGTGAGGCTTCCCAGGTAGCCAGTGGTTAATCCAGTGGCTACATGTTCAGACACTAGGGAAAATTCTGGTTTGAACACAACACCAAACCAGCCCATTAAGAAACAACCAACCTATCAAATGCATTCGAATATGACTGAGAACAAGCGCACAGTTGGACATGGCCATTAACAATTCATGTAAAGAAGTGAATGGAAGAGGGAGAGAGAAAGAGAGAGACCATATTAGAAGGAAGGTCAAGATATAGAATGCTCCTGTCACTTGTAACCTCAAATCCACCAGGACCAAAGAGTTTTTGCAGGCCATATCTTGTTGATACCTGCTTTTGTTTATGTTTTTTCCAGTGAGAAGTACTAGTCCCAGGCATTTCAGGCAACAATAAAATTCAAGGGACCCCGTTCCAAAGAAAGATCAAAAGAAATCAAGGGACAATATGTATTTATTATCTTATTTTAACTAAAGGATAGCATTTTGTAACATGCTATAGATGCAGCAAAACAACAATTTCTGTCCTATACTAAGAACTTGTAAACACAAAACGATAGAAAGGCACAAATTTGTAACAGGGTGGAATACATAGAGACACTGCATCATATCTCACTACGGCATCCGGATGCATGAAGAATGCTTCTGCCGTTCCAATTTTTTGACAGCCAAAATAGGCAAAATGAAGTATCATCAAAATACAAGGAACAATAACTCCTCAGAGTTAGATCTGTTGCTTCAATGTCACATAACCGAATTTTCAGTTTGGATCATTCAATTCAAAGTTTTGTGTGCTGTCTTTTATTCGGACTTGTGCAACTGTGTTACCATAAATTTATGCATAGTTTAAACTAATTAGGCAGAAGAAGTAAAGCAGATAACCCCAAGAATTCCGAAAACAGCTAGATGGAGAAGGCACGATATGTTCTCCAACCATACAGGAACCTGCATGTCACAACGATTAGTAAACTGTACGTGCTTGTATAGGCGGAGGCTGAACTAAATCTATTGCAGAACCACAAAGTGGCTTTGCAACATCAAATTAAAGGACATGTTTACCTCTATTACAGGTGACGCTGCACTTGTTTCCATCGCGTTTGTGCTAAAATCCCTCTCGACTCTATTCATCCCTGAAATAGATTTAATCATCAAAGGATATGGCGAAGAGCAATGATGCAACTGCTGGCGACGACAACAGAGTAAGCTACCAAAAAAAAAACCAATATCAGTTGACGTGTCACCGACCGGCAAAACTTGAAGTTTGGGGATATAAAGAGCAAGTGATGCCACCAATGCGATCCCAGCACCGTTCAGAACATGACATTAAATAGAGAACAAGAACACAGATACATAGAGCTATCTGACCATTGTGGAGTGAATCCCACCAAATTAAAGCACTTTTTACACTGCAATTCCTTATCTACTTGTTTTCTTTTGTAGAAAATTAAGCTTTACACGGAATAAAGTTGAAACTCCAATAATGTTACCATCATCAGGATGCAAGTACTCCTAAAAGGAAGCAAAACACATCACCTCAAACAAATCTCACTTTCAAGATTTGTGAATCCAATAAAGTATTCACATACTTCCAGCAAGCGACAAACGTATTGTTAACGATGCTAGATAATACGAGATAATAGCACTCTATCTCTAGCTTTACCTCTTTTCTATCTCTTCCTATCACTTGTATTTATCTTCCT
The DNA here is from genome assembly GCA_005392925.1 of Aquilaria sinensis. NCBI lineage: Eukaryota > Viridiplantae > Streptophyta > Magnoliopsida > Malvales > Thymelaeaceae > Aquilaria > Aquilaria sinensis. The sequence continues at coordinate 824,230 of SMDT01002837.1, read as the reverse complement.
GTTGTACTCTTATCACTTGTACATCTATATAAACTTTATTGGCTGGCCACCAGCGTGCCGTAGCCAGACCTTTCAATCCATCGTCTGTGTTAGTGTGTCTTTATGGTATCAGAGCCTTAGACCTTAGTCAACCACAAAATGGCCTCCGATAAAACCCCCTCCACACCTCTCAGTTGCTCGTCCTCTAATATTCTCTCGAGCTCGTCTCTCCCAAACCCTCCTACCCTTACACAAAACTTGAACCTCGGACATCTCATTAACATCAAACTCAACCGAGACAACTACTTGCTTTGGAATGCACAATTCCTGCCTTACCTACGTGGACAGAATCTGCTCGGATTCGTCAACGGGACTTCACAGGCTCCACCACAAATTATCAAGGATGACGATGGGGATCAAGCTGCCAATCCTGCCTATCAAATCTGGCACCAGCAGGACCAAATCATCCTCAGTGCATTGATCTCTTCTTTCTCAGAAGAGATACTCGCCCATGTGATCAACTTTAGCACTGCTCAACAGGTTTGGGAAGCCCTTGAGAAGCTCTTCTCAAGCCAGTCGCTTGCCCGGATCATGTAGATTTGGTATCAACTTTCTACCATTTGAAAGAAGGACCTCTCTATCACAGATTACTTTCAAAAAGTTAAAGGTTTGGCCGATGTTCTTGCCGTTATAAGGCAGCCACTCTAGGATTTCGAAACTGTTTCTTATATCTTGGCTGGACTCTTGTCTGAATATGATCCTTCAGTTACTTCTATCAATACTCGAGTTGATCCTATTTTTTTTAATGATCTCTATGGATACTTGTTGAGTTATGAACTCAGGTTGGAACAACACAACTCAGATGCATCACTGTCCACTCAAATGCCGGCAGCCAATATTGCGACATGCAATCCACATATTATAGGATGTCGCTGAGGTAACTTCAACCCAAGGGGGCATGGCAAAGGACGAGGTCGAAACACCATTGCCTTGAGCTGTTACCATCGTTTCAATCAAGCCTATCAGGAATCTGTTGACCATTTTGCCAGTATGGTCACCACACCAAGCTATCAGATAGATCCTAATTGGTATGCAGATTCGGGAGCCAATGATCATGTCACTACAAACTCTCAAAACTCACAGCCTATGACAAATATAGTGGCTCGGATCAAGTCCATGTTGGTAATGGAGCAGGTTTGAACATAAAAAACATTGGTCATTCTTCTATCCATATTGCTTCTCGTCCTCTTAAGCTTTCAAATGTTCTTCACATTCCAAGAATCTCAAAAAATCTCATTTCAGTTAGTAACTTGGCTCATGAGAATAATGCATTTGTTGAATTTCATCGTGATTATTTTTTTGTCAAGGATCATGAAGACAAAGCTACTTCAAAGTCCATGTAAGAATGGACTCTACCAACTACCTTCGACGTTGTCTCCTTCTAGTCATAAAACACTTCTCCTTGGTGAGCAAGAAAGCGCAAATCAATGGCATCAGTGGTTTGGTCACACCTCTAGTCATATTGGTCGTTTCATTATCAATCAAAACCAATTGTTAGTAAGTTCAAATAAAGACTTTAGCATTTGCGACGCTTGTCAACAAGCTAAGAGTCACCAGCTTTCTTTTCCTACTTCAAAGTCAGTATCCAAGTTTCCCTTAGAACTCATTTATTTTAATGTATGGGGACCTACAATTAAGTCTATTAATGGACATTCAGATTATGTGAGTTTTGTTAATGATTTCAGCAAATTTACTTGGATTTTTCCTATCCCTAGCAAATTTGATGTTGAGCAAATATTTCTTCACTTTCAAAAGCATGTCGAAAGATTACTCAATAGGAAAATTCAGTCCATAAAGATTGATTAGGGGGAGAATATTGAAAGCTCAACACTTTCCTTCAATATCAAGGAATCACGCATAATATCTCTTGTCCCCACACTCACCAAGAAAACGGATTTGCTGAACATAAACACAGGCACATCGTTGAGACAAGTCTTGCCCTCCTTGCGCAATCCACCATGCCATTGAAAGAAAGATGGGACCAGTAAGCATAGCCAAAAACATTAAGGGAGTTATAATTTGGCTTGACATGAAAAAGACGTTCCAAGGGAGATCAATTACCTTTGTGTTTTTCTTTTGGAATAAAAGATCAAGCTTGAAGGAATGCTATGCAAGATGAGCTCCAAGCACCCGTTAAAAATTAGACCTGGACTCTAATCCCTTGACAACCACATATGAATGTGATTGGCACAAAGTGGGTCTATCGTATTAAAACTAAGCTTGATGGTTTTATTGTAAGACACAAAGCAAGACTTGTGGCCTGATAAATGTAAATTTTGTGGTTAAACATGTTGACTTTTTGTCAATTTTGACCACAATTTTCTACCTTACCACTCAATATTTTTGGCTGATTCTTGCTTTGATTCTTCATTTTATAGGTTGGAGAAGCGGACCGTAGCATTGGAATGGCCACGGCATGAATGGAACAAAAAACGGGAATGCAAAAGTTAAGAAAATTTATAACTGTAAGGCCTAGGCCCCAGGAGTGAGGCCTAGGCGCTACAGTTCAAAAGCTTGCTGCCTGAAAAATGTATCCTGGTGGCCTAGGCATTAGCTGTGCCTGAAAAATGCACCCCCAGGCCTAGGCGCCAGCTGAGGCCTAGGCCCCAGGCACCTGCGAGTCTGGAGGCCTAGGCGCCCAAGCATCCCCTCCTGAGGCCTAGGCACCAGTCACCCGGGAAAATGGTCCCCTACCTCAAATTTGAACTCAAGCTTGCTATTGGCTAAGGATTTCTATCCAAATGGTTTTGTGAGTGAAAGGAACACCTCCAAGGGGTAAAAGAACCTGAAACCTAGCAAAAGAAGAAAGTTTCATCTTCATCTTCTCATCTTAGACTTAAGTTTTTTTTATCACCATTTCTTGCATTTCTTTATCTTCCTTGGGAGCATTTATGGATTCTTGCTTGGAGAAGGTTTGGAGGACTTGAAGACTTGTAGGAGCCTTGAGGAATCAAGCATCTAGAGTCTATTGGGTTCCTTCTTTCCTTCTTTTATCTTGTATTTAGACATGGATGCTCTTTTATGTATTTTCATGTTTATGTTTAGTTTGATTATGGAGTAGTTTTCTCTACACTTTCTATGGTTGTAGCTACTTGAATTGGTTATGTTGGTTGGATTAATGGCTATTTGACTTTGGTTTTCCTTCGTTGCTTGTTTACTCTTCTCGTTGAGCTTATTGTTGTGTTGATTGATTAAGGGCCCTAGTCAATTGCATCTTAGATTTCTTTTAAACTATTGGAAAAGATTAAAAGAAATTAGAATGAGGAGAAGAGTGTAGTAGCCATGGGTTTGTTGGGAGACTAGTTTAGGACACTAGGTGAGGGTAAATTGAACTTGTAATACCCCTCTTGAACTAGCAATTTGGATGGGAGTCCATTCTAGTATAAGCTTGGGAGAGTGACCCTTTCACTTGGGAGAGTAAGGGCCGAATTAGTTAACTTCACCAACAAGTAAAAAAACTAAACTATTAGCCTTAATTTACTAGCTAACCAAGTCAAATAGTAAAAACCATAGGAAGTATGTTTTGTTAATTCACTAGAAAACCTCTAATTTGCATTGTGTTTGTTGTTCTTGTTTAGTAGTAATTTAAGTAGAGTTGCAAACTTAGTTATTTTCATAGTGAGTAAATCATCAATTGTTGCATGTTTAGCTAAAGTGAGTCTCAAGGTAGTGGTAATTAGCAAACAATATAAATCAATCCTCGTGGGATCGATACTCATTCACCCTATCTACACACGTCCCGTGCGCTTGCAGATTAGGGTTGGAAAACTCACAACATGACCTAAGGTTTCAGTCAACAAGCAGGTGTTGATTATGGTGAGACCTTTAGTCTCGTTGCTAAACTTACGACAATATGAACAATTTCGTCCATTGTTGCCTTAAAGAACTAGAGCATCCGCCAGCTGGAGTACAAAATGCCTTCCTTTATGGCTTGCTCAATAAAGAAGTTTACATAGCACAACCTTAAGGCTTTATGCACCCAAAATTCCCAGGGTATGTCTGTAAACTCAAAAAGGCTATTTATGGTCTTAAACAAGCCCCATGTGCCTGGTTTTCATGGTTGAGCTAGACTTATTGAATATGGTTTTTTTCATCCAAAGCTGATCCCTCTTTCTTCATTTTGCACATGGCAAACTGATTATTTACATGCTCATTTATGGTGATGATTACAGTTAATGATGTAATCATCACCAGTTCTAAACCTGCAGCAATTAATGATATCATTTGCAAGCTACGTCATGGCTTCCCAGTGAAAGTTTTGGGTAAATTACTTTCTTGGCATTGAAGCTATTCATTTTCCTACTAGACTTATCCTATCACAACGAAAATACATTGTTGACCTCTTAGCTCGCAACAACATGTCAGAAGCCAAACCAGCGGTCACACCCATGTTAGCAAGTGACAAACTTTCTAGTGAGCAAGGCATGGCATTATCTAATGCTTCCTTGTATTGAAGTGCAGTTGGAGCCCTTCAATATCTCATGCTCACACGGCCTGATATCTCATTTGCCATTAATAAAGTTTGTCAGTTTACACATAAACTAACCATTACACATTGGTCTGCTGTGAAATGAATTCTTCGTTTTCTCAAACATATGCCCTATCTCGGTTTGTATATTTGGCGATCTCAGCTCAACACATTAAGTGCCCTTTTTAATGCTGACTAGGCAGGATGTGTAGATGATCAAAGATTGACCAACAAGTATGGCATTTTTCTCGATCCTAACCTAGTTTTGTAGATCTCAAGAAAGCAAACAACTGTGGCTCATTCCAGTACTGAATCTGAATACAAAGCTCTAGCAAATGCCACAGCTGAAGTTATCTGATTACAATCTCTCCTTTATGAGTTGGGCACCCCTCTTGTAGCTCCTCCCATTCTTTGGTATGACAACCTTGGAGCAACATACCTAACACTCAATCCCATCTTCCATGCATGCAACAAACATATCGAAATAGACTTTCACTTCTTACATGAACGAGTTGCAACAGGGAACCTTCAAGTTTGGTTTATTTCAAACAAAGATCAGCTTGCAGATGTTCTACCTAAGCCACTACTTCAGCACTCCTTCACTCTCTTTCGTGACAATTTCAATGAGCGTGGCAGACTGTTGACATTACGGGGGGATGTTAACGATATATACTAGATAATACGAGATAATAGCAGACTCTATCTCTAACTTTACCTCTTGTTTATCTCTTCTTATCACTTGTATTTATCTTCCTGTTGTACTTTTATCACTTCTACATCTATATAAACTTTATTGGCTGGCCACTAGTGTGTCGTAGCCAGACCTTGCAATCCATCGCTTGTGTTAGTGTTTCTTTACGTATCAACCGGTAATGTTTAATTTCCTGATCGGAGTGATCTATAAATAGCTATGAAAGCAGGTACTTTGGGCAAGTGGTCTTTTCACAATTAAAAAAAATCAATATTAATTCTCAGAGTAACACGTGTACTTTGAAAACGATTTAGGAATGACATGTGGTGACTTCCTGTTATACCCCTGGATAGACATACGTGTCACACGAAGATTGGTTGTTAGTTTGCTTTAAATTAAAGAAATGCTTTAAAATTTTAAATTCTCGTATTCCTGAACATGACACATGTCCAACTAATGTAAAATTTTAATTCCATTTTTTTCCGATGAACGTACCATTACCCCACGTACTACCAGAATCTATTAGTCGGTTTAATGCAGTATTAATTTAGCAATTTAATATTATCTAAAGTGATGCAATTATATGCCATTTTTTTTGCCTAATTTCTCATCTTCCTAACAGCAAAACCACCAAGACTAACTGTCTTACAACCCACTTCCCTCCGCTCTCTACGGCTTTCTCAGTAACCATCCCTCCCTACTACGGTGCCACTTAATGTTGTTACAGTTACACAAGTCAATATAAAAACTAGATAGAACAAAGCATAATTTTACAGTTTACATTCTTGAGAGAATAATTGAAATTACAATGCTTTTCCATTTGCTGAAAGGATTGTCAATGACCTTCTGCCAGCTATCTCCCTGCAATTATTGCTCCATCTGAACCGTGCAATTAGTGCCACCTGCAGCAGGCAAAGGTTGTATAGGTTTAGAAATAGTGCTCATTTACCAAACAGTAGCGAAGAATCTCACTTGTGAATGCATTTTATGCAGAAATCATTACTTCCAACTAACATAGAAGGATTTTGCGAGAAAGGTGTTCCACAGTTTTCAATAAATATCCTTATGCCCATCTAAATTAGTGATTCAAGCATTTAAACTGTACATATTAAGCTCTGGTTATTATAAACCTACTCGGGCACACCAACCCACACAGTAACAGCAGTTTGAAGCACTTTCCAGATTCTTATTTAGTTATTACCATTTTTTACGATTTGCATTTAAGATGTGTGATGCTTTTTTTTTTTGTAAGTGTAAAACATTTATTTGGGACTAAGTGTGTACAGCAGAAACTAGCCATAAAACATCAGCACTATTAGGTTGTGTATGTTTGTTGGTCTCTGTATATACTTTAGACTCCTAACAATTCCTATTGGATATTAGTAACTGTACGTACCATTAATGTTATTCATCTCCCAACCTTCTCTGTGACTCTCTGGAACTCCTTATGACCCTTCTTTTTCTTGGGTTTAAAAGTAAACCATTAGTTAACAAGTTACATGAAACCTAATGGGAAAAATTATGATGTCAACGTTGTGCGGAAACAACACTTTCACCTTTTTCGGAGCACCACTGCCGCCTGGGGCCGCACGTGTAGTTCATGTGCCAATGCATCAATGGAGAATCGCCGACAACCCCGCCGTCAATATCTGCTGTTGGTACTAAACAAATGTTTCCAATGAAGGAAGTAAAATGAGGCTTTATTCTATTGGGACGAATTTAAGGTTTCAAAACATTTGCAACAAATCTACCGAAATGTCTTCCTCGCAAAAAAAATTGATTTTGAATACTCTAATCGGATGATGGAGGAGAGTAAAACAACATTAAAACAACCAAAATTTGCGTCCGAATTTTTTTTTTTTTTTGTAAAATACCAAATCTACAAAAACTAGATACTTGTAAGACTATCTTGGTCACAGAAATTGAAAACGGCGAGGATAACCTATCAATTACTGGAATTGAAAGACTTTTCTGAAAAAGGACCGTTGTATACGATGGATCAGACGCCGGAAAATATGAAGGGATGGCAACGACATCAATGGAAAACTCAAGCCCATGGCCACCCGTCGCCGGGAAAAGCATAGCGACGACGGCTGCCGGCCGGGAAATAGAAGAAGCGGTCGGTGACTCTCAAAGAAACCCAGAATGTTTTAGAGAGAAGGGAGAGAACAGTAGAGGGAGGAGAGAGAAAGGGTCACAAATGTCTGCTCTCCAAAAAATTCACTACTTATACTAATTGTTTTTTCCATAAATTACACTCCCTCCCATGTTTTATTCTCCAGTGTTTAACATCAACCCCTTTTTTATATTCCACTTTCAACTTTGCCCCCAATGTTTTAAAATTAAATTTTCCTCTCCCCTTCCACCCTTCTTGAAACACTGGTTCGTACCTCGTATCTTCGGCTTCTCCAAATTCCTGCAATGCTTGGTACAAATTGTTTGGTGGGCCATCCATTTTATATATCCAATGTGTTCATAAATATAATATTTCGTACATATACTAATTTGTTACCTATACCGCTTTTAAAATATTAATAGTTCTCCTTTTATTTGCTTCATTGTACTTAAAAATAAAAACACATTCTTCCTATCTTGTGAATAATTTATGATGACAAAATAGTTAATGATAATTTTTTAAAAGTTTACATCAATTCTTTTTCTTCCCATTTTATCCTTACATCAATTTTTGTAACATTACTTGCCATTTTATATTTCTCTTGTCATTATTCCTTTACCACTTACCCAAATTTGTTCATTGGCTCAAACTTATTGATTAGGCCCATTTTGTAAGATTTATATATTTTATCCTTTCTTCTTACTCATTTTTACTAATAGATGTCGACTATTACCATAAACGTATTTCAAAAAAGTATATAAATAGGGAAATTCAAAAATATCCAGCTAGGGTAATAATATTTCTCTTATTTTCCTTCTATAATTTCCTTTTTAATTGGATTTTTTTCTAACACTATATTCTCATAGTTATTAATTACTTTCACATGATACTTTTCTCAATACAATTTACTCTTTAAAAAATTATTTTCATATTTTTTTTATTATCTCCACCGACCATGAAGTCCCCCTCTCACTTTCCAGATATACTACTTCACTGTGCTACGACTACCCATTGATGCTATTGCCCTCATTCTGTCAAAAGTGTTATTCAACTACCTAAAAAGGTAATGCCAATGATTATTTCACAAATGGATAATAGAAAAAATTCGACTACTTGAATTCTGGGCATTAGTTGTACACTGTTATTGGGACACAAATGTTTATATGAACTACTACCCGTCTGTTAGACGAGTTATGAAACTAGTTTAATAGTAAAGCAATGCAATTTCAGCAGTATACACTCTAAACAGATCAGCTATATATAAGTTATATTATTAGCTTAAAACTGTGTGCTGCAAGATGCAATATACTATTAATCTAGCTTATCTTTGCTAGCCAATGGAAGTCGTCAAACATACAGAGGTAACAGAAAATTGGAAACAGTAATTAATATACTATTAGAATTCCAAGTACTGTTTAAGCACTTCCAAGTTCTATCACCTGGCAAACTATATGCATGATTCGGCATGCTTGTAGGAAATTAATTTGTGGGCGGGAACGATGGAGTACTCAAAGTCTCCACAATATATGTAGTAGCTCCTTATATATGCATGTGTGATTAATTAAATTTAATTACTAGGACTAGTTAGGACGAACATTACTTGTTAACATAATTAAACAACACAGCACATGTTCGCCGAACCAGAAGGCTGGATTCTGAAATGAACCATAAAAGCTTAATAATTTACTGGGTACTGATAAAAACACTACCTTTTTTTAGAGACTTTGAAGATTTGCCCTGCACTAACATGGCAACAGAAAGTGAGAGATCCATTACATTGAGCTACCTCTCTAAAACAAGACAAATTATGATCAGGTTACGAAAGATCCTATCTACCTAGGACGGCGACATAACGGTCACTTGCAGAAATCGATGATACCGACCGAAATGAATGGTAACTGACAATAACTTGGGAACAAAGGAAGAAACCATTACAACTCCCTCACCCAGAATTTGTCTACTAGGCTTTCAACATGCAACGTGGGTTTGGTTTTTGCGTTCAGCTACTCCATTTTGCTCTGGAGTATATGGAGCTACAATACTAGGGAACGTATGGCTTTGAATTTGACAAACTTCTCAAAAGCTTCTGATTTGAACCAGAAAATACGACGTCGGGTACAGCTTTGAAGTTTGGACTCAAAAAGCAGTATGCCCTTGATACAGTAAAATATATACTTCCTATGTCCCAAGTCTCACTTGCGTTTTCTGGATTGTCTTTTCTTCCAGTCATTTGCATTGTTAGTGTCTTGCCATTCATCTTCTTCATTTTTTAGTAATTAATTTATAATTTTTACAACATGATCAAATTTGGTATGTATTTTTAATATTTTAAGATTGTAGCTTTACTACCATTACTCGGGATATAAATAAAGAACTTTATATAAAAATGATAAAATAGTCATAGTTTTCTCCTTGGAAGATTGGAATCTGTGGCTGGGAGATGTTGAGTGCAATACATATATACCAGAATTTCTAAATATATATTTTTTTTAAAAAAAAAAACAAATTTGCTAATAAATACTAATATGAATAAATTTAAGTCTTGAAACCATTAAATACTTCAATCGAGGTCTTACCACCATTAAATTAGATGCAGGTTCACTGTACCTAAAATTTTTTAGTAACGGTCAAAAAAATTAAATGATGCAAAGAATATAGGACGGATAGTACTTTTCAATCTTACATTTTGTAGATGGTGTTGTGAAGCGAAGGACAGTTGTGGTTGTCGACGTTAAGTGGGATTTACAAGTCTGAAGTTGTTGCTGTACTCTAGTTCTTCTCTTCTGTTGAGAATTGAAACATGCATGTGATCACGAGATGGGACTGGAAGGGACGGGACGAAAGATTTTTGTGGTGGTAAGTAATTATAATGGCATCGATCAGACAGCTGCGTGTATGGTCCAACAAAAAAAAGGCCTACTTTCAATATTAGTCTCACGTTTACAGAAACCAAAGGCAAAGCTACCCTTGCTTTTGCCCACTTCTGTTATTCTATCCCACGTGGTACCCGATCCCTGCCTAAAACTCGAGTTTGTTCTTATATATGATGCTATGCAATTATCTCGTCTCGATATTATTCTAGAATGAATTCATCTAAATAAAGAGCCGGCCCTATTCTTATATTTGCCTATCTAGAATCCTGAAATCTTCAACAAAATTCAGAGTCACAACCAACTTAATAAGTAAAGCTACATACTTTTGAAATCTAACACAGCCGTCCGTTCAGACTTTTACAAAATTTTACACACATTTATTGAAGGTACATATGAAGTAATTAAGACTAAAAAGATACTTGCTAGAACCCAAACTAATGGAGGAGCTCACTGACAAATTAAAAATGTGGAAGACACTTGAGACCAGCCAGCATAGATTCTGACCTGAATCTTTGGCTTAAATATTCCTACCACTTCCCAGCATGTATACATATATAGTTGAAAACAAGCACAGTTTATTAGTGTGTTTTTGTGCCTATATGGATTCCATCATGGGGGGCTTGTGGTGGCTCAGTACTGTCATGTTGTAGGTCTATCACTTTCCTAATTAGATTTTACAATATTCTTGTGGATCTCAATATTAACTTGCAAGAACACTGCTACTAAAAAAATGCCATTTTTCAACAGCCTCGTGTTGGAAATATACGGTCTTGTGCTGAAAAATTAGATTTTTTAATGTGAGGTCATTGGAAACTGGTGTGTTGGTAAATTATGCGTTGGAAAAAAAATTCATAATATAAAATATTATTCCACCTAATACAAAATATTATTACTCCCAATAACATGTTATTTCACCTAATTTTTGCCAGCGACTAACTAATGAGGTAAGATGATGCGGAGGGCGGCCGACGGGCGAGGTGAGAATGACAGGTGGACTCGGCGAGAATGGCGAACTAGATTTGCAAACTCAGCGGGCCAGGGAGAGAAGTGAAGAGTGGGCGATGAACGGTCGTAAAGCAATGAACGGTGAACAGCAATAAACAAAGCAATTAAGATAGAGAAGAGCTTCGACACGACAAAAGAAGTGACAGAGGATATGGAGAAGACGAGTGATGGAGGAGATTGGCGGAAGAGATGAGAGGAGATGGGTGATGGAGGAGATGAGAGGGATGAGGGTTTGTGAATCAAAATGGGAGGCGACGGGCAACAAGAGGTAGATGAAAGGGCAAGGCAAAGGAGAGGGAGGGGTTAGATAAGGGTATATATAGCTAGGGTTAGGTTATGCTAAATTAGTTTGACCTAATGGATATATGTGTGTGTGATATATTATATATTTTTAATATATATAATTATATATGATACATATGATACATTATATTATATATTATTATTATTATTATATATTTGTATGATATATACATCATAAATTATTATTATTATTATATTTATAATTAATATTATCGTTTGTAAAAAAAATATTTTGAAAATATTACTATACTTTTTAAAATTTTGAAACTTGTTGGACCGATGGTAAACTTTTCCAACAGCCTTTGCGTTAGAAGTTGAAAATTTGAAATTTCCAACAGCCTTTGTATTGAAACATTTCCCACAACTCAAGACATAAAAAATTTGAGCGTTGGAAAATGCATGTTGATTAGTAGTGGGAGTAATTGTAAGTGCGGGCATAAGTTTGTTTTTATCATTTTCGAGTTGCTGAAGCATAATAGTTTCAGTCGAAAAATATCAAAATCACCTCATCCGCATTCCCCTGTTTAAGCGTCGTACAACTATATTGTTAAATTCTTACATAAAAAAAATTAATTGTGGATTATTCAAAAGTGTTTATCTGGATATATACTTTTCTTTTTCTGTTTTTTTGCTAAACTTGATCACTACTTGAAAAATAAACTTCAAAATGTTCGAAAAGTACTTTCAATTTTTTTTTTCTAAAACATGTATATGATTTTTTTCCTTTTACTTTGAAAACTATGGAAAAAGGCTTAATTCTTTGCGTTAAAAAAAAATATAGATTTTCAATTGTTATATAACCTGAGTGGATAATCAGTAAAAATACAAATAATGCATTAATAATACATATTTAATCCTAAAATGAACACATGCTTTTATATGTTTCTACTCAATTCACAAATGACAATGTTTTGTTTCGATTGCCCTTCAAACTTTTCAAATCATACTCAACTGGTGACTCAGTCTGAAAATCAATCTAAAATATAGACAAAATCAATTGAATAGTACACCGAAATTGTATAGTAATGGAGTTATTACTTGACATGAGCCTTTTCATGCTGGCTTCGGCAATCCACAAGGACCTAGCGTTGAGGAGTGAGTGGAGAGATTCAAGTTAGAGCGGCCTGAGAATGCGGAGGATAATATTCGTGTTGGAACGTTAAACTGGGAGCAAAGGACACTACAAGAGAGGAGGGAAAAATCGACCAACAGTTCAATTGCTAATACGCATTTTGATGACTGAATAAAGCAATCGACAAATTCTTGGTCGCCATAATTGAACAACTGTTGTTACGACCGAACTCAGTGATCGAAAGGGCAGTCGCCAACTGATCACAAGGAGCGATTGACTATATAGGTCAATACGTTGCTACCGATTTTAGATACCATATTCAAATACCGAGATTCAAAATTTTTCACTCAAGATTTATTCCTAGATTTTATTCTTAACATTTCTTTTATTCTTACAAATTTCTAGTTATTGTGAGGTCACTATAAAAGAGTTGCAAAATCACGATTGCTTTTTAGTTGCTATATAGGATAAAAGCAATTACATTTTATTAAATCACAATTAGATAGTGATTAAACCTCGACTGCAGAAAGCGACGAAGATACTTACTTAAGAATCAGTCAAGAAGGTTGTGGGCTGCCCTAAATCATGCAACTGACTAGTTCAATTGCTATAGTAGTGACTGCCATGATCAGTCACAATATTAAGAGTTTTATTTTTTAAGCAAAATATATTTTTTATTTAATTAATTTTATTTAATTTAATTGATTATTTATTTATTTTTTATTTAATTAATAATTACATTAAATTGGTATGAATATTAACTTATTTTAATTATTAATAATAAAATAATCAAATGATGAAATTAAAATTTAAATAAAATACATTTAGATTAATATAAAAGTTAACATACATATCAAAATATAAAAGTCAACATAGTACAATATTTTTACATAAAATAACACTAAAGAAGCGGGTGTAATTATCCAAAGTGAGATGCTAAGATGCAGGATCCTGAGTCTGATACTCAGTGGCCTCAACGTCAGATTTACTCGGGGTAGGCTAAGTATTAGGTACCTGACTCTCATCTTGAGCCTGCTGAGACATACAGGGTAACTCTGGGACATAAGGTTGTTGTGTTTCACCATGCTCGTGCGTCGTACGCCATCCTGATGATGGCCCACTCAATCCCATTAAAGGCTTCATGCCGCGGTGCTCATGTGTCATGTGTAACTAGGTGACAGCCGAGTCGATCTTGATGGATGCTTTATCTCACCATGCATGTGAGTCACATGTGATCTCGATGTCGGCCTACTTGGTCTTGATGAGGGCTGATAAAATGTCAGCTACGGCGTGTGCTAGGGTATTGACTTAGAGGGATAGGACCTAGAAAGTGCGGTATAGAATTCCGATATCCTTAAATATAGTCTAGTGGGTGTGGGATGGAATCCCACCATCCCTGTATACGGTCCGGAGGGGCAGAGGATGGGATCCTGCTCCTCTTGACCTTCCACCTACGAAGCCGAGATCAATAACTTGTAGTAGGTTGCCCTGAGATTGCATCTGGCCGAGGGTCACCATTAATGAAGCCATGAGCGCGGAGCCTACTCGAGACAGCAGTATCATTTGTATCATCACGTCTATCCTCAAATCCATTTAAAACTGCATCGTTCGCATTCTCTCTTGTATCCACTGCTCCATCATCTAATGAACAACATGTAACTCACCTTTAAGTATGGCATTCTCCTCATGCAGTTGCTCATTCTGGTCTACCAAGAAGCCCGAAATAGGAAAGTAAGATTAAAAAGTAATAAACAAAAATTGTAAAGGCATTTTAACCTTTGAACGTGCAAGATGGTACCGCTCAGGGAAGGCCATCATTTACAGAACCCTTGTCCACACTCCGTTGTATGGACCACTGACCACCCGACTCCAGCACTCTTTACAAAACTCTGGATACCTAAACAGATCATCCCCATACTTCAGTCTAAGCTCCGAGTCATACTTCTCCTATACTTCTCCTAATATTAATAGCATGTTACCTAACAGTAAGAGATTGTATATATCAATAGCATATTAATTAATTAAATATATATAAAATATACCGATGCATTTATCTACTGCTGTGAAAAGCTCTCCTCCAAATTGCATGATCCTTTCTTCATTGGCATACACCTAATGAAATCACCGAATGCTGGGGCCCTACTATCCTTCACCTGTTTCAGTAAATAAAAGGGTAACAATAACTGTAACTAAAACTTAAAATTTAAAATTAAATAAAAACCTTATTTTTTCAAAGATTCATGATCTTACCATCCTATCCCAAGCCATCTGATTCGTTAGTGAACTCAAACAATGTTTGGGCCCCACCAAACCCATAGGCGCATTCTTGGCGAGCTCCAAAATATTCAAACTTTGTGATTAGGGTATGCAAACAATGAAGGGTGCTTATAAATTAAGAAAAATATTGCCATTAAGTAAACATTTTGTACCCTATTGCTTTTCATGACCTTGCTGTCGTGCTTCCGTTCATCTAAGGCCTAATGGTGGCATAAAGCCTCATAGTGCTTAGGCAAAATATTACTAGGACAGAAGGGAATAAGACGTCTATAGTGCTTAGGCAAAATATTACTAGGACAGAAGGGAATAAGACGTCTATAGTACGCGGTGGGGTAGAAGTCTTCAGCTAAGTGTTTCTCAATCACATCAATTCTCACATTATTTAGTCTGTTCTTGTAACTTCTATGCATCACATCAAAAAATTACTCTACTATAGCATCGTGATCTGTCGGATCCCAATGGAAACTTTTCTGAAACCAGTAAAGTTTACCGAATCACTAGATTTTTCTATTTAACTAATCTACCATTAATTAGCCCTAAACTACTATAAATAAAACATATTTGACCATTGATGAACCCTAACCTACCATTAATTAACCTTAATTTACCAGTAAAGACCCTAATCTACCATTAATTAACCTTAAACCCCAAACACTAATATACCATTAATTAACCCTAAATTACCACAAAAATTAACCTAATCTAATCCAAATATACAACTAAATATGTTACTAATTAATTAAGGAATTAAAGAAAAAAATATTTTGGTTCCAACTATGATAAATACTCATGACCTCTCTATTGTTGAATCGTCTGCTAGTAAGGTGTATCGTCCTTGAAAAATGTCCAAGAGATGACTTTGCATTTCCTCTGTAATTACTTGTTGAGAAGAATGCTGCAATTCAAATTAAGCAACAATTACCATTAATGTTTCAAACTATTATTAATTTTTAAAATATATTAAAAATTGATATAAACAATACTTACGAAATAGGGCTCTATCAACCCCCGATGATCCGCCTCATGCACTAATGGAGGGTCCTTGTTAGTCACGTTGTGGCTCTTATCAATCGCATGTGCGTCCTCAGTGTATTACCCTTAAAAATTGTCTAATAGCTGACTTTGCATTTCCTCCGTAATTGCTTGTCGAGAAGAATGCTGTGACTCAAATTGAGCAATAATTACTATTAATGTTTCAAACTATTATTAATTTTTAAAATATATTAAAAATTGATATAAACAATACTTATGAAAGGGGGCTCTATCAACCCCCGATGATCTGCCTCATACATCGATGGAAGGTCTTTTTCAATTACATCGTGGCTCTCATCATTCGCATGTGCATCCTCGGTCCCGATACAATGGTGGCCAAACTGTTGGTTCTTTAAAGTAGACTCAGAAATACTAGATGGAGAAGCATGGAGGACACTCAGAAAGTCAAAGCCTAGCCTGAACTGCATGCCGGGAAGAGTATAATGTTGCTGACCCCAACCACCGCGCTATGCACAGCCTCTACCTCTATGTGAACTAGGCTGAAAGGCAGAGAATGAGGTGTACTGACTATGATGGCCTAAGTCACCACGACCACCAGGTGATGACCAACCTCGACCCCGGTTAGCACGATCCATAGCCCAAAATATATAAACATAATAATATATAATTAACACTAACACTAACTTAATAATTATAATTTAACAATTTAATAATTTAACACTAATTTACGCACAAATTAAAAATAAGAATTTAATAATTTGACACCAATTTAATGTAATTTAAACATGTAATAATTTAACAATAATTTAACAATAACAATTTTACACTAATTTAACACAATTTAAAACCCTAACACTAATAATTTAATACTAATTTAGCAATAACAATTTTACACTAATTTAAGTAATTTAAAACCCTAACACTAACAATTTAATATTTTAACACTAATTTAACAATAACAATTTAACACAATTTAAAACCCTAACACTAACAATTTGACCACAAAATGTAACACTAACAATTTAATAATTTAACACTAACCACACAATTGAACACTAATAATTTAACCATAACACTAACAATTTGATTAACAATGTTGGCTAAAAACCACCCAAACCCACTCAAATCCATTCAAACCAAAACCTAAACAAAATCCTAAGCAACACCTATGGTTGACTCAAGCAGAACCCCAATGACGCAAAAAGATAAAGCTGCTTGGACATGAAGAACTCAAACAAAACACACAATGAGATAAGAAAATGGAGTTGCTGGCTGGACAAGAAAAAAACTCACTAAATTCATGAGAGAAGATGAAAAGAAGAGCAACTTCTATGCACCTCCCAGCCTCCAGACTTGGTATTGAGAAAAGATCACCGAGAATGCTTGAAAAGAGAAAAATGTGTGTGGGTGAGAGATATGTTTGAAATGGTGAGACAACAAAGAAAAGAAGATAGGAAGTTAATAGGTTTCGTTAGAGCGACTGAACTCTGACATAGTCAGTCACGAGGTTCAAGAAGACCAAAATACCTTTATTTTGTTACTGTACTTCAGTCGGTAAAAAGTCAACTTGGACTGTAGTGACTGAAGGGCTCAATCATGAAGGAAAGTCAGTCACCTAAGTCATGAATTTAGCCACCTTATACATGTGTTTAGTTGAAATTTAGTTGCTATATTCACCATTTTTCCAGTTTTTTTACTTT
Source organism: Aquilaria sinensis (assembly GCA_005392925.1). Classification (NCBI taxonomy): domain Eukaryota; kingdom Viridiplantae; phylum Streptophyta; class Magnoliopsida; order Malvales; family Thymelaeaceae; genus Aquilaria; species Aquilaria sinensis. The sequence continues at coordinate 806,693 of SMDT01002837.1, read as the reverse complement.
ATATTTTCATAGGTATAAATATTTATATAGGTTCACGAAATTTTCTCCATATACATAATGTAAAAAATTAAAATTAATAAAAAAATTATATCACAGACAAAGAAGTTATTAAGGGTTAATTAATGATATCTTTATGGTTTATTACAGTACTTTTAGGGTTAAAGGTTATATAGGGTTTAAGGTATGGATTGAGTTAGTGTTAATTATTATGGATCAATTAAGGTTAGGGGTTTACATTTCTTAGGTTTGGGCTTTAAAGATCTATAGTTGTTAAAGTTTAGGATTTAATTAGGGTATCGAATTATTTAAAGAGACCCCAAAACCTAAATCTAAAACCCTAAACCTACATCTAATACACAAAAACCCCAACCCTAACCTAAATATATCTATACCTTAAACCATGAATATATATATATATATAATATATATATATATATATATATATATCTCTGTGTGTGTGTGTGTGTGTGTGTGTGTGCATATATACCATTAACCCTAAATGTCAAACCTAAACCCTAAACCTAACTACTATTAGCACTAAACCCTAAATACAAACTCTAAACCCTAAATCCTAAAACCTTAAACTTAATTCAATATCCTTAAACCCTAAACATAATCTACCATTAACCCTAAACCCTAAACCTTCAATATATACAAATTAAACCCTAAATTTTCAATACCCTAATATATACTTAATTCAATACCCTTAAATCCTTAAAAACCCTAAATCATAATTCTATATCCCTAAACCCTATAAAAATTCTTAATCCCTAAACCATAAAAAACTTCAAATTAACCTTAAATAGCCCTAAAACAAATCCCAAAACCTTAATATTGAATTAATTCAATACCCTAACCCTATCTAGCTAATTCCATATTCCTAAACACTAATTTCAAACCCTAAACCCTAAAAAAATCATAATACATATACCCTAAACTCTAAAAAAACTCCAAACCCTAAAAACCCTAAACTTCTAAATCAACTTAGCCAATGAAAACGTGACTACAGTCAAATTGGGCACCTAAAAAATTGATTAAAGAATAACTACAGTCAAATTTAGGAAAACTTACCAACTAAAAGGCAACTACAAAGTGGGTGACTGAACAGTAGTCTCGACAAAAAGAACTTTTTTTTAGTTTCAACTGATTAGCAACTGCCATGGTTGGTGACTGAAAATTTTTTAGTCACAATTTTACAACTCTTTTGTAGTGGGTATCAGATTCTACCATATAGGAAAGGAACAGAGGCCTTCAAACAATAGAAAAATGAGAGAAACAATTATTCAAATTAAACAGAGCATGAAAACAAAAATAAAGAGTGAGAAATAAGAAATAAAAGCATGAGAAGAAAAAACAAAGGATGACAATTTATAAGGCAAAAGAAAGTGAAGATTTTGGGGAGGGTGATTGAAAGGGCTATTGATTGTAGCTGGCAACCAATTTTTTAAGGTTTCCAGTTAATCGTCATTTTTTCTTCATAGATTAGACTTCCTTTTTTGTGACTAGCTTAGTGACAGATGGTTTAACAACCATAAAGGCTTCCCTAGATCTGATGTGGATGTTCACAAATAGAGATAATGGTAGGAAAAGAATAATGTTCACGATCTAGAGAAGACAAAGAATTACAACAAACACCCATATTTATCAGATTCTCTGGTATGATGACAACATTGTCACCGGAAACTTCATTGGAGGCGGCAGCGGCCGGAGAAGATGAAGATTTGCAATTTGAAAACGAATATGTGAGTTAGAGTAAGGCACATGATGAGAATTAGATACAATAATGAAAGGTCAATTTGGAAATTGTCCAGTATATATGCTCGCAATAAGCCCTCTATAAACTGCTTTAATTGCAAATGAACTGGCTAAAATTTTTGTGTACGTGAGCATCAATTACCAGCAAAGCAAAGGCATATTGAGGTTTATTTGATACCGTTAATATTTTATTGGCGAAAGGGGCAAATTTCTTTCTGAAGTTTTCATGGTAGTAGACATCACTCACCATTATTTGTTTATAGTTAAATAACTCACTTACAATTATGATTGAGTGAAATTTAGTAACTATTGTTTTAAATGTGGACAAATTAGCCACTTACAAACCTAACAGAGAGAATATATCTTTTTTAGAATATTCTGTTTTATTTAAAAAAAGAAAAAACCACATAATTACTATCCTACTGGGTGACTTACAACATTTACTCCTGAGCTATTTTAATTGATGCATATAGGCCCCTAAACTGGAAGTTATTCCCGAAACCATCATCTCCTCTCGTTATGTTTCACCCAGAACATGTTTCCCTGCAAATCAGGAAACCATCATGCTCAGATTCTTCATCCTCTTTATGTTTCCCTACAAATCCAGGAAACTCATTCACGGAATCGAATCGCTGATATCCAAAACCCCATGAAGCAAAAAAAGCTCGTCCAACATCTCCTTGAACTCCTCTGCCTCCGGCTTCACTATCTCGCTCTTGCCGGATGAATCCATGTATTTCTTCCCCGGAACCATCCGATTGATTACATTTAGGATCAGATTTGAGAGGCGAGCTTTGAGGATGATGGGTTTTGGGGAGGATTTGAAGAGATCGAACAGGAGAGATTCATTTTTTGTGTTCTGATGTACTCGCCGGCGGCCATTTTTGGTCGACCAGCAAAGACGGCGGCGGCGCTCTAATAAAACCAAAAAAAGACCAATTTCGTCTACATCCAACAATTGTCGATGGTGGCAGGATGACAATGACCCGCGTATACGACCTCGTGATCGTTGCCAGTTTTGTTTAGTTCCTGTAGGTTTTCTTTGCCGACAAAAATATCAAAGTGGAAAAAGCGGAGAGCTTCGGTGGGACAGGGCCGGTGAGCTGGCTGGCGGCGATCGAGAGATTACAAAGGAATTGGAGGGGGAAGATGTCGGGTGAGAGAGCTGAGTGAGGTGAGGAGTGGGGAAGAAGATTAGAAGGAACGAGCAGAGAGTTTGGGGGGATTTGTAGTCTTAAACAAAAGTTTAGGAGTTAAGTTAGGTGTTTTTTTATTTTTTATTTATATACAGGGTTGTCACATATACAGATGCATCATCAAAATTTATTATATCATCGTACAGCTAGATAAATATGATGTCTGTAACTAATATCTACCGATAATGTAAAGTTAATGGGTAATTTAACTAAAAAACATAATAATAGGTGATGTCCGCTATTGAAAAAAATTCGGTGGGAGATTTCGCCCGTTTGCCATATTTTATTTACGCCAAATAGAACAGCTGTGGCCGATTTGAGCCGAAATATAAATATTCTGGTCTCGCGCTGAATTTTTTCCGTTAACATAATTTCTCCTCGTTCTGATTTGCCTTTTCAGTGAAGCCAGTCAACCCAAAACGGATAAGGAACTAATAATTTTGGACCGTCAGATGCACTCTGAATTCGCTTCAGCCGTCGGATTCATTACTATGTGGTCTCCACTCAACTAACTCGGAGGCAAAAACAATTAAACAATAGACATTTGCACTTGCACAGACGCGGCCGACAAAAGCATAATACAATTGTCAGAAACTTCTAGACTGTTCTCTGGGCGCTTCTGTAGTAAATGGCGGAGGCCGCCGGCGACGATAGATCCACCGGCACGGTGAAATGGTTCAGCGCGCAGAAAGGATATGGATTTATTGCGCCGGACGACGGTGGCGAAGATATTTTCGTCCATCAGACCTCCATCCGCTCCCAAGGCTTCCGCACGCTGTCGGAGAACCAGCCCGTTGAATTCTCCGTTGATTTCGGGGAAGAAGGCCGGGCGAAGGCTGTCGACGTTGTTGCAATTCGCCGATTCCGCCGCTCCTTCCGTGGCGGCCGTGCTGAAGGAAGAGGAGGATCTTACAGTCGAAGAGGAGGTAGGGATTTCTATAGCAGAGGTGGTTATGGAAATGGAGGTGGAGGCGGGGGCGGAGGTGGATTGGGCGGTGAGTGTTATAATTGTGGAAGGATGGGGCATTTAGCGAGGGACTGTTACCAAAGTCGTGGTGGTGGTGGCGGTGGCCGTACCCGGGGCCATGGCGGTGGAGCTAGGACATATGGACGTGGGGCTAGAGGCGGTGGCGATGGATGCTACAGATGTGGAGAAGGAGGACATTTTGCGCGGGAGTGCCCTAATCAGTGATCGTGGTTCATGGACGAACGTTCACCGCTGATGAGGGTTATCTGGTGATTTCCATGGTTATATTTTCTTGGAGTGTTGGTGTATATGTGGTTTTGTTGAAATGGTTTTAATGGTAAAGCATGATCAGCTAGTGTGGGCATGAAGATGAACAAAGAAGAAGGATGCAAAAGCAACTCATTCAGTTGCTTACTTTCCTCAGTTTCCCATTTGGAGTGGTTTTTTCACGCAGAAGTTGGTAAAGTTGGCGATTGTTTTCACATAATACTTTGGGTTGTTCCATATCAGTGATTGTTTCCATCAATCATTATTGAATGAATTTGCGTACTTACATTTTGGCAGCCCTGTTGATCATGTTTATTTCTGGAGTTCATAACGTTTTCTGATTCTTGATCCAAATCTGATGATGGTAGCCATAGAAAATAGATCCAGTTTTATCATATGTGAGAAAATAGAGGTATGATTGCGATGGCACTGTCTTTTCCTTGAAAGGGATGGACAATGGTCCTGCTTCAAGTGTATTGAGTTGAATATGGATAAGATGCCTTTGCAGTTGCTATGTTTTATCTTAAAAACAAGGTTTGTCTTTCTTCCGCGCCATATCCAATCCTAAGGTTCAAAGACTATTCTTGACTCTACTTGTTCAATAACTGTTATATTGATTATATTTATTTTGGACCAAAAAAGTATATATTAGAAGTGGAAGGCCATATAAAAATTTTCTGGGACAGATTTCAAAAAAAATATTAAAAAAAAGGAAATGGTCCAGAAAATATTTTTGTGCATTTGACTCAGATAGAAAAGGGACCAAGCCATTGTAGGCCTCTGATTTTGTAATCGTTATCCATATTTGGTGCAAGTTGAACTGGACCATGGACTCCTCAAGACTACAACATGCATGGCCGGTTAGCACATTCTGGATTGATTACTTGCTTCTAAATTCAACTAGCTTTTGGACTTCAGTCTTTGGACTCTTTCCATGTTTAGCAATGTACTTTTATAAATGACTTGTTGATTCCATTTTCTGTTTTGAATACTGCCTATCTTCAATATTCTTTTAGAAAGAGAAAATACCTGTATATTTGAACTACGGCTTGCACCGATAAGTTGCTGGATGGTTCTAAATCTATTATTTTACTGTCTCACTAGTCGGAGCCAGATTCTTGGATTTATCCTATGAATGTTATTCAGAGTTAGTTTCTAGAAAATATACTTATTGATTTTATGTATTGAACTAAAAGAACGGCAAAGTAATGCTCTTCTATTCACATGCCTCCACTAGGAACTTCGATAATAAAGATTTTCCTGACATCTTAGATTTTTTCTCAAAAGAGAATGTTGTTGAAACAAGATGTTGCACAATGGGATAACTCAGATTAAGTTGTGAGTCAAACCACTTATTCTCATGTCAGCTCAATCAGGATGGTTGATGCAAATTTTGTTGTTTGAATCATTATTCTCATGTCAGCTCAATCAGGGTGGTTGATGCAATTTTTGTTCTTTGAATCATTATCCTCAATTTTTAAGGTTTTGGTTTGTGGGAGGTTGGCTTTTGTGGATACAATGGTGACCAAACGGGTAATTAGTCTGCTGATATGCATTCTGTTTCTACTCAACTTAAGGGATAAGAAATATTTCTTCGCTCATTACACGATGGTTTGTAGTTGGTCTGGCTCTGTACTTACATGCCTATGACTTGGTGGATTTTGGCCTGTTTGGGAACAGCTTTTGCGATTAGCATCAGAATTTTAGATAATTTATTAACATTGGAGATCAAACCACCAAAGCTAAAAGTTAAAAATTACTCTAAGATAGGTTTTTCAAAACTCTAACACTAATTGCTAATGTGAATGCCAAACAAGCCCCTTTGTTTCCTAGTACCAAGACCAAAGATTTTTTGTGCATTTATTGTGTTCTCCAGAGATAAAGACAATTGAAAAGAGAGTGTACTTTTTATTTTTGTCAAAACAAATATTAGTGATTTCTGCTTACATAATTAACACATTATATTTCCAGTAGATGTTCTGCTATCATCGGAACTAACTGAGAAATTAGCAATTTTTCAACACATTGATATTGATTTCAATAGTCTTTTAAAGCCTTGGATCAGAGTAAGCATCTTGTTAGTTGTAAATTTAGTCTAGAAATGGTGCTGCTGCTACTGCAATATATGCATAATTTGGGTTTAGTGGAGAGCTGAGATGGAAAGGTAAGTGGCCTTGGTGGAGCAGGTTTGTTCCCTGCGATCACTGCTAATAAGTAAACCCCCTCAAAAGGGAAAAAATCAGGAAGAAAAATTCTTTTGATGTATGGCTAATTGTTTCCATCTGTTGTTCATTAACCTTTTGCAATATTATTTCTCAGCTGGGATGCTTCTTGTGTTATAGTATTCATGACCTGATTTAGGCCTAATTATCTCTGTCCTGTAAAAAAGCTGGTGATATTCTATTCTAATGCTAATGATGTGGGTGGTTTTATCCTTCTACCAATTTTCTTGTCATAGAATTCTGCATTTGTTTTGCTGCAAAAATAAGCAGCAGGTTCTCTGAACGTAGTACTTGTACAGCATTGATTGTTTCTGGTGTGAATTATGGAGTGAACACACTCAACTGGAAGTTGGGTGACCAATTTTATATTGAATATGCTAGGTGATAGGGTTCTCTGTATGTAATTACTATCATCTCATCCATTTACTTATCTTGTTGTGTTATTGAGTTTCAGCTAGCAAGGGTTTTACAGAATAGGTTATCGAATAGAACCCTATGACAAGAGATGAACAATATCACTATTGGCTTCATGAAAACCAGTATTTTCTGAATCATGAAATCAGTAATTGAGCTGCTATTCTATCTGTTTTTCTGAACTCTAGTGCCTGGGAAAATGCATATGTTCTATTGGACTTAGAGAAAGAACAGGAGACTATCTTAAACAACCTGTTATAGTAAGGAAGCATTATGAGAATATGGAGGAGGTTCAGTATTCACCTTGGAGTAACAGTATGAAAATGTCGAAATTGAATGTGTTCCATGAGATTTTGTGATGTCTGGTGAGTGATGATAGTTCTGGTTTCACCTTAGCAAGTAGAGAGTCAAGTCAGGGCCTGTGTCCAGTTTTGTTTTCTTCTGCTACAATTACTTCATTGGCTGGCAGAGGAAAATTGACATGTCCCAGCATTCTTCTGAATACTACAAATTATTTCACATTGCTTGGGTGCACACCATTATTTTTTTTTGGTGATTGATTTGTGTTTCTATGTGGTACAGGAGATGTCTTAATTTCGTTGATTTGGAGACAGCGGAAAGGTTGTGCACAGGGTGTAGTTGCGTTGTGATAGGGACTCTTGTCATTTGTGTTTCTATGTGGTACAGGAGATGTCTTAATTTCGTTGATTTGGAGACAGCGGAAAGGTTGTGCACAGGGTGTAGTTGCGTTGTGATAGGGACTCTTGTCATTGAACAAAACATGCAGGATCTGGTTACAAATCTAGCAGGGGACATTCTTCTGTCGGTTTTAGAATTAGAATGAGTTATGGTATAAAAACAACTACAGTATATTGAATCATGATCTAATGCAAATCTAGTTAAGTTAAATTTGTCTTAAGTAGAGCAAGTGTATTCGTCTAACTAGGAAGTTAAATAATTGCTGAAGAAATTACTGGAAAGCATGATAGTTGAGGGGTCAAAGTTCACTGCTGGTGACTCAATTTTATAGTAATTGAAGATTATATTTGGGTCATTTTTATGAGGGCACATTACATCTAATTTTCTTGTTGGTTTTATCTTGAATGTATGCACTAATTAAATAGACTGTAAAAGATTTATCCATGCATGCATTTTTAAATGTTAATAAAAACATTTCATTGAAGTTAAAGAGTAATGGGATTAATAAAATTTAGTGCTTAAGGTCTTTTGCAAAGTTAAACTTTAACATTTGAGTGATTGATAAAAATGTAAATTGATGGTTTAATGGAAACTTTTAAACCTTAAAAGAGGCTAATATCTAATAGTATGTAAAAATGCTGGTTTTTCAATAGGCAAATGCATTGGGCGTTTTGATAGAGTGGATGAACTTTTCCAACTGCCTTCGTATTGAAAAGTGTAATAGATTAAAATATGAGATCTCAAATAAAAAAGAATTGAAAGGTGGACGTGTTTTAAAGAATTTGGCCATTGTTATAAAATAGTTAAACTAAAATAATAGGTTTATTCAAAGTATTACAATATATTAAACTTTAAGGGTAAAAGGTCATTCAACATTTGTCCACATTCATATTTTTTATAACGCTAGTAACTACAAGTGCAAATGTTGAATGACCTTTTACCCTTGAAGTTTAATATATTTTGCACGTGAAATAAAATATTATATTATTTTTTAATCAAATAACTATATTTTTAATTATTTTGTTGAAAATAAATAGTAGTAATAATAATTTTACTTTTTCTTTTAGTTTAGATATATTTTTTATTAGTTTCATTTTTCTATGTTTTACATAGTTTTTTTTATTATAATATTTCATTATAACAGTTCTTTTTTGCACTATCCATTATAATAGATTACTCATTATATTTGATTTATATTTATTATAAATAATAATAATAATAATAATAATAATAATAATAATACAATATAGAATATGCTACAAGTAATACTGGTTGCAAAAAATGATAGATTTTTTTTTATTTGTAATGATAGAAGTCTTATAAAAATTTCTTCCTAGTATATTTAATATTTTATCAAAGGCGTCAAAATTTCTTTTTTCAGTGTAAAATTTAAAATTAATAGTATGTAATCTATTAAGATAAAAAATCTTAATTTAATAGACTTAATGATATTATGCATTTAGAAATTTTATTAAAAAAGCTAATGAGTAAATTAAAGGAAAAATTATAAAAACTCCTATGTGGTTTGGATTAACCTACATTTTGCCCCCCTCTGTTTTTAGAAACCTACACTTTACCCCTCATTCCTTTACAATTTATGACAACAACTTTTGAAATCCTAATTTAAATTGGCTAATATTCATGTTTCAATAATTTCAAGATTTTTGATATTTTTTTTCACTAATAATTGACCTTTAAAAAATACTGATATATATTTACAGGAAGAAAAATGCATCTATAAAAAGAAAAAACTAATAATTTACAATATCTATTAACTATAAAAAAAATATCGAAGATATTGAAATTATTGGAAGATGACTATCGTACAGTTTAAACTACAATTTTAGAAATTATTATTAGACAGTGTAAAAGAAACAGGGGGCAAAGGGTAAATTTTCAAAAATAAAATGGGTAAACTATAGGTTATGTTAAATCTGAGCGGGTAATCGTAAGTTTTCCAAAACTCTTATATTAGTTCGCTCAAACAATTAAATGGATTTACAATTAATGTATTAGCATAACTTTGACTTTTTAAAGAGATATAAGCTAAGTTTTTAATAAATATTTTGATGTTCTATTAAAATAGAAAAAAATAATATATATGCTAAGTCCACATATGGGACATTCAATTAAAAACCTAAGAAAAAATGAATTTGTTTTAATAAGTATGTTACAAATATTAGTCATGATATCAAAGTATAGACTTGACAAGTGAACATAAAGTTCTTCCAAATACATGTAACTATAAGTAACTATACATTACTAAAAAACCTTAATTACTTTATTCTTGACTTTTAATTTAAAAAAAAAATCACCTTCAAAGTTTTAAATCTACACTTACCTTCTATTAATGTGATTGTTCCAAAAATCGAGGCCAAGTCTTATATAGCTTTTTATTTTTTGTGTAATTAATACATATCCATTGATTTAAAAAGGCTTAAATACCCCACCGGTCCCTTAACTTGACCAACTCGAACGAGTTGGTCCCTTAATTCGAGTTGGTCCCTTAATTGAAAATTGGTTTATGTTAGTCCCAAACTTGACAAAACATGATGACTTAGTCCCTAAAGTGAGTAATTGCTGCTAACACTATATTTACGCCGGCACAGATGACGGCAGCCTCGATTTCAACCTACGCCGGCAAAGATGAAGGCAGCCTTGGTTTCAATCTGCTTGATCTTCCTCCCTCTACTGCCCTCACTTTCCCTTCCCTCCCTCCTGTCCTCCCTTCCTCTCCCCGCCTCCGTCACTCTATCTTTCCTCCTCATTGGCCTCTCCCACAACTGTTTCTCCAACCTTCACTCTGCCACCTCCTCGACTTTCCTGATTTCATCTGTTCCTTAACTTAACCCATAGAAGAAAATCCAAGCGTATAATTAAGAAATAGAAGATTTCAACCATTGAAATGTTCGATTAAGAAACAGAGATTCACCCAAGATTGATGTTGGGGATGGGGGAAAGCGAATTGACGGATTAACGTCAGAGATGGGAAAAAGGAAGTGAATCGGGGACGGAGTACAGGGTTGTTGGAAGAAAGAGAGGTCAACAGAGGATGGGGAAATCTCGATGACAGGGATGCACAAATTGGGTGATGCCGAGAGGGAGGGAAGGCAGAACGATGTTGGAGGGGAGAGGAAGGCAGGCTGAGAATGAGGGAAGGGAGTGCGAGGGTGGCAGGGGGAGGAAGGCCAAAGAGGGACGGTGGTGACTGGTGAGAAGAAGGCCAGAAAGGGAGGTTGCTCATTCGTTGTAGAGTGACGGCGTTATTCCATGTAAGGACACGTGCCGTTCCAACTTGCTTCAGGGACTAACTTAGTACGTTTTGCCAACTTTGAGCACTAACTAAAACTGATTTTTGGTTGAGGAATCAACTCGTGTGAGTTGGTTAAGTTAAGGGACCTATGGGGAATTTAAGCCATTTAAAAATTATACTCACCTTCTTATTGATTGTTCTTATAATATGATTTAGTCACTTTATATTTTTGCAGTTTTTATTATATATTCATATAAATACAGATATATATGTAGAAATATTAAGTTGTGCTTTTAGGTTCTGATAAAAATATTTAAAGTTTAGAAAGTAAATAAATTTATAAAAATCATGTTTTTAGGCATGTGTAAAGCCATATAAATTAAAGACATTTTTGTTACAAAATTTTAAATTCAGTGACATTTTTCAGCTTTTTACCATAAAAACACGTATAGGAAACTTAGATAACAATCATCAATTTTTTTTTTAATTTTTCAAATTGCTAATCTTATTTTCCTAATATAAATAATTTGTAAATGGTATGAATGTGTTTAAATTTTAAATATTATAAATACATTAAAATTTTGATTAATCAAATAAAAAATATTAAGTTAGTAAACTGAATATAACAATACTATTTTAAAAAACTTAGAAATTCTCAAAAATATGTTTCATATTTAAAGAATTTTGTGTATCAATATCAAATATTACGACAATGAAATAATGATAAAGTCCCAAAAAATTATATTTTGGATAAAAATGAATAAATTTTGATCCAATACATGTAGCCCATGTTGGGAATTTCTTTTTATTCTACTAAACTTATTATATGTTCTCCTAAGAATCGTCCAACTCCTTCTTTTGTCATATAATCCATTATGTGGTCAGAATTTGCAGTTAGACCCTAAAAATATGTAAATTAATTAGTATAACTTTTGAACATATATACCTCCAAATTTTTCTCCTTAATATACTTAATTTTAGATAAAATAAAAACTTACAATCAAAACATAAAAATATTAACTTCATCTCTTAACAACTCTAAAACTACTTTCAGCTTATGAGCCTTTACTATGAAATATAATATTCAAATAAAAATTACTTCTAATTTTCTAAACAACTTATAAGATTTGATTGACTCAAATAACATTAAAATTGAAAAAAAAAATTAATATTATTTAGTATAAAAAAAGTATTAGGTGCTAAGAATAAAAATTTGTATTACAATATTAAAAGGGATGACCATGTGAAAAAAATAATTATTATAATTTTTGAATATTTCAAAAGATTGGAATATGTCAAAGAATTTGCTATGAAAAATCTCCTTATTATAATATAAGCAACTAATTCTTATAGCCAAGATTTTTTCCTAAAATTTTTCCTAATGACCTCTACTATAATGATAATTTTTATTTTTTATAATAGGTGTTTGAGTCATATTTGAATTATATTATTGCTCTAAGTTGGACCAAATATGTAAGCTTTCATATAATATATATTCATCCAAGTTGGGGAAAAACTTAATTGACAAAAATTTTGTATTGAAAGACATTTTTTATAATAGAATAAGCTTAAGTCATACTTATTTTTATAAAACATTTATTGTACTTTAGATAATTATTTGATTGTAATATAGAACCAATAGCAACATGTTTGACGTAAAAAGAAAAAAAAACTAGTGGCAATCTAGGAGTTTTAGCCATTAAAAATAAGGGTAAATTTCATTTTTAGTCCCTTGGCTTTTACATTTGTCCTCAAGTGAACCCTTACATCCAAAAATGACTATTAAAGTCCCTTACCTCTTAAAGCATATGTCACCCGAGTCCCTTCCGTCACTTCTTTTGTTATATTCGACGGAAGTTGATGACATGGTGCATTCTAGGTCGACATGGCAGTTTAAAATACCATATAACATCCTCTTTCATAACAACTAATGACTATATTGAAAGAATAAGAAATTTTAGGCTAAAACTAACACAAATACATAATCTTATGGGCCTAAAATGAAGTTGAACCAAAATCATTTACTTCCCCAAAATTATCTCCGTAAAAACACCGGTAAATTGCGTCCATGGCCCCTAACTTTTAATTGTTGTACTACTTTAGACCCAAACCTCAATTATATACATAAAAAATTTCTAATCTTGTTTAAATGTTTTATTTGAACATTTTGTGGATGGAAAACATTAGTATGAAATGAAAATACCACATGGCACATTAAAGTGGACGATTTGCCACACAAGCACAATAAATAATAGGAGAAAATGCTAACTTTAATTCCTGAAAACTTTTCCTTCAAAAAATCCTCCTTAAAACATTTAATTTTAACAAAAAATCCCCTCCCCTCCCCTCCCCTCCCTTCCCCTCCCTTTCCCCCTCCTGCGAACCCTTTCCTCCGTCCACCTCCTGTTCTTTAGCTGCCTCCCTCTCATTCGACCTGCCTCCCACTCCTCTGCCTACTTCTGATCACTAGCAGCTATACAGCACTATCGCAAGGGGCTCGACAATCACATTGGGCCATTTTAACTTTCACAACAGGGAGTGGCCAACAAGATCAACGCCTCGTCGAACCTCTTGGGTGAAATTGGAGGTGGTTTTGGTGAAATCAAGGTGGATGGTGGCAGTAATGGGGCTGGTACTCAATCATCACGGTGCTGTTGGTAGTGGGAGAAAGGTTGTGCTCGATGGTGTGTTTATTCAGGCCGAGGAGGGCATGAACTCACTATAACGAAGAGGGAGGCGGGCTGGAGAAGAGGCAGGCAACAGGAAGAGAGGGAATCAGATGGAGGAAAAAGAGGCAGTCAAAGGATAGGAGACGGATTGAGGAAAGGGTTTACTGGAGGGGGAAAGGGGGAAGGGAGTTTTTTGTTAAAATTAAATGTTTTAAGAATGATTTGTTGAAGGAAAAATTTTCAAGCATTAAAGTTAGCATTTTCTCCTATTATTTATTATGCCAGCATGGCGAATCGTCCACTTTGACGTGCCATGTGGCATTTTCCATCCATACTAACGTTTTTCATCCATAAAAGGTTCAAAATGAAACACTTAAATGAGATTAAGAATTTTTTATGTACAAAATTGAGGTTAGGGCCTAAAGTGGTATAATAATTAAAGGTTAGGTGCCACAGATGCAATTTAACCACAAACACACACTAGACAGTCGAGCTGGGTACCACCATTGTCGAGCCTAGTTGCTATCCAGTTCCACCACCAACAATGTTGATTGCGTTGACAAAGATGCCAGCGATGCTAAGCCCAACCCCAACAAGTATTACTATCTCAGACCCAAAATCTCTTATTGGGACGAGCAATATGCCGAATGGCTCAAGGTGAATCTCCGATTGGGTCAACTTTTGATAATGGCAGTCCTGGAGCTTATATATGTGTGTGGCTCATGTAATGTACGGAGATTTGATTCTAGGCTCCAAATAGCCTCCGTCATTTTCTTGGAGGTTAGCTCAAAAAGTACTCAAATTTGCTTTTTTTTTTTTTATTTTATGTTCTTTGTAGATTTTGAGTGTTTAGTTAGAGGTTAGAATGCATAAATCTCGAATCTTTCTTCTTTTTGCTCACAAAGAAACTTTTGAGGAAGCCAAGAACTTTAGGGGCTTCTTTAAAGGCATCCAAATTTCTGGTTTCCCTCAAAGTTTTGGTGACAAATTTAGAGGATTTTCTTTGGGTTTTCAATTTAGAAGGTTGATTGTAAGATGAAATTATGATTTTTGTGAAGAGAGAAGATTTTGTGAAGATAACAATTTGGTGAAAAAAAAAAAAGAACCAGTTCATTTTTTCCCAAATTGTTTAAGATTTGGGGAAAAAATGAGTTGGGTTAATTCATATTTTAAATCCTTAAAATTATGAGTTTATGTTAGTTTTAGCCCTAAATATTTTTTGTTCTTTTACTATAGTCACTTATTTTTATGAAAAATGAGGCCATGTGGAGTTGGGAATCGTCACATCATCAACTTCCGTCAAAGATAACAAAAGAAGTGACAAAAAGGACTTGGGTCGGGTGGGATGCGCATTAAAAGGTGGAGGACTTTTAATAGTCACTTTTGAAGGTAAGAGATCACCTTAGGACAAACGTAAAAGTTAAGGGACAATAAATAGATTTTACCTTTAAAGTTAATATAGATGCAAAAAAGAAAAAATACATACAATACTTAATTATGCAATATAGAATTAAATGCGGACAAGTTTGAAGCTGAAAATAAAGTTTAGTGGCAATTTAAGAATCCTTTCTAGTTTTCTAGTACTAATATAATTTCAATTAAATAAATAATGATAAAATTGAGTTTTATTAAAAGAATAAATTAACTTATAATGTAATGGTGAAAAAGGAGTTTTTTTTTTCTAAGATGTGTTCGTTTAAATCTTTATTCCCTAACAAAGGTAATTTCAATCTTATTTATTAAAATGGCATAGCTTTTGCCAAGTTGGCACCTTCTCCAAGAGGGCCGTCCACACTATCACACAAAAGAATGGTAATTTACATGATTGACTGCCAAGGTTGAACTGATTTTCAATTTGATTCCTATTGTTTCATTTTTCAATATCATCATTAAATTTTAATATTTTTTTATAGTTGAATTTTTTTCCACTTTTTAATTGGAGCATAACATTAATTTATATCCCCAGAAAATTATTTATGAAATTAATAATATTATTTCATTGTAACACTTTTTTTGGAATAGAACATTAATTGCTATTCCCTTGAAAGAATTTTTTTGTTCTTTCACCATATTTCTATATTAATTAAGACTTAAGAGCCAATGATTGGGTTGTCTTCTTTTTCAAATCAAAAACTCATTATTTTCAATTCTGTTAATTTTTTTTTTTGAAACCAATATCATTTAAAAACTAACACTTTATCTACTAGTACTCCATCCATTCTAAAACTTTTGCCCTATTTTAATTTTTTTTTTTGTATTTTGACCTGAGTTCATTCATATTATTATTTGTTAGAAAAAATTAAAAAAATATTTAGAAACTATGTCTTGATTGTCATTCATATACAAAGACTTTTCATTTATATATTAAAATGTTGAAAATGAAAAATTCTAAATTAATTGTCAAAAATAAATAGAGCAAAAGTTTTGGGATGGAAGAAGTATTTGAATAAAAAGTTTTCAAAAAGCAATTAGTTTTTGAAGATTTTTTTGTTACCAAATTTAGAAAGAATTCAGTTAAGCAAAATATTAATAAAATTGAAAATAATATATCAAATAACTTATTATTTAATCTCTCTCAAACACAGCTGTCTCAAGCACTTGATTATTTTTTTTTTAAAAAATGTTTTTTATTTTAAATAATTAAAACATCCAATATTTTTTCAAATGATTTAATTTAAAAAACTTACTATCTGTCTATAAGACTTATTTTCTACTGGTCAAAGCATGTATAAATTGGCATGGGCATTTTCTGATAAATCGATGAGTGGACTTGGACTAAACAAGCACTAAACTCCATTTATATAAAAGATGACTGAAATTTTTGGACCTCTCTAATTAGTAACAATTGGACTACTTTTTAGGTGATAACCAAAGTGTTATCAATCCAACCAAGAGACTTGGCATTGAAGCTTTGGAGATGATAAGATGGAGATCATGCACTCAAAGGTGACATCAGATCCCCATAAAGTTTGCTCTATGGAAACTTTCCAATGATCAAATCGGTTCAAGGTGACATAGAGCAGTAGTAAGTGAAGGCCAAACATTCTTTTCATACACTGGGATTTATGAAGGGAGTCTTTTTATATAGTGGTGGGAGAGATGATCGAAAAGCTCTTAAATAATAAGGATCCCGTAATAAGGAGATTTTGTTACTATCTTTATCGGGTTTCCTCTTTATCTACTCTATCATGGGTTTTCCCGAATCTTCAGTAGTGGGCTTCTAATTATTCGATGTCAGGCCTTGTAATACATGCTTAACTTAGGCCCATAGTATCATCAAGAATAAACGAAATAATTATCAAATAATTTTGGATTTTTTTATTCATTAAATAATATTTTCTATTGTAATTATGAATTATTTTTTTTTTAATGAAGATAGCCGTGGAGAAAAAACATGGAGATTCAACTAAAGAAAATGCTAAAATCTAATAATGTGAATGAAAAATGGAACGATATTGACGGAAAAGAAACTGAACTTGAACTTAGCGGTCAATCTTGTAGATTATCCTTTCTTCCTTCCTAGTGCCAACTTGGCAAAAACTACCCTAGTTTGAGAAATAAGATTAAAAGTACCTCTATTAGGGAATAAAGATTCTGAAAGGCACATGTTAAGGGAAAAAAAAACTCGGTAAAAAAGTCATTAATATTTGTGCAACTTTTTACTTCTTATATATTAAGATAAAATAAGATAAGATTTGATAAAAGACGACAATTATCTGATTTGATATTCTCTTATAAAGAATGTGCTAGAGTCATCTTTTTCTTAAATCTTAAACAGGTGATTTTTTTGGTACTGTTAAAACTTAACAATTCTTTAAAGCTAAGGTGTTCATCTTGTGTTAGAAGATTAGTTCTACTGAGTGAGACTGCTATAATCTTATTTTTTTTGTGTTATTAGGATATTTATGTGGCTAGACCATAACAAAAAGTGATGCTCTAATTGTTGAAGAAGCGAAGCCTGGTGATGAGATTAGAATTGAAGTTGAGTTAGATTTTACAAGTTGCCATTTGCCAGTTTTGCAGAATATGTAGTGGGTAGATGGATGTAGTGCGTGTTACTGAAGTAGGTTGAGAAAGACGGGAGATGGACAGGCACCGTCGATGATGATCAACTGGGGACACCATCTCAGTGTCAACATTCCCCAGATCCGACCGAAGGAAGCGTAAAAAAAACTAAAGCAGGGGAGCCCTCTCATGACACAACCCAGAAACTTCCAATTAAGGACCATAGGATTTGTTTGACCGTTCTTCCTGGATTCGGTGGTTAATTATTCACCACCAAAAAGAAGCAGCAAACAGATTACCAGGGAGGCCCCCGCCTGTGTGTGATGTCTTTGTGCTTGTGTGAATCTAATAGTTATGGTGACACAGAATAAAATTCGTTTTTCGGTCAATATACTCATCTACAATTGATGTAAACTAAATTTATTATCTTGTGATCTGAAACGGTTTTCTTTCTCTTTTTTTTTTTTTCCAAGACACGTAATGCAAGACAGTCAAGTGAGTTAGTAAAATGAGGCTGGCGCGTCTGAATTAAAGCGATTCATGCTGAGAAGGGGTCCAGCATGTAATTTGGTAAACACAAGATCAGAAGACTTGTCAGCAAACGAACATGTCACATGATATCTCAACTCAATGAATTTGCATCTTTCTGTCCGAATCGGATCTTATGATCTTGAGAAGAGCAAGAGTTTGACCCACACAAGTGTAAGCTTATCTACACTTTCCCTTCTTTCTTTAAATCTTTCTGCAAGAAACCTCCACCAGGATTTGATTCCCTTCTCCACAGGCTTTACTAGTCTATAAATTTATTATGTGTGTTTAATTTGCCAATTAAATTCAGCACTTCACCTCACTTAATTCACACAATCAATTTCCCCGACCGCTAAAGTAACAGCTCCAGCGAATTACGTAGCTACTAAACTTGGGGGTTGCTTGAAAAATACTAATACAATTGAAGACTATACCAACAATAGGGTGAGAGAAGTGATGAGCTAGTGATGATTGCACCGCTGTGACCGTGACTGGAAATAGCGATCTCTAATCATGCTGCTAATAAATTAAGAAGTGATGACGATAACGTGTCCAATATCAGCGTAGGTGGTTAAAAGCATTTTTATCCGTTAGACCAACAAAATATCCTTACATCTCATCTCCCTATCCCAAACCCAAAGTTGATGAGAAAAATGGTGCACAGCCAATCATCAACTATCCCTTGGAAGTGCTCTTATGTCCCTTTCTCTTACCATCTCTTCTTTTTTGCAAACAAACTATGCTTTGCTTGGTGGTAATCAAATAAAAGAGTCAATTTACTCTCATATATACGTGTATTCGTAACTTTGACTTATATTCTTGTACTAGTTTTTAGCCTTAATTCTAAACACGGATTGTTTTTAAACTTAATCGTATAATTCCTTACATCATACATGTGTTTCCAGCTATTTTTTATATTTATATCTTGCGAGTTATATGCAGGGTGTTCGATCCAAGGGTCACACATCTGTTTGACCTGAGTTGGTTTCTTTTATTCTTTAGAAAAAGAAAAAGGTGAAGCTTTTCGAGTAGCACAGGGCCACAAGCTTTAAGCGAAGGGTAGGGTGAATGTATGCTTTTCTGAGAAGCTCCTTGTTTTCCACGTTGGCGTAGCCACCAATTTCTTGCACTCTTTTTCAGAGTAGTTATGGGGAAATGGTATTATTAACGAGGAAAATGGCAGGTCCTTATAGGCCCAACAAGCCCATCGACCCATGTTCATCTCCTTTTCTTTCCATGGCCCACTTGACCGCTATCCCTCTGACTTGTGGCCCAAATTCTTCCCATTTCATCTTTACTTCTTTCTCACTCGAGGCATCACTTCAGTTTCCCTCATAGACCTAAACACCTAACGCATGTTTTCCCTTATTGCGTCGTATCAGAGCGCAGAACTGATAAAATAGAATTCAATGACTTTGAAGTGGTGTACCAAAATAAGTATATGCCTAATGTTTGGCGAATCAAGATTATTGTCAAATTTGTGTATATTGTGTTATTCATTTGTCTTTTATTTAATGTCCATTTCTTTAGGATACAAGTACAAAAATATTTTATAAATTCAAGTGACAGAAATGTATAAATTAGATAACATTGATTCACAGAATAATTTTTTCCTGGGTATATTATCATAAGTTAAGACCATTGCCGTTGGTAATGTCTTTTATAGCTTCGGCCTACAAAGAATCCATACACTTGGCTTGCTTGCTCAGGTGGGTTGATCAATAATTCAGGAAGCATGTTTTGTAGAGCTGGCTCTTTCCGAATTCCTTCCAATAGCTAAATGGTTGGGGCATTGAAACTGATGACTTGCTTAATTTCGATTGCTGCCGAAAGGGCAGGGACAAAGAGAAGACAGCAAATTAGGCAAAAACATATGCGCACCAAGTTATGTAGATAACAACGTGAAAAAAGGAGCTCGATCGGACTGGTGAAGACAAACCGAGTAGTGTCAATCTTTGCCTCTATGATTGAACTCCATTAAAAAGTTATCCAACAGTATCAAATTACCTCACAAATATGTTACATCATAAATTTATAGTAAAACTAAAATGCTTCTCTCCGATTCACACAAGTTCCAGGTTGATTGAAGAAACATATATATATATATATATATATATATATATATATATATAATATATATATCTGATTAAGTTCGATTTGGAAGATTAGCTTTTGTGGCATAAGTGAGGGCGCAAAGTCATTGTGGCCTTGTATGTGATGCAGCACCATAACCATGGCCCTTTCGAACCTTGTAGTGTTAATGGTGCATACCTTTAGGAATAAGCCACCATTCAAGACACTCAAGATTGAAGGTTCAAAGTTGCATATTATCTTTAATAGGTGTAAAAATACCTCCAGGCTAGTTGCGGACTTGGATCTACAGGTCTAACCCGATGACTTGAGAATCTTACGAGAGATAAAAATAAAAGAAAAAGAAGAAGAAGATGACGATGATATGATTAAGTCGGTAAACAGATCGCAAACTAATTTAGAAAACCTAACAAATGTCGATTGCATATTTACGTGACTGGTCAAGGTAAAGTTTTAACTTGTGTGGAAAATTTCTTCTTCGTCTCTGTCATTAGTAAGTCACTCAAAATTGGATGGGATGGAGGATGTAGGATATCCCCATATTATGCATCATCATTTCTTATATTCTCTTGTAAACCTTTTGAGGTAAAAATAACCCAAAAAAAAAAAATAAGGGCTTTTTACAGTTATCTTCTGGATTTTAGGTAATATTACACGTGCCCCTCAAGGGTTGTACTACGGATACCGTGCGCATATGTTCATTTGCACATAGGCAAGTAAATGACACATTTACCTCTAGTTATTGTATCTAATTACTGCCATATCCCACAGGTCAGCTCGTGAGATCTGAGAGTTCCAGAACCTTCGTCCTCTCCGATCTCCATGCTCGACGCTGACGGCAGCCCGTGACAATGCTCGAGTCAATGAAGATCTGAGAGAGCAGCCAGGGGCGAGGCGTTGCCAGGGTGAGGCCAAGCGCAGCGAGCGGTCAGGCTAGGAGACACTTATATCCGAACGTTTTCGAAGTTTTTTACACTATGATTTCGGATGGAAGTGCGGGTTTTGTTGTTGTTGGAGACGGCGAGCATTTGGATATTGAGTCATTGATTTCTTTTTCTGATGAGGATGTCGCTGATTGGTTCTGTGGTTATGGCGGTGACGACAATGGCGGCGAAGGTGATGTTTGTGCTAACGGAGTTGGCGAGCATACAGGTTTTTTTACTTGTTGTATTTAAGTATCCAGCATTCCTTGTAGACATTTTTTCATATTGTTTTAGACAATTTATGGTGCAGTATCTGGACATGTTTCGTCTGGTTGTGATGGATGTCAGTCTATGAGTGTGGAAGTTGATTCAGGTATTATTTGGTTGCTTGTGTAGATTTTGTTCGTACATTTTGGTTGTAATGCTTAGACGTTTTGGGAATAATGCTTTGACACTCTTTGCTGTAGGATGTGGACATCTTTTGTCTGGGAGTGAAGGACTTCGATCTACAAGTGTTGAAGTAGACTCAGGTTGTGATATTGGTTTTTTACTAGACACTTTATGTATACTGTTTGGACACATTTGGACTTATTTTTAGACACTTATCTGTGCAGGTAGTGGACGGTTCTATGAAATTGAATCAGGTAGGATTTTGGGTTTTTTTGAAGATTTCCTGTTTGTCTCATATGTGTTTTGTGTATTTCATGGTTTGTTTTTGTTTTGTATGTCAGTTAGTGCAGGTGGTGATGTGACATTATCTGTTGGCTCTGATTCGGTAAATTCTGCTGATGATGTTAGCTGGGTTGGAGCAACCTTTGATTCTGTAGATGAGGCTGAGTTTTTTTTTAAAGAGTATGCTATTTCCAGAGGTTATAGCATACGTTGTGCAAGGAGTAGATATAGGGGTGGTAGAAAGGATGGGGCACTTTACCACAAGGAGTTCCTCTGTTCCTATGCTGGTTTAAAGTCTGATAGTGTTAAGAAAGAGGCTGCTGAACGTCGTAGAGTTGACAAGCGTAGTAATTGTCGTGCGGTGATACGTGTTAAGTTGAGTGATGATGGATTGTGGGTATGTCATGCTCATTTAGGACAGCATAATCATTCATTTGTTGCTGTTAGGCAGCGATATTTGTTGCGGTCAGCTAAGTTTTTGAATAAAGATATTTTCGCAGCTGTTGCAGATTTGATGGGGAATGGGATTAGACCTGCAGATGATATTAGGGTTATATCAAATGAAGTCGGTGGGCTTGAGTCACTTGGCTTGACTAAACAAATGTTTTACAATTACTTATTTGCTGAGCGTGCATCTGAATTGGATATTAGGGATGCTTCGCTGCTGCTTGATACTTTTAAGCGTAGGGCATCAGAAGATGTTGATTTCTTCTATGAGGTGCTAGTTGATAGTGAAAACAGATTAAGTAGTTTTATTTGAATTGATGAAGTGATGAAGGCTGATTATACAACATTTGGTGACGTCGTTGTGTTTGATACTACATTTCGAACCAATCGGTACAATATGTTTTGTGTTCCGTTTATTCAATTAAACAATCACAAACAGAATGTTGTTTTTGCTGTTGCTTTTCTTGTGGGGCAGAAGAGGGAGCACTTTGTTTGGTGTTTTGAGTGTTTTAAGAGGGGCATGGGTGGAAAGCTTCCTCAGACAATTATGACAGATCAGGATGGTGCAATTGGATCTGCAGTTGACCATGTTTTCTATGATGTTCAGCACAGATTATGTCTGTGGCATATTTGTGAGAATGCCAAGAAGAACATCAAGGGCTTGATGTGCATTGAAAGTTTTTCCAAAATGTTTTATAGATGTTTGTATCATTGTGCTACTGCTAGTGAGTTTTATGATGCATGGTCAAAGATGCTTGGGAGTTTCAACTGTTGTAATGTGGGATGGTTGAAGAACTTGTATGCGGCAAGGTTTAAGTGGTGCCCAGCACTATGCAAGCACGTTTTCTCTGCAGGTAATTTCACTGTGTAATTTGTGCATGATTAATGGAGATTTTGAATATAATGCTTAGGCAATTTGTTTGATATTAACAGACACTTTGTGTACGTTTTGACTGCAGGGATTCGATCATCACAACGTAGTGAAAGCACAAATAGTGTTCTGACATCGCTTGCAAATAAGCAAATGGGTTTGTTTGCTGTTTTCACTGCTGTTGAGAACATGTTGAAAGACTGGAGAAATAGAGCACTTGAAGAAGATTTTCAAAATATTGGAGTGGTGAATGTGAGTGCTGAACATTCAAAGATATTGGTTGATGCTTCTAAGGTATACACTCGTACTATCTTGAAAGAGTTTGAAAAGGAATTATTTGTTGGTGTTTTTGCTGAGTCAAAGGCTGTTTCTGAGGTTGGTGGTGTCATTGAATATGAGGTTTTGGTTGGGAATCAAGATTGGAGGAAATTTAATGTTAAGTATGATGCTGCTTCATTGTCTGTGTCTTGTTCATGTATGTTGTTTGAGGAGAGGGGCTTGCTTTGTTGCCATTCATTGCGTGTGTTGAATGTGAATAATGTGCATGAAATTCCTAAGCAGTATATACTTCACCGTTGGACCAAGGAAGCAAGGATTGTTATGGATCAGGATGGGAAATATTTGTGTGGTGATGCATTTTCTACAATTGCTTGGCATACTAACATGATGATGGGCTTTTTATCATTGGTGATTGAGTGTCAAAAAGATCAGGAATGTAGGTATGTGTGTGAGCAAGGACTGTTGTCAATGCAGAAGCATATTTTGAAGATGAAGGTTGGAACTGCCAATGCCAGCAAAGAGTGTCAGACAATTAACAGTGCTGGGTCTTGTTGTGAAGTGGATGTTTTGAATCCTGCGTTTGTGACATCTAATATATTTGGATCAAAGCGGAAGAAGAGTGGAGTGGATTTCAACCGTGGCCGTGGATGCAGGGGCAGGGGCAGGGGCAGGGGCAGTGGTAAGGGCAGTGGTAGGCGCAAGGGTGGTCCAGTATAGTGTTCGATAGGAATAGTCAAAGTGTCTATAAACCATTGTTGAAATGTCTACAGAGTTAAATTCACAGTTACAGCTGAAGTTTATTGAAATGTCTACAGGTTATTTGTTTACAGTACACATAAAAAATGTAGTGTGATAGTGGAATTTTCTAGAGAATTAAGTGGATATGGGAATGATAAGGACTATGGTTTCTACAATATCAATTAATTCTTTTTTATTTACAATACTAGTTCTTAATTTACAATGTGTGTAGAATAATACATATTTCAAATAAAATAAAATATATTTCAAAGACAATATAACATTTATATGTTTGGAGCTGTCCTTTTTAAGAACTTGCAAAATAGTTTTGCTTCGCATCTCCACATGCAAGGCTTATAGCAAATTGGGCTTGATATGTACGCTCCTGTGTCAGGGAGATTTGGCCTATCATGTGGTGATTGACAATCTTTAAGATTGTGTCCGATGGCAACAAGCCTTTTGTTAAGCGCCCATAAACGAGTAAATGTTTGTCGTACAAACCTTCGACATTCAGCAATCTTCCATGGCTTTTGCCTTCCATTTTTTCCCTCGATGATAAGAGACAATAATTCCATTGCTTTGGTCTTTTCATGTTCCTGAAATGGTGATATGATTGCTATTATTCCATACAAGTATTAGGCCTTACTATTGCCCTTTTCGGCTGCTCTTTTGAGGAGTTTGAGCCCTTCGTTTCATTTACAGTTATAAAATATTGAGCGATACCTTCTTCTGTCAAGGCATCTGTATTTTCAACTTCCATGCACCGTTGGTGGATATAACACTCTTTTGGGCGAAATGGTCTGAAAGATAAATCATTTATGTTCAACCTTTGGTACACCAACTTATCATCTGCAGCCTTGTGAAAGACCTTGCAAGATTATGCAGCGTTGCTAAGGTCATTGATGGATGAAGCACCAACATTTGAGAGTATCTCAGTAAGCATATTATGTGGTAATGATTGAATTGTTTTTTGGAGGGTATGCTTGGAGATTTTCTTGCTCGGTTTCAAGTTGTCCATTTTTTAAACAAGTGTGTAGGATGAAAAGGTGTTGAAAACTTATGGTTATGGTTGCACATTTTATAGGTGATGAATAGGTGTTTGGTCGGTTATATTGTGTATTATGAAGAGACGTCAGACTGTTTCGTTTTGTGAACATATGTGCTGCTTCGGTCCTTGGGCGCCTTTTCATATAATTAAGGATTAGATATTTAATTGATTATGTTTTTATCGAGTAATAATTTATTTAGTGATCCAAGATTATACAATTATGTTTTTAATATGACTAAGAATTCATGTATTCAACCAATCGTATAATTAATGATTAGATATTTAATTGATTATGTTTTTATCGAGTAATAATTTATGTAGTGATCCAAGATTATACTGTTATGTTTTTAATACGACTAACAATTTATGCACTCAACTAAGTTACATATTATGAGTGTTTAAACACTTTAATTACTGTTAGTACACACTTTGTTAATCTATACAAGACACTTTTGCAAAATTCATACTGTATATAAAGCAACTGTTTCAGACACTAACAGTAACAAACAATACGATTAACAACTACTTTGTCCTATAAGAAGACATATCACAAGCTATGAAACTACTTCCTAAACATATAAGAAGACAACTATTTTGTGCATGCTATCAATCTAACCTGTAAGCAACTGTCACATGTTAACTACATGTTATCTATAAGTCAAGTTAAGCAGCTTTTGCATTTTGTAGTCTATTTGCATTTGTCAAAACAGTATCTTTCACCTGGTTGTGCGGATGCAACATTAAAGTAGCTGCAACTTGCATTCTGTACTTATTCATGATTTCTTTCTGCAAAGTCAAAAACAATAAGTGTATAAGTAGTAATTTGATAGTGCATGAAGAAGACATTATAGATGTTATAGTTGTTACCGGTCCCAGGTCAGAAACAAACGGTTGGCTATGATATAATTCCATATGTTTCATTGCAAAAATGGCACAATCTTTTGCATTCCTCATGTACTGCATGTAGTTCTTTTTCCACAGCAAAGAAACAAATGTGGGTTGGTGTCTTCCAATTTCAGATGCAAGGGGATGTTCCCAGGAGTCAAGCCATTTGCTGATGATTTGTCTCTGTTAAAAGTAAACGGTGTTATGCTTTCATAAGACACTTCGAATTGAAATGATAAACACTTTGAATTGAAATAATATGCACTTTGAATTGAAATAATAGACACTTTCAATAAAAATAATAGACACTTTGGATAAGACACTTTGAATTGAAAAAATTACACTTTGAATTAAAATAATAGACACTTTGTATTGAAATAATGGACACTTTGTATTTAAACAATGGATACTTTGAATTGAAATAATAGACACTTTGAATGATTACCAGAAGAAAGGGAAACTGTTCATATTTTCCCATCTCCTCATCCCTGTTGTCCATGACCTCTATCTTCTTGCTTTCAGTGTTAATGCAGAACACGCTGAAGTGGACATCTTTAGGACATATGAAGAACAGCTGTTTCATAAAAACTTTTTTTAGGGGCTGGGACACCATGAATAATTGTGTAGTACATGTGCAACCATGCAACAAGTTTTTCATAATAAGTGTGCACTTACAAGTTTGCAACCATGCAACATTTCTTTCGTGATGTGGTTGTATTGGAGCCACAAGTTGAGCATTTGGCATATGCTGTTCTCCTTATTAGCATTCTTCTTGACAACTTCAGGATCAAACTTATTGTTGACAATTATGTGGAAAATGCAGGCCTGTAACAAAGATTATTAAATAGATGTTAGACTTAAACAGAGTGAGTTTTTAAGATGTTACAGACAGGGTTTTACTTACAGATGCATGGCTGGGGAGGAAGCAACGTTCTGGAAACTCTTTGTTCAACTCTTTTTGATTCAAAGTATAAGCATAAGCGGTTATTATAGAGTCAAAAACCAATTTTTCAGGTCTTAAACTGTGGAATTCATTCCTAAAGTTGAAGACATCTGGTGTGAATTTTGACAGCAGCTCACTGCAATTGAAATATAAGCAGTAGACAGTTCTCAGTAAATTTGCAGTAATTGAAATAAATGATCATTGGCTAATAAATTTTTTTTGCTGCGACACTTACTTGACTGATTCTTTCATGCTCCATGCATAGTCTACAACAATAGACTCTGTGCTTGTGAGGTATAAAGGGAGTGTTTTCTTGAACCGTTGGAGATATGGGGATTTCAAGAAAACTGATTTCTTCTTTGCTCTAGCTGGCCTATCAGCTTTCTCCTGACTTCCATCTATTCCCAAATTGAAAGAAGGTCCAGTTTCTAGATCAAAGTCTAGAACTGTTGGTATTGGACCTTCATCATCTGGCAAGTCAAGCACAAATGGTTGAGCAAGGTCTTCAAGCTCCTGATCATTATCATTTTGCTCATCAGGTGTGCAATAGACATTTTTAGATTGCAGTGCAATCTATGCCAGTCTTGCTTTCTCCATTGCATCCATCACTTGCTCAACTTGGAGAATGAATTTTTCATCCCATGGGCTGCTTTTAGCAGTGCCAGGATTGAGCTCATGTGACCTCTGTATCAGCTTTGCAAGTGGAGTTGTAACAAGAGGGAACAGCTCACAGGCTCTTGCAATTTCTTCTTCCATTCTTTTCATTGCAAGAGCTGCCTCTTGAACCTTATTATTTAACTGCTTCATTCTTGCTGTGAATGAGTTGTCAGAGTCAGCAGGCTGTTGTTGCTCTTTGCTTTCAGAGTCAGCAGGCTGTTATTGCTCTTTGCTTTCAGAGTCAGCATGCTGTTGTTACTCCTTGCTTTCAGGCTTACCTTCTGCTGGTTGCTCTTTGCTTTGAGGCTCTTCAGGCTGTTTTTCTTGAGTTTCTGGAGCAGTCTGGTCAGCCTTCTTCTCTGGCTGCTCAGGGTGATCAGACTTCTTTGGTACTTTTGGAGCATCAGCTTTTGGAGTACCAGCAGAAGGAAGATTGGCTGATAGTATTTGTCCTCTGCCGAATCCACCTTGACTTCTCTCTTCATTTAATCTTCTGAGGACAATATCATTTGTCCAACCTGTGATTGATGGGAAAACTCTAGTGACAAGAGTTTTCCCCCTGAACATTACCTGATCAAGATAAAACATCTGCACATTTAAGACCAGTTAGTATGAAAGTTGTTAGTGTGAAAGTTGTTGACAAATAAACATGACACATTTACATGTAGGAAGTAGAGGCATGCACCAATGCATTGGTTGTTGACAGGGTCCTCTTTGTACTTGCTAATTTGGGTAGCAAGTGTATTCAAGGTGTAGGCACAGAAGTTCAGCTGATGGCATGCAGAAAGATCCTTCAATGCTTTATGAACCCTCCAATTGCAGCTGGATCTATTGGATGGTACAAGCAGCTTTGTGACTATGTAGATGACAAAGTGAAGCTTGAAATCTTGATCTGCATTTGATGAGTTAGTCACAATGCTTGAAATTTGACTTGTCAATGGTCCATTTCCCTTCCCATGCTGCATTCTCTACTGTCGAAGTTCCGGGTCATTTGCACGAGAATAAGGGTGTTCATCAACCACCCTTGGACCAATGGGAATCCCTAACACATTATGCACATCTTCAGCCGTTATCTTGATGGTTGAATGTTTGGATATGCGCAAGGTTGTGTCATCCGGGTTAAAATGTTCCACTAGCCACTGTACTAGGTTTGGGAAAAGCCTGGTGCATGTTATGTTGAACAGCGATCCAAATCCAAGCTCTTTGATTGCATTAACATGCTCTGTGCTAGTGGAGAGTAAATCCATTGTCTGCCTAAGCTGTCCAGGGTTGCACCGTGTTCTATACATTATGCTGCAATGAAATGTTACGTTTCAGTAGTTAAAAAATTTTAATACAGTAATGATAGACATTTGTTAGTGAGGCAATGGACATATTACGTATAACAAGTAGACACATTGTTGAGAAACAGTAGACACGTTCTCAGAAAAGAAATGAACCAGTAGACACTTTTCCAGAAAGAGTTCACAGATAACCAATAGACATTTGATAGAGTTCCAACAGACATATTATGTATAACAAGTAGACACATTTTCCAGTAAGGGAATGAACCAGTGGACAATTTTTTCGAAAATAAATGACCAGAAAAGTAATGTAATATGAGACACTCTTCAAGTAAACACTTGATAGATAAATAATAGACAGATTATTGAGAAACAGTAGACACTTTTTCGAAAAAGAAATGAACCAGTAGACACTTTTCAAGAAAGAGTTCACAGAGAACCAATAGACATTTGATAGAGTTCCAACAGACATATTATGTATAACAAGTAGACACATTTTCCAGTAAGGGAATGAACCAGTGGACAATTTTTCCGAAAATAAATGACCAGAAAAGTAATGTAATATGAGACACTTTTCAAGTAAACACTTGATAGATAAATAATAGACAGATTATTGAGAAACAGTAGACACGTTTTGAGAAAAGAAATGAACCAGTAGACACTTTTCTAGAAAGAGTTAACAGAGAACCAATAGACATTTGATAGAGTGCCAACAGACATATTATGTATAACAAGTAGACACATTTTCCAGTAAGGGAATGAACCAGTTCACAAATTTGCAGTAAATAATTGACCAAAAAAATTATGAAATAGAATATACACTTAATAGATAAATAATGGACAGATTATTGAGAACTAATGTACACACTTTTCCAGAAAAGAAATCAACCAGTAAAGAAATAACCAGTATACAGAGTATACACAGAATCAATAGACAGAGTATACAGAAGCAGTGCACACTTTTTGCATTAAAAAAATAAGCATAATGTTAAAATGCATTGTGAATAGTATATACCGCTTTAAGGTTGAAGGGCTGGCATTCTGTTTGCCTTCTTTTCTTACTGGGGGGTTAGGTTTCTTTGCAGGGCTTGGCTCTTCCTTTTGTGCTTTCTTTGCTGGGGGGTTAGGTTTCTTTGCAGAGCCTGTGTGATGCTGTTTCTTATGCTTTGCGGCATCATTCTGCTTAGATTGAGCAGTGTCTTGTGCTTGTGCAGTGTTTTGTCTTCTTCTGTAAATAATAGGCTTTGCTGGACTTGTCTGTTCTCGAGTTGATGTCTGTTGCCTCGTGTTTTGTCTGTGTAAACAACCAAAAAGAAAATGTTTTCATGCGCTACATAATGTGTCTACTACAAGAAACAAAAGTGTCTATATGAAACTTTATGACATGAAGGGTAGTATTCAAATACAAATACACATAAACATAAGGGATAAGATGCACATTAGACTTTTCATGTTAAAAGAAAACAAAGTAGGTAACTTAACTGAGATTAAAATAGGGCAATGAAGAGGTTTCCCATGTCTGTTATGTTTGAAAACACTGTTCCGAGTATCAAAAAAAATATACTGTCCCAATTTGTTACTGAAAGCAAAAGCAACATAACTGAAGTTTCAGAAAGCCTCCTGTGCTGTATCACACTTAACCAAGAAACCACAATATCAGTAGCTCTAATGTATTGCTCCAAACTATGCCGGTATCATTGCTCATATACAAACAAACAGCAAAGATGTAATGAGTTCTGACAAGCTAGTAATTCATCCTCCAATATTGCAACACATGCAACTGTGTTCAGTAGTTTTGTAAGCTGATTTCAGTATATGCATGAAAAGTGTGTGCACTAGCTACACAACGTGTCTACATCAATAAGTAATAGTGTCTATTATGTGCTAAATAATGTGTCTACTACAAAAAGCCATAGTGTCTATATGATAGAAGAGTATATTTAGGCTGCTTACGAAGGGGAGTTTCGACTCCTGTTCAAGAACGGTGGCGGTTTCACGGTGAGTTTTATTTTTTGTCTGCACAGAGAACGAGAATACTCAGAAGAAATCTCAGATTCTACAGTAATATTTGTGTTTTACCTCTTGTGTTTTGGCTCAGTTTCAGAAGCATGTGTTGGATGTTGTTTTTGCTTGCTTGTCGCCGGTTTTTCTTTATCTCGCCTGAAATTGTCAGATTATAGGTTAGGTTTTGATTAAGTAAAATTGTCAGAAATGAATCGGTAATGAGGTTCGAAGAGGAAATGTAGAGAAGTAAAAATGGCTATCCGGTGCGTGGCCGGCGTTCCGACGTGTTGCCGGAACTTAAAACGCACTATAAAAAGCTAGAGAACGCCGGCGAGTTGCCGGAACTGAAAACGTATAATAAAAAGCTAGAGGACGACGGTGAAATGTACGAAGGTCTACCTTTCTTGCTGTTTCTCGGTGAAATCGCCGTAGTAGTTGTTTTCTGTAGCGGGAAGCGCGATGAGCTTTCGATTATCAGCCATGGCGTTTTCAATTGCGGAGGAGAGAAGTGAACAGTTGCAGGAGACGAGTTACGGGAAGCGTGTAGTTTGAATTCGCAGAGTTTTGCGAAACAGTTTTAAAGCGTGGATAAAATTGTAATTTCAGTTTCGAAGTAGGCCGCGTTGTGGGCTTGGGTGGCAGTGAATAGTATTGGGCTCCTATGTCTAATTAGACCTATGTCTATAATATAATATCTACAAGGGTTGAAAGCCTACACTTACCTCTTGCTTTTTTAATGTCATCAGTCAATTGTTCCAAGTTATAGCTAACATCCTTAAATTTAGTTTGGTTTGCAATTACATCCAAAACTTTAGAAATTTACACTTTCCCTCTTACTATCACTGGCCGATGATGTCAGACTGATCGGAGAAAGTTCTACGAGTCAGTTCTCTAAAATTGGCAGTAGCAGTGGTCGCCAAAAACCCCAAACAGTTGTTATAAGTTTGCCTATAAAAATAAGGTTTTGATTAAAAAAATTTAAGTGGGTCTAAGCTAATTATGTCACTCATTGGAGTTTTCACTCAAAAGGCGAGACCTTTTCTTTTTCTTTTTTTTTATTTTTTAATATTTGAGCGGAAAAAAGATCAGTAGTAATAAGAAGCCAAAGTTGATTGCTTTGCTCACTCACTTCGCCCTGATCTGTTAAGTTCCTAGAACTCGAATTCATTTCCATGTTTAGTAACCTGAGTGCTCCTATTCACACTCGGTTTTGGGATTTTCATGAATTTTAAGCTGTGAAAATTGAAAGAAAGTTAATCACCACCAATTAGCTCGTTCACTTAGCTTAAGTTGAAAGAGATCTAATTAGGCAAGGCATGATAGTTGAATTGGACGTGGAAGAAAGTAGATGAGGTTCTCGTTGGATGTTTGCTAAGGATCAGATGGAGTGCCTGAACAGATCCAATCTAGGTAGAAAGAGAGGTAAAAATGAAAAATATACATCAACTCATTATTTCTTAATCTGTGTCAAATACAAATGCATATGGGGAAGGAAAAAATAGGACCAAGGGTAGAATTGTCCAAAAAATATATTAGTGGGACATTTGGTACTTTTCTATGCAAAATGATAGTTTAGATGTTAATTAATTATTAAAAAAATGTTCGGTAACTTGAGATTACTGTAGCATAGTTACCAGATAGTTTGAATTAGAATTCCTAAAGCTGCTACCAGATAATGTGAAAAAACCAAAAGTGGGTGTAGGTTTCTAAAGTTTTTGGTGTAATTTTAGACCAAACTAAATTTAAGGATGATAACTATAATGTTGATAAACGGCTAACTGAAGGCATTAAAAAACATGGGGTAAGTATAGATTTTCAAACCCAGTGTCAAGTGTAATATTACCTAAAATTCATGGGCAATTGTAAAAAACCCCAAAAACAAAAACAACAAAATTGATGCTAACTTTTAACCTATGGATTTTTATTGGACTTGTCCTATTGAGTCTTTTTTAAAGAGCTTACTTTGTAAAATGTTTAGTTAGTCAATACTTCCACATATTTTTTCAACTTATACCGAGCCAAGGTAGAAAGATAGTGAGATACTATGTGAACAAATTTGGACTTCCTTGGACTTCTTACCCGAGCACCAGCGCATTGGCCACGCATTGTCTTCTCAAGATGGAGTTCTTAAGTTCAAGCCTCTATTCACTCACCGATGGCTTACAACTTGTGGAGTTCTCCTTGTCTCTAGTTCCTTTGGGGCTTGACTACTTTACTGACTGGGCTTGTGTGAATGGCTTAAGTGTTGTGCTTCAAATTTCATGATTTGCCTAGGCAACCTAGTCTTGGGGCAGGCTACTCTCCCCAGTTTACCACTGGCTAAATGATGAGACTGCTAGCTCATTAGGTTTCTAGCACCCCTGAGACTAGTGGATTCTGGGTTAAAAAAAAAATTGGACTTCTCCAATAAAAACACATATTTCAGCAACTGATCCAAATAATGTAATGAAATAACCCAAACTATGGCGGATTACCTATAACATGAAATCACTAAGATAAATTCTCACACTGATCTAAAATATTGCAATCCCAAAGCTATCCACCTCACATTCAACACTTTATGCCAACCCACCATGAAAATTTTAAAAATAATTTTTTGAAACAAAAAAACAAGCAATAACATCAAAAGTGATAAAAATTTAGTAACTTTTATTCAACATAAGCTAAGCGAAGATTGTACTTAATATAAGGAAAATTGGTAGGTGACTATACCATATCTATTTTGGAAGTGATAGATAAATTTTATATATTCATTACTTGGATTCAGGATTTTTGTAAAAGGTTTCTGTATGCATATATAATTATTAAACCCAAAATTAAATAATAAAATTTTTTAATTCATATATGCAGCATAATAATGAAAAATTTTCTTTTAAAATAAATCAAAAAAATGCTCTAATCTAGCATGTCGAACAACTTCAACATGACTTACAAATTATATATAAATTATGGAGAAGATAAGTGGGATGTGTATCCTATACAAAATGCAAAAGAGAAAAGTCCCCTTTTAAATCTTAAACTTCTACATTTCCTCCCACCTGACTATTTGATTTTATATAAATTATTCTTTAATTTTATATAAATTATTCGCAACTAACTTCTTAATTTTCCCATGCACTTGAAGAGACAAGATAGTGAAAAGGTAAAGTTCAATGTCTAGATGCGAAAAAATGTATGAAAGTTCAATGGCCAATATAAAATTTTTACCATTAGGGAATGGTAAAAGGGGCATTTTTGCCATTAAAATATAGGTCGAAGAATAATTTTGCTACTAAAGTATTTTTCTTGGGCAAATTTACCACAGATATTTTTGAAATGGACATATGTGACATTATCGTTAACGACATCTCAAGATATGCTAAGAGAATAATGACATGGTAATATTTTGTTGATGTGGAATTGATGTTGAGGCAGAGGTGAAAATATGACTTTTTGACTCAACAATTTGTAAACACACACACACACACACACACACACACACACACACACACATATTTGTTCCCTTTTTCACCCTAATTTTTTTATCTCTAAAACCAAAGCAACCATCTCTAACTTGTCTTCATTAATCCACTGGAAATGGTATGTCAGAGAAATGCACCAGCGAATTCTTCCACCACAATTCCACTTGAACTCGTTCATACAACTGCCTAACTTTTAGCCCCATCAGCAACAACCTAAGCCTATGGATTGGTTCAACTTTAGCAACGGTGATTGTTGGGCAATTATTGTTTGACAGTCATAATTGATGGGTAATTGTTGTTGTTGTTGCTCCCAGCCAATTGCTTTTGCCTTGTCTTAGCCATTGCCACAGTTCCCATGCATTGCTAGCAATCAGTGACGCTGTATCGAGAAGGAAAAGGGGATGCAAATCATCTCCGCTATGCAACGTGTGTGACCCATTGCTATCAAATAACTCCCCACTTCATTCGCCCATCCTGGATCACTGTTATCACTAGCATCAAAGCCCAGTCTCCTGATCATCTCAAAACTCTCATCGTCGAGAGAATTAGGGGCATACCCGTTTCCTGACCTGTTTAACTCGCAAACCTGATTGAATACACTAATTAATCTAATTCCTCCCTCCCTGATAGAATATTCTTTGTAACAATGGAATATTCTTACCGTTAAATGTTATAGTAGTAAATATCTCTATATTCTAAAATATTGATGGCAAATGTAATCATTTCAAAAATATTTGTGGCAAATTTATCCAAAGAAATACTTTAATAGTAAAATTTCTCTTCACCCTACATTTCAATGGCAAAATTACCCCTTTTGTTATTAGAAAATTGTCAATGGAAAGAAAAGATTGACCCCCTTTTTTATTTTTCTTTAGGTAAGAGATGACAATTCTTTGTTCTAAATGTTATAAAAATTGCAGGAGTCCAAAAAGAAATTTGAGGAGATCTAATTCCTAAAATATGTTCCTTTTATTAACATTTTTCTCAAACAATGTATTAAATCTAGCCATAGTTCAAGCCTCCTCAGTTTAAGTAGTTTACCTACATGAACACATACCTGTTCATGACTATTATCAAGAAGTGACGAACTGCCAACTAAGTAATATCCTATCTTAAAAATGAAAAAATCAAAAGAAGAAAATTCTCATAATTATATCCTGCTCCATGACCCTTTTCATATTTGGGCCTAGCGGTGGACCTTTAACTTAAGATTCCAACTCAATAAAGCATTGCCTAATCATGACAAAGATCAAACTGTGGAGTTGTTGGCAGCACAAATGCAGAATTTCCATCAGGAAGTTGATTAAACTTAAATACTCAGAACCAAGATAATTTCTTTCTAATGACTAATCACAGCAAACGTTGAACAAATTTTATAAATTTACAGCAATAAATCCCAAAAGAAAGGGAATCTTCATTTCGGAGAATAATCAATCAACACATTGAAAAAAAGTTACAAGTATAGTAGCTATTGGGGTGGCCATCATTGCCATCAGACCTCTTGTGAAATCCCTTGGACAATAGGAATACCTCATAGAAGAAGAGAGGGCAGAAAAGGGGGAGAAAAAAGTTACAACTTTTACAACTTAAACAAATTCCAAACTCTCTGCACACTGAGAAGAAAAGTGTCTTAAACTGTTAATCTATCCTTCAAATTAAGTAGTAGTAAATATTCATTGTTTCTCCTTTGGCCCCAAAACTTTCAAGCTTTGTGGGGAGGGCACTGAAAACACTTGGTGAAAAGGCCAAAAGTGTCAATTTGGTGGATGAAATTGAGCATGCTTGCCCATCCTCCAAACCCAAATCCTATTATCAGAACCCACACCACCACAAAAGCATTGAGTGAATAAGTTCCTGCCCACCCTCCAAGAAATGTTGGTGGTCTCTCAACAGCATTCTACAAACAAAGAAAAACGTTAAGATTGAGACCCCGGGATAGATGATCAATTTTAACAAAAATTACTAATTAATTACCTCGCGAGCAGCAGCTGGAGCGAAAGTAATCATGTGGGCTGAGGCAGGGATTATGTAAACAGTGAAGCTAACAAGGAGGGAGCCAACAGTAGAGTTGATGGGACCAAAGAAGGGAAAGATTATAGCAAGGAACCAAATTGGGATGACTACTGGGAGTCTAGCCACTGCCCTCTTCAAAACACTCTTAGTCTCATGCACCCTTATCAACTTCTCCCACACAAAGTAGAGCGGGGTGCATGCAAATCCAAATGTTATGAACTGCACCAGACCAACCAGCAAGAAATTAGTTTAATGGTCGAATAAGTGGGGTGGTTTGGGAAGACCCACACACCCACCTGATGGATGAGCATGAGGGTAACAGCAGCATCCCTAAAGCCAGTTCTTGGGAGCAATGCCAGGGCATTGGAGTGGGTGAGGAGCAGATCTCCAAAAGCCCAGTAAACAGCAGAAGCTGATGGCAGAGTTAGGGTCAAAACATAAAGTGTTGCCGTCAAGTAGATTAGCTTGAACTTTTGGGGCTTCCACATTGCATGCATGATCTCCCTATAATTAATTATTCAACAAATTTGAGTGAAGTAAAG
This sequence comes from Aquilaria sinensis, assembly GCA_005392925.1. NCBI lineage: Eukaryota > Viridiplantae > Streptophyta > Magnoliopsida > Malvales > Thymelaeaceae > Aquilaria > Aquilaria sinensis. Next base: position 769,861 of record SMDT01002837.1, on the reverse strand, counting down.
TAATGATTAATTAGTTAGTCCAAATTAAAAAGGCTAAATAAGATATGATTACTCTGGAACTAAATTATTTAAAAAAAAAAAATTAAATGGAGATCAAATCTTTAATTACGTACACTGTCACAGCATGACCACCGAAGGTGTAAAGAATGTTGGTAGCGCCAGTGAAGTAGAGAACCATCGTGGTTGGACCAGAGTGCTTCACACCCTCAGTCTATATATACCAAGAAATATCTTAATTTCAAACATGTATTTTCATTGGTTACAGAAGAAGTGGGAAGGAAAGGAATATTAATTATAATATGATCATGGCATGGCATGGAAAGCTGACCTGACCATGGGTAAGGGAAGCAATGGTGAGGTACCAAGCAGTATAAGAGGTCATCATGAGGCCCAAAAAGGACCAAATCCTGTAGTTGTGGAAAGAAGGAATGAACACAGTTGTTGCACAGCAGGCTCCAAATATGTATGTCCAAGTTCTCTTGTCTAGATTGTCATTAATGTAGTAGATGTTGCTGCACAAAATCACAACAAATTTATGAAATTACAGAAACACAATTAAAATTGGAGAAAAAGGATTGCTTGTTTAATTAATTTGTTACCTCGCGCAGGCTATTAACTGAATTACAGATCCAAACAGAAGGAAGGTGCAGTTGAAAATGAGGCCCAAGTTTCTCCAGTGTTTCCCCAACAAGCCATCAAGAACTTCAAACCACTGCAACACAGGAAAAAGTAAGTAAATTGGTAGTAGTAAGTACTTTTACGCATCTAACAAATTCTGGGTCTCACTAGTTAATTACCTGAATCACATGATTTCTGAAGTCCACCTTTTCTCTCTCCTTCCTTGTTCTGTACTCAACATAAAGCACACTGATAAGATAAGCTGTCCAGCTCCCCATCAACCCATAGAACAGCTGAAATAAAACCCCAGAAACCATTCCCAGTTGGGAAAATGAATAAGGAAGTGTAAGCAACACTTGAGCCACCTGCATGCGGAACACGAAATGATATTATCTACCAACTCACATTAATCAAGCTCTTTCTTGATTTGCATAATTAAAATTGAGTGAGTGAGAAGAGTATGGTTATGGTGAAATTAATAGGTAGAGTAGTGCCTGATTAGAAGCACAGCTAAACCATGCATCATAGACTGAGCCACCATGCCAGAAAAGCTTTGAGAAATTGCTCTTTGTTGAAGAACTGGGATTTGCTTCTTCTCTTTCCATCTCTACATAATTTCCTGCTACAACTGTTTCAATCTTCTCAGAGGCCATGGCTTTTTTTTCTTTGAGCCTTTTCACTGGCACTCTTGAGGGCAGCAATGAACTGGACTTACTACTCTATAAATAAGATAAGCAAACTGCTACTTTCTTTTGATTTTGCCTTCTAATATATATATAGAGAGAGAGTCCTAGTTGTTCAAGTTCAAAGCTGCTTCTTGCCTTGAAACTTTCGTAGGCAATAATTGAATCACCCAGCGTGGGCCTCTAGCTAGGTCACAGTAAAGTCCTAAAGAGCAACATAACGTTGAATTGTAAGGTTTAGAACCCTTTTTTTTTTTAAATAAAAAAAAACCGTATTTTCTGAAAGAGAAAAAGCCATAAGCTTTAAAATCTATATGTACCAGCTGTTAGCGGAAGAAATGGGGGACTGGTCTTTTTGGTTCCATCGCTGTTGCTCGACCTCGAGCTGTTTTCAGCGCAGGCTTCTGATTGGTGGGGGATGTATCTATGTCCCCAGCAGGTGACAGGTTAGTTTCACTGTTGCTTCTGTAGCCACTTTATTTTACTTATGGGCTGGGCCTGGCAGGTGATGGGCCCAGGCTCTCATGGCCTGCACGAGCGGGTTGACCCACATTGTAAAGACCAGTACTAGAAATAAGTATGTATAGAATTTAAAAGAAAAGAATACTCAAATAAATACTAGTACTAAACAAATTTCTGGGGTAGGCATCCTAAAATGGGAGGAATGATTACTTAGAGGTAAGGTTGGTGCTAAACATGATTAGCACCACACGTGTGACAACTGGCTTTTATGAAAAGGTCTTTGATGCCCTTGTGCTTCTCTCTTTAATATTTTTATTAATTTGCTGTTAAATTTCAATTAGCAGGACTAAGTTAATCAAAGAATTGATGGGATGATTAATCGAGTAGATAAGAATTAGTGGCCCTTTTTCGTTTTCCAGTTTTCATTTCTCTCTTTTTAGGGATGTAAAATAAAGTAGTGGCTTTTTATCACTTCGGCCAAGCCAATTGATAAAAAAATCAAAATTCCATTTGATCTTTGATGATTGGACCAAAAGAGTGTGAGAAATAGGTGGGTCTGCCGAATCCGGAATCCGAAATCATAACATGTTAAATCTGAAAAGAGAAGGAAAAGGAAAAAAAAAATTAATTTGCATCTTTTGGTTCCCTTGAGAGAAAAAAAAAAAAAGTTGTCCTTTTTATAGTGACAAATTACCAAACAAATATTCCTTGATAGCGTCCTCCCTAAAATCTACAACTTTTGAATGGGAACATCCCTCATGGTAATAAAAAAGTTTAACTTTAATTTCACAACTCTAAAATTACAAGTTTTTATTTTGGAAGTAGAGGGGGTCTACCGAGTGGCCGATCTTGCTATGGCTTGTTAGAGGAGGCCCAAACCCAAGCTAGGACCATACTTAAATTGTAGGCAGCCCAATTGCGAAACTTCAAAATAGAGCTTCATCCTGACCAGGACGAATCGAGCATCTCCATCGCAAAGTTCGTGAGATCTGCAACATTCTATTAAGAGGGGAAAAAACCAAGGGACTACCAGCAGCAATAGCAACAAGATAGTGCTGCAAAATTTCTCCTGCTCTGGCTGCAGAAGCAGAATTAATTATCTGGAAATCAACAAGATATGTTGGACGTGTCTGGTTGCTGAGTTTGCAAGTGGCCTCTGTGATGTTAGTTGGCCACCTCGGCCCGGTGGCTGTTTCCGGAGGCTTCATTGTACTCGTCGGCACCAAACAACTGAACAGTAGAAATATGTAGCGAAGTTAATCTAATTTTGCTTAAGTCGAATTGAATTGCCCAGCTATATGTAATCGATTCTTTCCGAGCAGTTGGGATTAGCAAGCGGGCTGGAAACATTGTGTGGCCAGTCCTTTGCAGCGCAACAGCATCACATGCTCGGCATCCATACCCAAAACGCCATGCTCGTCCTATCGGTGACTTGCATTTCGGTTACCACCATCTGGACCAATACTCTTGGTTTTCCATCAAGCCGCGGACATGGCAGATGGAGCTGCGAATTACATCCTCTTCATGGTCTCGGGCCTGTTCGCTTTTGCGCTGCAGCAGTGAATTGTCCCTAACGGTTGCTTTGTTTCACATCTTTTTTTGCTGGCTCTTTGTTTATAGACTTGGACTCAGAGTCAAGGGAGCTGCCTTAAGGATATTAACAGATATCCAATTTGACAGGCATCCGGTTTCATCCAAATGGATCTGGTTTTTTTAACAATTGATCGGATTTGAATCAGATGTAGTTTTTCTTTTTTCACCCGTTGATGGGTTTGGGTAGAATGCAGGTTTGGGGTTCACCCGCCCCACATCCGACTCATATATGTGTGTGTATGATATATCAATATTAGTTATATGATGAAAAAAAATGTATAATGAATAAGTTATATAGAATTAAGAACAAGTAAGAGTTAGTTTAATAGATAAGGTATAATGGATATTTCTAACAGTAACAAATGTATGACTAGAGTCTAGATATAATATGGTTTAATAAAATTGTGGTTGTTAAAGTGTGATGGATGAATAAGTTTTACCCAACCCAACCCAACCCATTTGAAAATGGGTAAAATATGTATATGAAAATCATCTACCTGAAGCATGATAGGTAAAATAGGGGTAGGCCGTTCAAGGTATCGGATAAGATGTAGGAATACCATCATCTAATCCATTGGCAACCAGTTTCTTATTGGCCTCATGGTCTCGTGCTGGCTGCATAGGTTAAGTTCTCTTCATCTTTCACCGAATTTTGGAAGGGTTGTTCCAAACACGGTTTGGTAATACATTACCCATCCATTTTTTACCAGTATAAATAGGCTTACTATTAATTATCAAAGTCAACCATTAAGGACCTAACTTGTGATTCGAAGGTGTGTTCTGAAGAGCTTGAAAAATTGGACCTTTAATTTGAGGTCGTTCTTTTACTGTTTGGTATTCTCCCAAATTCAAAACTAGAGACATCTCTACTTTCCATTTGTTAGTTTTTAGTTCCCTTCAATCTCTTCCTCTGAAGATTCTTCTCCAATATATACATATATTTTTTTTTTCATTCTTTGTCTATCACATGATTACAATGACCAAATATAATGCAACGTATTCATTGATTGCAACTTTAACACATTTTTTTTCTACAGTGAATGATTGGTTTGGGACTTGGTGCCACCGCGAGGTGATTTAGCTAACTTAATTTCCCTGTTCTATTTTGCCTTTTCACTAAGTAGAAGAGTCTACAAACATAAGTTATTCAAGCGTTGCTATGATTTATGTTCGTTGATTAACAAATTTTTGTTCCTTCTAAAGCAGACGAGTATCCAAGGGATTGGGAGATCACCAAGCCGCTCAAAGGGCAACAAAAGTGGTATTGTTTTTGGCAACGAGTGAGCGGTTTCATATTGTGACTGACGATTCTGTCATGGCATGTTTTGGGCTGTATTTATAGCTCTGGTAGTGATGTGAACAAACATGTCGAATACATGGTTCTAATTTTTTCTGGTTCCAGTTGTTTTGATTTGTTGGCATTCAGACTGTACTTTCAGGTCTCTAAATTTCTGTCTTTTTTTTAAATTAAGTTATTTGCTCCATCTACTTCTTTTCTTAAAAGATTTCTCCATTTATTTTTGTTGTTTTGATCAAGAGGATGCAGGAGGTAGAAGATTGGCATGCCTATGTCAATCTGGTCTCATTATTTCTTGGGTTTATCCCTTGTTGTATATCTTGGGATTTCTTGCTCATTTGAAATCAAGGCTATTACTCTATTTTTTTCATCAAGGCGATTACTCTATTTCTTTCATCTTTATTTTAGACTTCATAGCTAGCCATTTGATGATAGAAACTACTCTATAAGGCATAGAAACCCATAGGTCAAGACTGGATTACAACATGTTGACTACTTCATCACCATTAAACCATGATTTGTACTTGTTCAAGAGGCAACGGGGTATTGTACGACTATGAAGTTACGGTTCCTTCAGAGGCACACTTATGTTAACAAAAGTTGTGTCCACTGACTCTACTTTTATTTAAAAATATGAGTAAAAAATGTGCAAAATTAAGTGTAGATTTCACTTTAATTTTCTATGGGTCCCAATATTTTAAATGAAAATCTATGGAAAAAAAAACACATTAATATCTTCATAGGAAATTTTTGAAATTAAAATTTAAGTTGCTTGTTACAATTTTTTTTTTGTCTTTTTTTCTTTTTTCTTTTATCTTAAAATTATGACTTAAATGCAACATTAGTTCTTGTATTTTACGTAATTAAGTTATCTCACAAATTATGAGTCAGCCTATAGTCTTTAAACTTTATAAATCAAGATAAGTTTAAAGTTTCAAACAAACCATGTTAATCTTTAATAGAAGTGTCAACGTCGTTAAAGAAATAAGTCATTTTCTCTACTTGTTTTTATTGTGAAATTGTAAACCCTTTTATGTTTCAGTTATTTTATTCTAAAAAAAACATAAAAATAGTATTATAGGAAATCTACTTAAAAACTGGGAGACCACCTTTTAATTTGTTTAAAAGATTAACTAAATATCTAATGCTTTGCCCATAAAAATAACAATACTATTTCTCTTTGAAATTAATCAAGTTTAAAGTTTCTAAATAGTTTTAAAGACTTATTCAATTTAAATTTAAATGTAAAGCATATATATTTAGTGACTATAGAAGTACTTTATTTTGAAAATAAATAAAATTTAATAAATTATTTCAAATTTAAACTAAAGGTTACTTAAAATAATATTTATTTTTATATATTCACTATGAAGAATTAACCCAAAGAATTTTTTTAGATGGTTGCATTTAAATTTAGCTTTTGATCAATTCAAATTTTAAGACTAATTGTAATTTTACTACAAGAGAGATTGCGAAAACGTATCAGCATATCGGTCAGTAATTGGTCACTAAAATCAAGGTTGTTAAAGTCGAGTTTCTACTTAAAGTCGTTTTGGTTTTTCTACAGTCGTAAAGTCATAAAAAGTCGTAAGATTTTATTAAAAAACTTTTAGAAAAAGATTAAAAAAATATAGTTATCTAAATTATTTCAGTAAGTTCATATTATATATTTTTTTCACTTACTAATAATTTAATACCATAACAATGCCATGGCATAAACATATAATACAAAAAAAAAATTCAAATTCACAATTCATAAATAAAAAGTTGAAAACACCTCAATTAGCTAATGGAACACAAAAAACATTATGACCGATGATAGTATCAATATTATTATCTTCTAAATTCATATCTTCTTCTTCTTCTTTTTTAGTTTTATCATTTAATAGGTTAAACTCATTTATGCAAATATTTGTATCATCATTGGCATTTTCTTTGCCTACAACCACATTTACATAAACTTGACAACCAGGATTATTAAAATCATAGTGAAGAAGAGTAATCAAACGACACTAGGAGCTTTAGGGAAAAAACAATAGATGATTTATGTTTTTTTCGGTAATCTTTATTTATTTTTTTATTTTAATATAAATTAGTCTAGTTTGATTGTATAAAGATTGAATTGGGTCATAAATTAATATATTTTTTGCTTGCTTTCATTTTTTAGCCCAATTTCAGGAATTTTGATATAATAACATAGAAACGTAAAGTTGTAAAATTTTTAAGTTTTTAACACTAAAGTCGGGATTCTACCCGTTTCTACCTATATATAAGTTTCTACTAAGACTTGAAACGTTTTTTGTTTCTAGAGTCGTAGAAACGTAAGTTTCTAAAACTTAAGTTGGGATTTTAATAACCATGACTAAAATACTTTTTGGTGACTAAAATATCTGGTCAGCAAACGGCCAGTAAAACTTTGGTCACAAAAGGGTGGTAACCGAGTGGTGATAGAATGTAGTGACCAAGAAAAAGGTCAACAAGCAGTCACAGTGGTGACTGATTTAGTGACCAATTTAATCGGTCAGGTAAGGTGACTGATATAGTGACTAATTTAATCGGTCAGTGAAGTTGATACTTTTTTAATTAATTCATTTTTATCAATTATAAATTTTTGGTATTAAAATCAATAATTTAATTAGCCATATATTATAATTAAAATACATGTAACAAAAATATTGTGATTTCAAGTTAATTAATATAAATATCATTAATTTAAAAAATATATATATCCAAAAATATTTTTTTTATCAAGACATCAAACATAACAAATTATCCCTACATATATAACAAATTATCCCTAAATACTAACTATACTAACTATCATCTTCTCCATCAGATGCAACATCCTCCTCCTCCTCCGCATCATCATCACCAACATGGGCGGCTAACGTTGTGTCGGATCCTCCAGTGACCTAAGCCGGGTCAACTCATACGGGGAGGCCGCCAACTGACTGTAGTCTTCCAAGAGCGGAAGTAATGGCAGCCTGAAGGTCACATCCAGCACGATCTTGAAAGTGCTTCATTGTTCTTTCCACGTCCTATCTTTTTTATTGTTGAAGGCCCACTATCTTGTTATACTCCATTTGAGCAAATAAGCAGTATGCTGCGTATGAGTAAGCTCCTGCTGCAACTAATACATCTTTGAAATAAGCATGACATTTGTAGTACATAGCTCTTGATATTGCTGTAATAGCTCTTTCGTGTGATCATTCGAGAATCCCTACAATGTTGTTGGACAAAATGTGTCAAGATCAAATAAATAACTTACTTGTATGATTTGATAATTTATATTATAAAATTATGGTAAACATAGCATATATACCTCTGATTGAGCATGTCAAGATTTATCAGGAACAATGAGAAACTATAAGACACCTATCCATTCTCCTCTTCTTGGCCCATTGGTAGCAACCCTCTATGCATCAATATCAAATTCGGGATGTGTCCTATAATCATCCCCATGACGATGGTGGACCTCATCCAGGTACCTCTCCTAAAATACATTTGCATTTATTATCGAGAACCACGATATTATTTTATACATACCTATATTAAACAATTTGTTTAATCCGTCCTTCATAGTTAGAATTTAGTAAATTATGCCAACATTGTTTTAATTTATTTTCTTTTGTTGAACAAATTAGGTTGGAATTTTCCAAATCTATCACTCTTGCAATTATACCCTAAATTTTTTAATTTATTTCATTATGGACTATAATCTACTACAATTTCTACGATTAAGCCCTTAAATTTTGGTTATAATATCAAATTCAGTAGAAGTTTTACTTTTTTACCAAGCATGCCCTCAATTTGATCCTTATTTTCATTTTACCTTCTAACTTATCTAACTTATTCAACTATGTCCTAATTTTTAATTTTCAACACTTTAGTCCTTAAATTGTCATGAATTAGTACATGTAATTGTCCCTGTGAATCCAAAAACCTCTAATTTATTCCTTTTTGTAGTGGATCGCTCACAGAATTCATGCCATTTGATAGGGTTCCCTTGATTCTCAGTAACCTGTTATAAAAAATGTAGTTAAGTGAAATATGACAATTATATGTAAATTATAATTTGGAAATTGAATATAGCAAAATTGGTATACCATTTTATCATAAAAAATCTCTTTGGTTTGAGGCCCAAAGGAACACTTTGGGCCAATTGCACCCAGTGGAGTGTCCTTCCCTACCTTATTTTTCTTCCCGAGTTTACTTTGGCACTTCTACTCAGAGGTGTTCCAATGGTCACATAACCATTGCCAGTCCTTATTAGCAATCTGAGGTGGGCGAAAAGGAATGATATGGGAGTAATCCTTTATAGGGTAGAAATCTTGTCCCACCTTTTTGATTGCATCCATTCGAAACTTATGAAGTCTATTCTTGTAATCTCTACCTAAGAGCTTAAAGTAAGCTTTCTTCACTACCAAGTCATCTTCAGAATCCCATTGGTGCATTTGCTAAACAAGTAAAACACAAATAAACTTATATGTCTTTCACAAAAATTGTGGCATAAGAAAAAGTATTAAGCGAAATGAAATAGTCATACCTGTAGCTGCACTAAATGCTCTTCCCTTCTACTTGATAAGAGATCCTTGAAATCATTAACCTCGCCTCTAAAAAGTGTATGGGAAATCTCGTGCACTCAATTGCACACTTGTTTGTTGTGCAAGAAACTACATTGATTAAAATCGACAATGTCATTAATAATAAATTATTAAATGATTACATAAAGTACTACATAAATTATTATTAAGAAAATTGTAGTACTTACTCATATGGAACAATATGGATCCGCTCAGTCTCTCCTCCAAAAGGCTATTGCTCTTATAATGGCAGCTTATGGTGGTCACCACCTGTACGGTGTGAACCCTCTGGCTGATTCTCCAAACTAGACTCTAAAACACCATCATGGAATCAAGGGGCCCATTGTCCAGGAAAATCTCCAAACTAAAACTAGAGGAATCCATATGTCAATAAATGTAGCCTTCTGCCCCTCCACTAACCTAATCCTTAGGGAAAATGTATTGTCCGAATGCCCCTGCCTCTACGAGCAAAAGGATGATACCCAATAATCGATGGATAATTCTGCTGAGAAAATTGGTTTGGCCTAGATCCTTGATCAGTAGAATCACGTGGTGAGTCATGACTACTACCTTGTCGTGCAGGAGGAAGTCCATAGGCCATAACCTATAAATTATAAAACCACTTTACAATTTTTGCAAATTACTGTCACAAATTTCACAACTTAACATTTAAATTTTCAACAAAATGTTCATGTATGTACTAAATAAAAAATGAGTTTTACAATTTTGTAAAATTCACATGAATATCACTAATAATAAATTATTAAACTTCAGGTGTACTTATGTGGTTAAAGATGATTTTCTTACCCACCCCTAAAAAATTATCACAATTGTAATGTATAATAGAGTAGTTAAAGCCTCATTTGGACTTAGATCAACAATATTCTAGGTGAAACAAAAAAAATAAAAAATCAGCCAAAAAAATAGAAAACATCATGACGGCAGATATGAAAACAATTAAAAAAAAAGAAACAATAAAAGGAACCAATATTGTAGGTGAAACAAACAAAATCAAATATCAACAAAAAAATAGAAAACAGCATAAGGATGGATATAAAAAAAATAAAAAAAAAAAGAACCAATAAAAGGAACCAACTCCATTATTGGAAAAGATTTGAAGACAAAAGAACAACAAACAGTCAACTGCTTCTATATTAAAAACTAAAAAATTGCTAACAACAAAATAAACACATGCTTATTTTATATTATTTGACCATCAAACTCTTTTTCCGTCCATTGAACTCAAATTATTTTAGCTAGTAAAAAGCAAAATTCAACTTCACCAGACTAAAGAGGATTATGGTCTTGTGGAAAGTGAAATGTCTATCTTTATTGTAGTCTTGTGAAAATCGAAATGTTTATCTGCAGAGGGGCCGGAAAAGAGAAAGTAGAAAGAAATCAATAAGCCAACAAAAGGCATCAACATGTAGAAATTAAGAAAAAGTAAAAAAGAAATATGAAAAAAGAAAGGGAGAAAACATACCAGATATGTCTGCAGGGGAAGGAAAGAAGGAGAATGTAGAGCAAAATTAATCAGAGCATAGCAGAGTTGCGTGGACCGATTAATCAAAACATTTGGCTAAAAAGAAAAGCTAATTTAAGGCAGGGCCAGTGGAAGACGACACTGGTTTCAGGCCTAGGTGGGTGTGGGGTGGTAAAATTGGGAGTGGCAAAGAAGTAATAACTTTATTGGTGAAGTAAATGAAAAGTGAAGCAGTTTGACTTTGTGGGCAAAAGTCTAAGTAACAAAGGGGAAGAGGGACCTATTTTCTGAGCCTGCAAATTATTTCCCCTCATTTACTTTTCTCGCATTGTCATTTCAAACATGCCGCCCATTTCAACCTAAGAAAAAAAAAACGAACACCCCATTAAAGTTTGATAGAGCTTTTCCACCGTTTCGTAAAGTTAGAGCCAATTCACTAGGGATTTTTTAACGTTTAAGCTGCATAGATTTTTTACTTCAATACTTTTGTATTTTGAAACTAAAAAAGTATGGGTCATTTCACTTTCTTTCTCATTTTCTTCTTTTTCCATTTTCACATCTTTCTCACAGTAATGAACCATTTTTTACCTCTTTCTCCCCTGTCTTGTCTATTTTTGTATTATTTCTTTTTCATGTTTTTTTTCTCTCTCCTTTCTTTTTCTGCTGCATTTTTTGTCTTTCTTTCTTTCTTTCTCTCTCTCTCACGTGCCACTGGCTTCTACTCAGCTGTTTCAATTTTTTTCCTCTCTCTTTCTCACGTCGATTAACGTTTTTTTAGCTTTATATATTCTGGTCAAACTTGTTTCTAATAGTAGTAAATTTTGTTGGTTTTTGTATGTAATATTTCTTTCACGTAATTGCACATTTGTTTGGTGTTTCCAATTATCCTCTTTTTTTTCTTTTCTTTTCACATATTTTTTATTAGGGTTGGGAATTTGAACATGTTATCTTTTGGGCAACTCCATGTAGGTCTAAGTATCAGTGAAGATAATATACCAGACCCCTACCCTACACTCATTTGACCCGATCGGATACATACATTCCATTCCCTCGATCTTTGATTCAGACCCTGACCATTCGACCTTTCATTTCGTCTGCCAAAAAATCTTACAATCCTTCTTGTGATGCTATCCCGTGTTGTAGCCATGGTGGGTGTCTCCTCATGGATCACAATTTCATCGAGAGCGTCCGTATCTGGATTGTTGGCCTCCTATGTGTAATTTCCATATCAAGCCTCATGGAACTCCGAGTCATACACATCTCTCATTCGTACATAATTATAAAGTGCACAACATGCTATAACGATTCGAGTTTGCAACTCCGGACTGAAACGGTTCATTCCATGAAATATGGCCCATTTCATCTTAGCGTACCCAATTATTCTTTCAACTACATTTCGCATGTTGGAATGTACGATTTGTTCTTTTGCTCCTTTGGGTGCTTTTCCTCCAAAATTAGTGCAATGGTAATTAACCCCATGATAAGGGCAAAAAAAACCCTCCATGTTTGCATATCCCGAGTCCATTATATACTAATGACCTACAAAAGACATTATGTATAAAGATAAACCATTCACAGTGCAACATGCTATGTGAATCGAATATATCAAGAGCGATACACGTGTGAATACCTTTTGGTGCATTTGGGAACCGTGAGCCAGGCATGTTCCTAGCATCTCGTAGAACCTGGCTGTCATGAATGGCCCCGGGCATCCCCGTATAAACATGGGTAAATTGCATATTAAAATCACATCAACTAACACGTTTTGGCTTGTGTGCCTGATGTGGCTACGGTACACTCATTGATCTTCTCTGCTATATATTCCAAACACATGTGTTCTATCAATAGCGCCTATAGCATTATTGAATGCACCTTCCCATGTGTCCCTAACTTCCAAAGCATGTGTCAAAAATGTTGGGTCAGACGGTTGAATTATGAGCTCGGGAAAACCAAAGATTGAATCCAAAACTAGCTTAAACCATCACGATATCGTATTTGTCAAATGTGGAAACACCTGGCGAACGTCAACATATTTCTAGCCATGGGCGCACTCGGTAAAAAACATAGCTAGACCTTCATAAGCTGAAACATTTCTTCCATCACGCAAGTTGTGATGCATTGTAAGATTGTCCAGTAAATCCCAAAAACAATCTAAGCTCATCCGAAATCGACTTCGAAATTCACAAGGGCGAGACATCAAGTGTAGAAGGTATTGTGTACCGATCCAAACTGGGGTCGGTTCGACTTTAGTAGAATTGGAGTTTGATGCCAGATTACTGGACAAGACATTTGCCCCAGTAAGACATCTAAAATGGAGGAAACATTTTTGATGAAGCAGACTCGGGTCGTGTATTGAATAGAATATTCGTTCCGGGGAATCAACTTCAGAAGTTAGCGGCACCTCCCATAGAATATCTATTCCACAATTATAAAAGCCCATATCCATTCTGCTTAGTGTCCCCAACCAATAGTACCTGGCAACAAGGTAACCATAACTTATACGTCGAGAGCATGTACGACATGTGCATACAAGGGCGAGTTTTCTTAATATGGAAAGGATAAACCAATATCTGAGAAGCATGCCTAATGAACGTGAATGCCCATAAAGTGCTACAAAAACAAACACATAAAAGTCCAAATCAGTCTAACAGTACATAAACTAAACAGGACAACGGTCCACAACAAACTCATCCATAAATTTCTGAAAAATCGAATCAACGTCCATGCAGAAATCCTTTGCCTCTTGCTTCTTCAATAATCAAATGGAGTAACGCAACACAGGATTCCTTATCCGGTGAACCTACTAACAACTCCCGTAACCACGTCATCTGACCAATGCATAAATTGGCTGCAACCCAATTTGGGCTTCTTGCTTCAAATCCAGGGAGCTCCGCAATAAGTCTCATGCATGAACTGATACTCAAGTCCTGTAGTCGTGCATATGAAGTGGCAGAATGTGACCCAAGATCTGCTCTGCTTTCTCGCAACATTTTAAGCATGTTTGGAGACACGGTCCCAACACCGAACTTGCGCCACTTGCTTCCACTACTACTATGCGCACTATGAACTGCATATCCTGCCATAGCTAGAGGAATGTGAGCAGGCAACAGAGTCCCTTGCTCCTAGGGAGATACACGGGCATCAATATCTGCGGGTGAACAAGAAAAAGCTCCTACCTGACTGCTACCAACCGCCGATGGTATGTTGAACCCAAAACATAGATGACACTGCCTCCTATTAGGGGTATGTTATGGCACCTAAGTGAAACGTGCCGCCCACTTGGATGCCCTAAGGTCTTGAGGCGATAAATGTGACTGATTTGGGACATGCAACGTGGGCAAACCAAGGGGCGATGCAGCTGGATTCTGAGATCCAATGCCACAATGAGGGGGAGTTCCTACGACTGGATGGATAGAAGGCTGAGATGAAATGCCACGGTCCGAATAATCACGATAATCTCCGAACATGGTCAGAAGATCATCCCAACATAAGATCTGCCCATCACGCAATAACTTTGCCTCAGGCTAAACCTACATCAACATAAGCACGAATTATTACACAATTTTCATATCGTTGGAAAACATATAATCTATTATATAAAAAGGGTTAAACTTATTGACAACATATTAAAAGCATACCGAAATGGTAACCTTCCACCATTCAGGGTCGACAGAAACATATCCTGTAACGAGATCAAAACTAATACTGGTTTACGTGGTGACAATTGATTTCCAAATGCGAAATTGCCTCTTCAAAGTATGTCATTTATTGGTAACTTGTTTTTTCTTCCAAGGCTGACCCGTTAATAGCTGAAGATCATGCATGATTTTTGCCCACCCAGATTTTGTTGGAGTGTGGCCCTCAACATAACATTTTTGAATAACACTCGCAACAATCGAACAGAACACTCAGGTGGAATGAAAATACCACCAAACACGAGACGTGGGCATCAACAGAAATGAATACTATCCATCATAAGCAATGTCAAAATCTAATGATTCATTATCCATAACTAGACACTGCAAGAACTATAACAGGAGCTACCAATACAAACATTCCAGATACATAAACAGTTCTAAGCAAACAATGACACAATGGGGATTTTAACCCAATGGTTATATTATTCTATAAATGACATAGTTACACGTAGAAAAATGCATAATAGCAGTATGAAATAGATGGTGCCTTAAAATAATAACATGAAATATACAAAGCGGGTGGTGAAGGTCAGACAATGGGGAGAAATGAAATTGCCAATAATGCTTCCATGAACCCCAATACTATGCAAAAGGTCAAAATTCATACATAAGAAACAGATGATATCCTAATAAATCACAAGCCCAGTTTATCAATTAAAACATAAAACTAACAAAGATTCATCATCCAACATGAAAAAAAGTTAAGTACGAAATTCGAGGACTGGCATACCCATATTAGTGACACTAACGAAGTAGCTGCGTAATGTCATAGTCCAATGGATTGAAAAATACGATTCAGGGGAACTGCCATTTGCTCAATCAAAGATGAACGTCGGTTTTGGATGTGAGTTATCCTTTATACTCATGCAGGAACAAAATGGGAATCAATGTACAGGCTTATAATCATATTCATTTTGAAATACTACTGCCATAATCATATAGGTGCAAGAAAAAATTGCAATTCATATACAAAGCTCGTGAGAGAGAGAGAGAGAGTAAGTGTGTGTTTGAGCAAAGAGAGGAAACCAAACTCGTTCAGCATGTGCGAACAAAGAATGCAAAGAGGAAGATATAGCAGATGCACAATTGCAGATCGTTGCAACATTAGAGTAGGTACAAAGTTCCCTTAGAAGAAATGATACAATTTTGAAGTTTCCGGCCATGCAATCAAAGCTACTGTAAACTGAGGACCAATATAGATACGATACAATAGAGAGAGAAGTGTGGGAGAGCTGAAGGAAAGAAACAAGACAATAACAACCGGACTATTAATTGAGGAGTTTAACATAAATTACAATGGTTCAGCGTGAGAAGGGGAAAGAAGCTGAAACAGATGAATAGAAGACAGTAGCATATGTGAAAGAGAGAAAGTCGGAGTGCACGAAAAAAGGAAGCATATGGAAAGGCGAGAAAGATAGGAAAGAAAATGTAATAGCTGAGCAGAAGCCAGTGGGACATGAGAAAGAGAGAGAGAAAGACAAAAAACACAGCAGAAAAAGAAATGAGAGAGAGAAAAAAAAAAGCATGAAAAATAAATAATACAAAAATAAACAAGAAAGGGGATATAGGGGTAAAAAAAGGGGTCATTACTATGAAAGAAATGTGAAAATGGAGAAAGAAGAAAATGAGGGAGAGGGTGAAACGGCCCACACTTTTTTACTTTCAAAATACAAAAGTATTGAAGTCAAAAATCTATATAGCTTAAATGTTAAAAAATCCCTGGCAAATTAGCTTTTAATGTACTTGTGTTTTAACTATACCTTTACCTTTTCTTTTCCTTTATTAAATTTAGTATTTTGTGGTTTTTTTATTTGTTTATAATATTTCATATAATTATATATTTCACATAATAATATAATTATAACGTGAAGCTATATACTTGTCATTATATATTAATAATGTAATAATATCCTACTAATATAATTATATATTACCAATATAATGTAAGCTTGCAATACTCTGAATCAATTAATTTTATTGCTCTAAGCTTGCAATATATTACTAATATAATAACAAAAATATCAAATTTGCAATGTAACAGATAGTAGTATATTCACCTCATTTTAAAATATTGGTGGGAGATTGGGCCAAAAAAATAAAAAACTATACTTGCATATCCACTCCCCACCCAAATTATTTGTAGTAAATTTGATATTTCTGCCTAATATAATTTTTATTACTTGTTACGGCACTCCAAAAATTCGGACCATAATTACTGAGGTAATTTTGGTTATTTTAGTAATTTAATATACTTATAATATTTAATACAAACAAATTCTCGGTTTAATATAGTATAGTAGTTTAAAGAGAATAAAAAATTGGTCATTTAAGTAAACCGGACCAAGAAGGGCATTTTGGTCATTTCATATAGTGACCCGTTTTTATTGCATGATTGGTAAAGGATGAAAAATTATTGAATTTGGTGCATCACGGTTTTTCATGATTCCCGCTCTATGGTTGTCAAATTGAGATTTGACTGGATTGTCCATGGATGGTTTATGTGTAACCCTTAGAAGTATTGGGACTAAATTACACACCTGTTAAAGCGAAGTTTCCCTCACATTACTAATATAATCAATTATAGATTACTAATACAATAAATTAATATTAGTAATCTAAGCTTGCAATATTCTTAAAAATACAATTAAATTAATTAAAGATTAATAACTTATTCATCATCCCCCAAGCTCAACAGTTGTATGTCGGTGTCTTCTTCATCGGTATCTTTGAAGTCCTCTAAGTCCTCATTAGGATTTTGTTCTACAACTTCCCCATATCCACTCAGGTCGACCAATATGTTCATACCATCAAGTTTTGGTGATTCAGACACAATAACTTCATTCTCAATATTAATTTGTTGAAACGGTTCATCTTTTAATGTAGTAGCAGAATTACCGCCTGGTTGCTCTGGTCCAATAATGTCACAGTCAATTAACAGACGAGGTTTAATTTTGACCACCGCACACCATTGTTGTAGCAATGGATGGAGGTACTGAGTATAATATACTTGTTGAGCCTGTCATGCAAGAATAAAATGATTGGGTGGACTTAATCTCAACTTCCACTTCATGTCCACTAAACCGGATGTTGTATGTGTACGAACTCCACGTGTTGGATCAAACCATGTACACTTGAATAATGTTACAAAGTTGGGCTTGGCTCCCAAATATTGTATTTCAATTATATCATTCCATAGAAATTGAAACCCCCTGAACTCCCTGTGTCACCTTTTACACAAACACCCCAATTTGTCGTCGATTTCGTAGATCCATAAGTGTGTGTGGAATTGAAATCCATTTACCAAGCATCCATTATAACATGTTCCATTGTATAGCGGCCCGCGAAACAATTCAACAAGTTTGTTGCCTAAACTTTTAGGACATCGTTTCCCCTGACAAAAATTATAATACTTCAGCTAATATTTAAAAGAGGAACCAATCAGATATTTAACATGTCAATGTTATTGTAAAGTCTTACATATTCATGAAACCATCGCACAAAATGTTGAATGCGAAAATGTTTCAAGTTGTCCATCATTTGCCTGAGGAAACTTACATCGCATGACATCCAAGAAGATTCTGTAGTTACAAATAGAAACCATGATAACATGAAATAAATTAGAAAAAATAATTATTAAATTATAAAATAGCCTTCTTGATTACTTACTGGATAAAAGGGTCAACCTCCACACTATTGAATAGAATATACATATGAGCTTGGTGCAATTCATTTTCATCAATCACCTGTTAAAAGCCAAAAGCAGGAAAGTTTCGATTCTTATTGTGAAAAACTATGAGACTCTCCGGATTTGCACTCGGATTCGTATAAGTATTTCAGGGTTCACAATTTAGCCTAGTATTAGTCTCATCGCCAAAATAGTGTTCACAAAATGCTGTCATCTTTTGAATTAAATACGCTTCAACAATTGATCTCCCTAATTTAGCTTCATTACGAGCCACCCGTTTAAGGGATCGCATCAGCTTAGACAAATGACAAATTACATGCACAAGCAATTAACATAATGACATAACACAAACCGTTTATGAGATAAATATATACTTAGGTTATATGTTAACCTCTCAAAATGATACATCCAATGAAATTGAACTGGCCCACAAAGATATGCCTCGTATGCTAAATGGACAGGTAGATGCTCCATTGAATCAAAGAATAATTGTGGGAAAATCTTTTCTAGCTTACATAATGTGATAATGATCACATGTCCCAATTTTTCAATGTCTTGTAAATGGAGTTTTCTTGAGCATAGTTGTCGGAAAAAAGAACAAAACTCACATATTGCTTCCCATATAACATTTGGTAAATGCCCACACAAGCTAATCGGTAATAAGTGCTGCAGGAAAACATAATAGTCATGGCTCTTGAAGGCATAAAAGTTATTATATAACATATTCATATTACGAGCCAAATTTGATACAAATCAATCTAGAAATTTCAAACCCTTAAGCCACATACATATTTGCTCAAATTGATGTCTATTCAGAGCATAAGATGCTTTAGGTTTAATAGTCGATTGACCAACTTTTTGTAAGTATAGCTTAAGGCGAATCTCTAATTTCTTTAGATCCATTCGTGCATTGGGATTGTCTTTTCTTTTATATCCATCACTGTATAAAACAAATTTTCAAAAGAATTTTTTCAATGTGCATAACATCAAGATTGTGTCTCACCAATAAATTCCTCTAATAAAGCAACTCCTAGAAAATATAATGTTTCAACCAATTATTGGTTTTTCCAAATCTAATAACATGATCATTATCCCAATCAGATCTGAAAGGTGGAAATTGAAATTGTTCAAGCATTTGCAATATGTCTTCACCAGACATTGGTGAAATCATAGTAGATCTTTCTCTCTTGCCTGGTTTAACTGTAATAAGGTTTGCTCGAAATTGATGGTTATTAGGCAAAAACTTCCTATGACAATCCCACCAGCAGGGCTTCCTTCCATACTTCAACTGAAAATTTCAAGACAATTCATACAATATGGACATGCTATTTTACCATGGGTACTCCATCCTGACAGCATCCCATATACAATTGTCCATAATAAACATGTTCTCATATGAAAATTTTGACAACGAAATACATCTCATGTTTCTACACCATCAATCCATAGCTATTTTAACTCATCAATTAAAGGTCTAAGAAATATATCAATATTTCCCCTGGGTAATCTTGGTCCTGGAATTATTAATGAGAGAAATATGCATGGTGTCTTCATACACATATCTGGCGGTAAATTGTATACTACTATAAATACAAGCCAAATTGAATATGCGCCACTTGTTGCAAAATTCGGCATAAACCCATCAGTGCACAAACCAAGCCTTACATTCTTAATTTTCAAGCAAAATGATAAGTATGTGTGATCCACATGTCTCCAAGCCTCTATTTGGCATAGATGTCTCATTGTGTCATTATCTGTACCATGATGACTTGTATGCCAAATCATATGTTCAGTTGTCTTTGTTGACATAAATAGACGCTTTAACCGATCAGTTATAAGTAGATACCGAAGGACTTTTTTTGGTATTGGTTTTTTTTTAATCTTTATTTATTGTCTCTTCTTTATACCTACACTAGCCACAAACTATACAATACATCAACTGTGCATTCTCACGGTAAAAGAGCATACAATTCTTTGGACATGCATCTATTTTCAAATATGGTAAACCTAACCCTCTCATTATTTCCTTTGAGTTATATAATGTTTCTGGCAACTGGTCATCTTTTGAAGTCATTTCTTTTACAAGTGACATAACCTTATTGAAACAAGCATCAGACATATTAAACTGACTTTTATAGCTTAATAACTAACACACCACTGACAACCATGTATGTTTCCTACATCCTTCCTATAGAGGTCTTGAAGCATTGCTAAGTAACCTGTAAAAGTTTTGTGTTCTCGGATTTGAAATTTCACATTCCACCTCATTAAAGTTAAATGCATTACCACAATCATTTTCCTCTTCATTAATAAAGGTATCACCCTACTCATCCGTATCCTCCTCATTGCCTGCATTAATATCTATTCCAGCATATGGAATATTATCCAATATCGGTATCATTAAATCAATCACCATTTGCTCAAACTCACTTCTATTATTGTGTAAACCATTATGGTTTCCTAAATTTGTTCTTGATGATGACGGATTTGATGTTTCTCCCTTACAAAAATTTTGGCTTCCCATATTATATTTCTCACCATGACAATACCATACATAATAGTTATCAATGAAACCAAATCGACACAAATGCTCTCCAACATCATTTTGTACTCGATCATATCTATTACGGCAACGTTGACATGGACATTTAATCATATCTGTTTCACCGTTACAAACAACAGATAAGAATTCTTTTACATCTGTGGCAACGTCGGGTTTTCGGGAGTCGCCACCAATCGGTTTTTTTCTTAGGTCGATTGGTCACCTAAAATATGGTCTGCGAGAGTTCGGGGATCGGGAGTACGATTACGCTAAAACAATATTGTTAAAACGCCCAAAATTGGCACCTTAGTTGATTTTAATTTTATTTTATTTTGCTTTTAGAAAATATTCAGTTAATTTTCAAACTAGAAATTTTAACTAAATTAATTGGATGTGAATTTTTGGTAATTAATTTGTATAGAATTTTATACTTCCGAACCATGGACTCTGCCGAGTCATTTGGACACGGAAGATTTGATTCCGAACCATGGACTCTGCCGAGTCACCCGAACACGGAATTTGACGAAATTTTAAATAATTAAATCCATATCGTAAATATGGATTTTTACCTTTTTATTTAATTTATTTATTTTTAAAGGTTGATATTTTCCAAACCGTAGATCCTGCCGGATCATCCGGATATGGAAATTATTTTAATTTATCGTAATTATTTAATTCTTATTATTATGGAATTAATTTTTAGTTTAATTACTAAATGGTAATTCTTTTTGCTTATGAAAAATCTTTTTTTTTAGATTTTTGTCAATGATTTTTAATACTAACTAAAATTTTTTTTATCTTTTTGTTTATTTCCCTTATATTTTTACATCTTTTTCTTTCTTTCTTTTTCTTCTTTTTACTTATTTTTACTTTTTTATTTTACTTTTCTTTTACTTTCCTTTCTTTTCTTTCTTTCTTATTCTTTTATTTTTTTCTTTTATTTTTTTTTGTTTAATGAACCAAAAATTTATATGTATATTTGAAAGATAAAAGAAAATTCTTAATATTTATTTGTTTTATTTTTGATAAAAAATAATTAAAAAATGATTATTTAATAAGGAAACTAAAGATTTATATGTATATTTTAAAAATAAAAGTAAAGTTTTGATATTTATATAATTTATTTTGATAAAAGATTAACCAAAAAGTGATTATTTAGTAATAAAAAAAAATCAAAGATTTATATGTATATTTTAAAAATAAAGAAAAAGTTTTGATATTTATATGATTTTTTTTTTTATGTTCTTTTTGTTTGATAAAAGATTTTTTTTTAAATAGTTTTCTAATTTATAAGTCTAAAAATACATCTAATTAATAAGTCTAAAATATTTAAAGAGAAATTCAATTCTTTTTTATTTATTTTTATTTATTTTTTTTGAAATCATTTGACTAAGATTTTTTTTTATTTTTTTTTAATAAAGGAAACAAAAAGTTATATCTTTTTATTATTTTAAAAGAAATAAGTAAAATATTACTGGATAAAGAAATAAAATATTAACCCAAAAATTTTTACTACTTTTTTATTTTTATTAATAAAGAAACTAAAAATTTATATTTTATTATTTTAATAAATAATTAATATATTGCTGGATAAAGAGATAAGCAAAAATATTAGTCCAAATTTTTTTTTTTTATTTTTTAATAATAAAGGAAATTTTATTTATATACTTTATTTTAAAAAAAATATTTTATATACTTTAAAAAAATTTTCCAAGCCATGGATCCTGGCGGATCATTTGGACATGGAATTTAATTTAATTTTTTTTATTAATTAATTAATTAATTAATTATTAATTTTAATCATAATTTTTGTTGGATTCTTTTTATTATTTTTTCTTATTTTTCTTGAATTTTTAATTATTACTTTAAAAATATATTTAAAAAAACAGAATTGATTTTTGTTGTATTTTTAGAATTATTTAATTATGATTTTTATTAATTTTTAACAAAAGGAATAAAAAGTTAACTTTTTGTTATCTTTAAAGAAATAATAAAAACATGTATTCCAAAATAACAAAAGATAATTGGCTTTTACATAAATTCTTTTTATTAGCCTTTAATTATTCACATAAAATTCTTCTTCTTCTTTTTTTTTTTTTTTGTTTTGATAATAATTTGTTATTATTTTTTATTTTTAATAATTAAAAGTGAAATAAATTTAATCACAAAAAAAAAAAAACAATTAATAATAATAAAGTGGGGCTTTTTGGCCATCCACTTTAATAACACAATAATAATAGCAATAATAATAAAATTAGCAAAGTTAGTAAAGTTAGTTGTTAATAACAATAAAAATAAAAGTTAGTAATGTTAGTAAGTTAGTAACAATTATAGCAATAATAAAAGGTTAGTAAGGTTAGTAAGTTAGTAACAATTATAACAATAATAAAAGGTTAGTAAGGTTAGTAAGTTAGTAACAATTATAACAATAATAAAAGGTTAGTAAGGTTAGTAAGTTAGTAACAATTATAACAATAATAAAAGGTTAGTAAGGTTAGTAAGTTAGTGAGGTTAGTTGAATTAGTAAGTAAGTTAATTAATAACAACAATAAAAAAGGGTTAGTAATAATAATAACAATAATAAATAAACAAGTAAAGATAAAAGGGTTAGTAATTAATTCTGCAAGAACAAAATAAAAGGTTAGTGACCAAAGAGAAAGAAATTGAAAAGATGAAGGAGTAAATCAAGGTTTTACCTTTGAAATCAAATTTTTGAATTTTGCTGGGAACGTGAAACAGAGCACACGCGAGGGAGGAAGGGGGGGGCGACGGAGCGCGGCGACGGCGTGGCGGCAGCACGGCGGCGGCGTGACGAGTTGACGACGGCGGAGTGGGGAGGCGACGGGCGACGGCGTGACGGCGTGACGGCAGCGACGGAGCAAAAGAGAGGAGAGAGAAAGAGAATCGGATGTAGGAAGAAGATGGCTAAAGCGTCAAAAGGCCAAAATTTTGGGATTTTCTGGAGAAAGGAAGGAGAGCTAGGAACCTAATCTGTAATTTATTCTTTTTTTTTTAAAACGGAGCTCTAAGCTTGTTTTTTTTTTATCCTTTTTTTTCTCTGTTAACACACATATTTGGACCCCTATTTATAGGGGAAGGGGTTCTGGACTGTTCAAAATTAAAAATTAATTAAATTCAAACTTATCTTTTAATTTGATAAAATAACAGTTTCAGTCCTTTACGTCTCTCAGACTCTGGATAAGTTCCTGAAGCTTCTGATTTTGACAATTTTGTCGTTTTCTGTTAATTGGGGCCAGAACGGTTACGCTGGCCCCAAATTGATGTGACAAACTACTAAATGCTCCTGGAACTTTCAGATTTTGTCAAGTTTCCCGAAACTTCTCAATTTTGTCATTTTTACCTCAAACGTTTTAATTTTGTCATTTTTATGGAGTTTTCTTTTTTCTTTCAAACATACACATATACACACATATATCATTTTAAATCAAATCTTCACAAAACAAAATGTATAATAATAATAATAATAATAATAATTTTTTTTTTGGATTTTTATTTAATTTAATTAATTATTTTTTTTAATTAATTTTTTTTTTAATGGCCGGACGAAATTGGGTGTCAACAACATCATTTATGAATTCTGGATTCATATATCCATCTTCTAGTAATCGCCTGTACATCCAACCATGCCCATCATCCATAATGCTCTCCTACAAAAAAAAAATATATAACCACTAAATAAATTCCTAAATTTCTTTAATAATGTACTAAAAAGCATGTCATCCTACAAGCTCTAAAGGGAATGATCCCAGCCTATTCAAAAATGTGCAAGTTAACCCATACTTTTGTGTTGTGATTTATCTAACTGTCATGTATAAATTTTGGGAGCATTTCCTCTTAGTTCCTTAGAATATACAATTTTAAGAAATGTATCTCAAAACAAGCTTCTGAGGAACAAGGATCCACAGCACCGAAACTTATACATCATTTAGACAAATCACATATATAACTATAGTAAAAAATGGCTTGCACATTTTTGAACTGTTTAACTTGAACAATCCATGACTACTAAACATAAAAAATATTAAGCATACGAAGACTTCATGTCATTGAAATCATCATACATCCTTAATATTTCTCATGACAACAGTAATCATAGACATGCATTCTATTGTTTGAATATAATATAACAATATTACATATACACATTAATGCCTATTTGTATATAAAATTTTAAAATATTTGGTTAATATCGTACAAAATATTTACCTGAACTGCAATATTGTATCTCTAGCTGCAAAGAGTTAATCTCCAGATAATACTTCCTTTCCTCTCAGATAAAGGAGATCGACAGAGAAAGACAGAAAATAACAAGAAAAGTGAAAAAAGATATACAAAAAAGAAAAGAAAACCAAAGATGTATATATATTTATGCGGAGAGGATGGTGGCAGAGGTTTTGGTGAAGCTTTTTGGGGTTGGTCACTAGATCAGTCACTACATTAACCGATTACTGACCGGTTAGTGACCAAATTTGGTGACCGAATCTTAACCGGTCACTAGTTAGTCAGCACTTTTCTTGGGATGCCGAACACACTTTTTACTAACTAATTTAGTGATCGAAAACTTAGTGATTACTTTTTCAGTTATCGTAAACGGTCACCAAAATTTGGTTCTCTTGTAGTGCTTGGACCTTTATATAAATCCCACTTTAGAAATATTCTAAGTCCACCACTGGGTTCCCTTATCATAAGAATATCACTACTAAAAAAACTTGGTTTTCCAACGGCCAAATTACCAACGGCCTGACCGTTGGTAATTACCAATGCATTAGGCCGTTAGTATAAAAATTTAAATTTACCAATGACCAAATGCGTTGGTAATTTACCAATGATCCAACACATTGGTAATTTACCAATGGTCCAACACGTTGGTAACTCGGCTATTTTCCAACAGTCAGATTACCAACATGCATGCACGTTGGTAATTACCAAAGCGCTCACCGACGCGTTAGTAACTGTTAAATATATAATAATAATAATAATAATAATAATAATAATAATAATAATAATAATAATAATAATAATTTTTGAATTAGTACTTCATATAATAATAATAATAAAATTATTATTACTATTTATTAAAAATATAATAATTTATATTTAAAATATATCATATATATTATAATGTTTAATGATAATAATCATATATTATATAATATATTTTAGAAAATAAAGTTTTAAAATTTTTTAAAAACATTTTTTAAAAAAATAATAATAATATTAAAAATATATATTCTCATACACTTATTTAATAATAATAATAATAATAATAATAATAATAATAATAATAATAATAATAATAATGTATCATATATAATAATATGTACTTAAAATATATCATATATATATACATTAAATATATGACACATACATACATACATAAAATAATTATATTGTCATTTTTATTTTATCATTTTTATATTTATATATATATATATATATATATATATATATATATAATATACAATTTATAAGTCTTTGGTTGTAATAAATATATTCTTATGGTTAGTCAAGATTTAAATTTTGCGGGCTTGTATAAGAAATTTCTTCTCTCTACAACTAAATAATAGACTTAGGTAGGAGTGGGCGACTTCTAATAGAAACTTATTAATAAAATTACTTTTATAACTTTCTCTTATAATATATATGTCTGTGTGTGTGTGTGTGTATGTCTGCAACAATAATAATATGTATCATATGAATTATAAATAATAATTATTATTATGTATAGAAAGTTTTGAAATTATAGAAAACAAAGTAGTAATATTTTTAAAACATTTATTACAATTAATAATTACAATTTAAAATATATGTAAAAGCCCAAATAAAACCCAAAACCCTAACCTAACCTATATTTATACCTAAATCTATCTCCCTTCATTTCCACGGTTCCACCCTGCCGCCTCTCACTCCATTTTCCATCGTCTCTCACCTTCTCCTCCTTCTCTCTGATTCTCTAGCCACCTCTTCTTCTCCTCCATGGCTGCCGATCACCCTTCATCCGTCCCCAGCCTCGGCTCACCTTACTGCACAGCCTCTTCTTCTCCTCCTTGGCCGCCGATCTACCCCTGCCGTTTTCCTTCGTCATCTCTCCTTTCTGTCCACCAATCTCCCTCCGCCGGTCTCCCTCCTAAAGTCCTCGACCCAGCCTCCTCACTTAGCCGCCACGCCCTTCGCTGGATCGCTGACGCCAAATCACCTCTCCGCCTCGCAGACAATCCCTCTCAGCCTTTCTACCTCACGGATGCGTGCTTGTCTCCCGGCCGCATTCGCTTCCGCCAAGCAACCCGCCACCTGGCCCGACGCTGCAATGGTCTCCTTCGATCTTCACTGATTTTAACTGACTTTGTAATTTTTGAATTGATTTTTGTGTATAAACTTGTGGATTGGTTGTCTCATTTTCATTTGTTATATTTGGTTGTTTCATTGTAGATCCGTTTGATTGATTTTGTAGATTTTGTAGATCCGGTATTTTGATTGTAGATTTAGTTTTAATTTTGTGATTTTTTAGTTATTTTTGTCAAATTTTTTGAATTTTTGTTTAATTGTTGTGATATTTTTAATTCAATTAATTTTTTAATTTATTTTCAACTTTTAAAACTTCTATGAATTTGAAATTTTTTATTAATTTCGGTGAACTTTTACACAATTTTGTGAATTTTTTTGAATTTTTTGAGTTGTGGAAATATTATTATAATTTTGTGCGATTTACAATTTTTCAGGTTATGAATTTTTGTGAATTTTCTGGTACTAATAAATTCTTTGTGAATTTTTATTGATTATTTTTTGGTTTTCTTAATATTAATTTATGTAATAATAAAATCTTAGTTATCTAATTTTATTAAGTATAATTTTTAGTGAAGATAACGTATAATTTGAATTTTTTTTTTAAAAAAAATAATTACCAACGGCTCCGCGTTGGAAACTACTTTACTTTTTTTAAAAAATTTTTAACATGATTACCAACGGCTTAAGCCACGTGCACGTTGGAAAATGTTGTTGCTATATGACTGTTAGTAATTACCAACGTACACGCGTTGAAAATTACCAACGCGAGTATTTTTGCATGTTGGTAACTTTTTTTTCCAATGAATGGTCTACCAACGCGCATTTACCAATAGTTACGCATTGGAAATTCAAAATTTTAGTAGTGTATGTATTAGTATTTATTATATCTAAGAAAGGTAGAGAGCACAACAAAGTTATGTGAAAATTAATGAGGTTGTTGTTGCAAAATCTGTTTAGGGACTATGGCTGAGAATTAGCATGGCTTTCCTGGTGCAAATTAAGCATATGCTTTCTCTTCACGCTGAGGACCAACTGGGTCAAACAGGTGAAATTGTTTGCTCATATATATATATATATATATATATATATATATATATATATATATCTTGCTAGCTATATGATTGATTC
Source organism: Aquilaria sinensis (assembly GCA_005392925.1). Lineage (NCBI taxonomy): Eukaryota > Viridiplantae > Streptophyta > Magnoliopsida > Malvales > Thymelaeaceae > Aquilaria > Aquilaria sinensis. Next base: position 741,783 of record SMDT01002837.1, on the reverse strand, counting down.
CAGAGTTGATCTCTTTCTATTCCAAGTCCTCCATATATCTTACATGACTTGCAATTGTGTTTAATGCCCCTAGGGCAAACCGCGCAGCAGAAAGAGTGAGTGTGTCCCAGACTGGAAATGGAGCGTCATGATCAAGCCTGAGCGGCTCATGCATCAATTCAATTGCATGTTTAACCAACCGATTTGATTGGGTACTGCAAATGTCTTAATTAGGATTTTAGTCTTCTTTTTAGCTTTTGTTTCCCGAATATATTGGTGTAACAGAATAGAAGACTTTTACAGCTTGGAAAATCAGTCAATTCCAAACACGAAGAAATATATATAAGAAATAAATCTATACGATGAAATATTTGGTTTAGGTTAATAATTAGGCAATTTTTTTAAAAAAAAAAAAAAAAAAAGAACCCGACCTGATGCTGGAAGGTACAGTTGACTCCCATCCCACGTGCCTGAATCTGGAGTTGGAACTTGGCGTTGGAAAGGTTGGAATCGGAACCGGGACAAACTTGCATGGAAGAAGTAGGGAAAGGAATCACTTAGTCGTCCTCCCAAAGCATTCATGGCTAAGAAAAGAAGGCCCGATCATCCTTTCAGTTTTCCCTTCACACGTATTCTTCTCCCACTCTAGTTTTTCCACTTATATATGTATATCTATATATTCGGATTAATTTCATCAATCTCCCTCTACAATTACAAGTTCAATATTAGTCCCCACATGATCATGCCCACGTCGCTTCTTCTTCCACGTCTTCTGTTCTTTCTAATCTCACTTTCCCTAGGTATATGTGTGAGGTCAGCAATTAAAGATTGATTTTAGCAGTAATTAATAACTAGCTAATGACATAATTTCATGTTTTTCTTTTTAATTAGGATTTCATGAGATAGAAGGTGCAAGGGTGTTTACTCTGATAAACAATTGCAAGGAAACAATCTGGCCGGGCGTGACACCGGGAGAGAACTTTGGTGGCGGGGGATTTGAGCTCAAATCAGGCCAGTCCATTCTCTTCCAAGCACCGGTTGGTTGGAGTGGGCGCATATGGGGCCGAACCGGCTGCCGCTTCGACAGGAACGGTAATGGCTCGTGCCAGACCGGGGACTGCCTCAATTCCCTCAAATGCGGGGGAGCTGGGAAGACCCCAGCTTCACTTGCCGAATTTACCCTTGCAGCATTGGATTTTTACGACGTTAGCCTTGTGGATGGGTTTAATTTGCCCTTGTCCATCACGCCCCTCAACGGCCGGGGAAATTGTTCAGTGGCCGGGTGCAATGGGGACCTGCGGACAAACTGCCCCTCCGAGTTGGCGGTGAAGTCCAAAGGGAAGGTCATTGCTTGCCGGAGCGCTTGCGATGTGTTCGACACCGATGAATATTGTTGCAGGGGTGTTTATGGAAACCCAGTTGTGTGCCAGCCAACGTACTATTCCAAGAAGTTCAAGTACGCCTGCCCTACAGCTTATAGCTATGCTTATGATGATCCAACCAGTATTTTCACTTGCTCTGGAACAGATTATGTGATCACCTTCTGCTCTTCCAGGTCCGTAGCATTTATTTTATACATAATCTAAGTTTTAAATATTAAATTTTATGTCATTCCGGGGAAAAAAAATAGGTGTAGCGGGGAAAACAAATTGAAAGCTCAAATTGGAAATGTTACATTTTTTTTTTAAAAAAAAATAAATGTTTTTGTGCAGCCGAAAGCAACCAGTGTGCGCTTATCATAACCACAAGCTGGTGTGCAGCGGCTCCAGTGGATTGAAGGGAAGGTGGTGGGGTTTGGTGCTAATTAGTGTATCGCTTCTGGCTAAGTTGGTCATATTTTAACTTTAGGAAAAGAAATGGTATGTTTTCATGTTTTCCCTCCTTTGATGCGCTATTATTTTGTGTAATTTGGCAAGCAAAGCCATTCATCCTATTCTTAAGATGTGGCTCGATTCAAGTGGAACAGTAGTCTAATTATCAAAACGTTTACAGAGGATTCGGGTTGAAAATGGCCACTGTGGTTTAACTTCTAATCCAAGAAGCCCTTCCCCTAATTTTTGATGTCATGGGAGGCTTCTAGAGTTATAGAGCGGTATAATCTTTTTGGTAAAACTTAATGAAAATGCTTTTACTAACTCTCGAGCTAAATTTTTTAGGTTTGCCCTTACAAGTTTGGCCATGAAGACGATAATACTTCAAGTGTACTGTTACGGGTATTAGACTGGACAATTGAGATGCTACTTAACTAGACATCAACTAAACTTGGAAGTGTGTTCATCAAACGCTTGTTTGTCAAAGATAAACCAAGTAGCTACACTTATGTTTTGACAGGGCCAACATAGGCAAGGTAGAAGAAAATAAAAACGAGAAATTTAGTGGCTATAGATTTATTATATAAGTTTGAGTTTTAAACCAAAAAATCCATGAAATATTCTACTTCAATATGTTTGAAGACAGTGGTAAAACAACAGCTTAAATACTAACAACTATGCTTGAGAATTTCTCACACATTTCTCTTTCCAAAGAAATCTCTACACAAAAATAATGCTACATTAAAAAAATCTATCTATGTTTGGTTCCATCAAAATGCATTCTATATTGCATTATTTCAATATAGTCTCAAAAGGTATGGGAGGAAAACGATACCCATTAGCCCAAGGAGATATATATGTCCAAAATAAGAAATAGAAAAAATTCCAAAAAATGTCTCAAATCTTTGCATTTGCTTTATTCTCAAACTTTAGTACTTATGCCATCTCAAATTATTTACAACATTCACTGTTTGCAGCAATTAATCTATAAATTTTTATTTTTAACATTTTAGTGTATAAATAAAAAAGTATTTATTAATAAATGATAAATAATGATTTATAGTTTCTAAATATATTTTTAAAATTTTTTCTAGCAAATAATAATACTCACTCCGTTTCACAATTGTTGGCTCTTTTACCATTTTTTTCACTAAAGTTTAATTTAAATATAATCATATGTATTTGTATTGCAAAAAGTTCTTAAAAATTATATTTATAAACTATAATCTTCAAGGTACCATTTTCATATAAAAGTTTATATTTCTATAAGAAATTTTTTTAAAAAAATTATAAATTAATTATTGTAAATAGTAAAATGGGACAAGCTTTGCTAGCAGATGGAGTATGAATAAATTGATTTCAAACTTAAATGAAAAGAGTGAAATGTTTTAAATAATAAGGTACAAATGCAACGTTTTGACAAAAAAATACTCCAACTCTCAATATTTTTGTTTCATTAATTCTTCACCAACAAAATGTTGCAGCAACTCATAGAGCTTTATCACGTAGTAAAACTAACCAGTTCGTTTTAACTTAAGTCATTTGACTCCAAAATGATTTTTTTTTTTTTTATATCTTTTTTACCCGGAACTAATTTTAATTAAAATCCAATATTATGTAACTACAATAATTCACTAAAAATACAATTTTTATAATCTTATTGAATTTTTATGAAATTTTCTAGTTTAAGGTATTAAAAAGAAAAATTTACAAAAATTTAAAAATATCATCAAAATTTACTTTCAAATAGATTATTACATCTACATAATATTGGTTTTCAAATGAAATTAATTTTAGATAAAAAAATATAAAAATAAAAATAATTCAATTAACTTAAGTTAAAATAAATTGACTTAAAAACTAAAAAAAATATGAATCTTAAGTCTTAACCTTTGTCTCTACTGCCGCCGCAACTTGCACTTCTTTTCTCCTTGTTACTGTTGCCTTAAACAAAAAGGGAAAAATGGAAGGCATCTTAACTCTATAAAGCCTCATATTATTTCTTTATCAGTCTTGACTACCAAACACAGACGTACTCTGTGCCTTTGTGAGTGGACATGCTCTGGGCTTAACATATAAGATATTGACTGGACTAGAGCCCAACCAGCCCATTTGCTTCAGTTGATTGATGATATTTATAAGGTAGTAATTCATGCTTCTGCAAATTATCTTCTCTTATTATTTGCTACAATGTTTAACTAAAAGATACCATTTGGTAATGTAATTCAACTTTTAGTCATTTCTCTAGGTTAATTCTCAGCCCTTCCCCCTTTTTTCTTGGCCTGTTTTTATTGCAGGGTTTATGTAATAGTTGGTGCTCTCTCATTTGTGTCTCAAAATGAATAACACTCTTTACATAAATGGGTGTAAATTCCGCTTATAATTTAGAGCCAAATCATTTTAATTTAAGTTAATTTAATTTAAAATAACATATTTTTATTTATACATCTTTTTTTTATCTAAAATTTATTTCATTTGAAAGTCAATATTATGTAGATGCAATAATCCATTTTGAAGTAAATTTTTATTATGTTATTTTGTTAATTTTTCTTTTAATGACTTAAACTAGAAAAAATCATAAATATTTAGAAATATTATAAAAATTATATTTTCAATGTATTTTTACACCTACCTAATAATGAATTTTAAATAAAATTAGTTTCCTGCAAAAAAATGTATAAATAAAAATAAGTCATTTTAGACTAAAACAAATTGACTTTTAGTTTGAGTTCACTTTGACATTCTCTTTAAATGTTAAATAATCTTACACATTCAAACCAAACCATATTTTTCGGTTTGGTTTTGATTTTTATTCAATTTTTATTGAAACAAAAAGTGTTAAAAAAATATAAGTAACTCAAATATATAAGACGTGTTTTATCTCTTGATATTTTTATGATAGCTCTATAAAACGAACAAGAAAGTAATCAAATAGATATTCATCGATCATGAGCTCAACAATAATTCATAACGTATAATAATAACCCATAAATTCACTCACTAAAAAAATAAAATAACTAAAATAGCATATTAGCGATATATTTCTTAGATTTTGGTAGATTTATGGTTTAAAATCGGTTTCAAACCAAAGTTTCAAACTCTTTTTCAGTTTAGTTTGGTTTTAACTGAATTGACTAAAACTCTTCTCCAAACAAACCAAAATGCAAAAATCATATCGGTTTTTCTTTTGGTTTTTCACTTTGGGTTTTTTGTACACCCCTATGAACTTCTATTTTTAAACAATTTTTTTTTATTTTTATCCATGTCAATAAAATAGGTTCTTTTTGTCAATTTTAATTATATCTCCAGGTCACATCAATTTAAAATGGATTTTTTTTTTGTAATTGTATGATCTAGTTAAATACAATCCTAGTAAAACATGTATATCAAGTGTTTTTCACATAACAACTTTAATATTTATAATAAAAAATGAAATGTTCTGTTAAGACGAATTCAGTAGTGGTTTAGATAATTCCGTCACTGCCATCAGCAAAAACAAGTTCGAAAATTGGAAACAAGTATAATTTTCCGAGTGAAAATGCAAACAGTAAACACCAAGGTGACGTTTGGTTGTAAAAAATAATTTTCATTTTCACTTTTTAATATCTGTTTTCATTTTTTATGTGTAATTTTTCAAAGTGTTTTTCAGAAAACATGTTTAGTTATTTTAAAAAAAATTAAAGATCATTACATATAAATACACTACTTTGAAAAAAATTCTATACCTTAGTTGGAAATTGAAAAAAAGTTTACTAACTATAATTGTAGATTTTCCCAAATCTATCTGCTTCAAAAGTGAAAACAAAAGAATACAAAGCCTGCCCCAAGCTTTTTGCTCACTGTTGCCTAGGCTTTCCAACTTTTCTATCGCTTACATCTACGCTACCATCATTGTCATTCCCAAACGCGTTAAACTCTCCGCAGATTTCGCTATCACACAGCTTTGATGGCACTCTTGTTACTTCTGATAGATCGATTCATGCCCCGAGGCTAGCTTAGTTGCCTTAATCAAATGAGAGAGAAGGGGATTTAGGAATCTATCAAACCAAATGAGCCGAGAGAGAAAATGGTGGCTAGTTGAGCGGCGGAGGAGTTCCATAATGCTAGTTGGGCGGCATCAGCAGGGAGGTTGGTTGGTGGTGACGGAAAGGGAGACGTTTTTCGGTGGTGGTGGTTGAGGGGAGGTTGGGCTAGTAAAAGGGATTGGTCGGGTAGATCTTAGAAGTTTGAAAGGTTTGTCGGGAGAGAGCAGCGTGAGAAATGGATTTAGGAAATTAGGAAAACAACTAAATTACTGCTTTCCAAATCTTCATGTAACGGAAAACTATTTTCCAAGAAAACTAAAAAAGAAAATCAATTAAGTAAACATGTTTTTTTTTTCATTTTCTAATTTTTTAAAAAAATTTCAGAAAAATTGGGAAATTCTCTAAAACTAACAGGGCCTAAACACTTCAAATTGTGCCTAAACAAGTACAATCAATTTGCAGGGTTTTGCTGTTCCATACCTTTTTTTTAATGGATCCTCTTATTTTTCTTAACTAAATGCACTTGTATTTTTTATTTAAAGATTAGAAAATACAAAATCATCTTTTGTAACCAATTTGGTTTTGAATCAAAAGTTGTACTTACGTTGTTCTGAGTACATACAAAAAGGGGGGTAAAACTTATACTAAATTACAATAGAAGTCAATTCATTTTGCATTAAAATTAACATATTATTATGCATTATTTTTTTGTATACTCGTATTATTTTTAAATAAAATAATTATTTACTTAAAATTTTATATTTTAAAAATTATAAAATTTAATATTAGTATATTTTTATAAAAAAAAATAAGTATTTTTATTAATTTGAATAAATAATCGGATTATATAAAAATTTAATATTAGTATATAAAATGAATTGGACTTAAAAAATATCAATATTTCACTAAAAAATGCAATCAATATTCAATATGGAGCTTAGAAAAATTAAAAAAAAAAATGCTGCGTTATATTATATATACACGTGAAAGGAAAAAAAAATGGAACAAAATAGAGCAAGGGAAAAACATTGTCGGTTCGATCTCCCTCGACACACGCAGTTGCAGTCGTCGGAGAAATCCTGAGAGCATGGCGACCGGTGGTAAAGTGTCCTTCAAAGTCACCCTCACTTCCGATCCCAAGCTTCCCTTCAAAGTGTGAGACCCCGATTTCTCTGCCCCTCAGTCCAATTTCATGATTTTTTGTCGGCTAAGTCTAATTTTTCGCCATCGATCTCGAATTCTTTTTTCCAGCTTCAGCGTGCCGGAAGCGGCTCCGTTCACCGCTGTTTTGAAATTCGCCGCCGAGGAATTCAAAGTCCCTCCCCAAACTAGCGCCATCATCACCAACGGTAATTCGATTGCTTTCGCGCCTTTATTATTCTTTTATTCTGAAATTCATGGATTCTATATCTTCTCTTGTAATTTTGTGATTCCATGGAGTTTTTTCTGATTTTCGCGGTCTAAGAGTAGCCGTTTCTCTTGGGCGAAATTGACATGGGCGTAATATCGATTTCGGGATGCGATGATTGATTCACACTCGGTTAATAAGATTTTGAATCGATTTGTGAGGAGTTCGTTTGAATGAAAAATTACGGACTTGCCTAAACCTTTGGCTGGGGTGTTTTAATGGCCATATTTAGCAGAGGGAAGTTTCCTTTGGGCTCAGGATGAATTCTCCGTATGACAGCTATCTCAGTCACCTCGAAAATGTCATAAAGTTCTCAACTTAGATAGGAGAACTGAAAACTGCTGAACGTGGAATGGGTGGTTAGAGCACTTGCTTATGCAAGTGAGAGGCGTTTCCTTTTGCCGCAGGAAATAACCCGCCTAAGCTAGGATTGATCGATGAAATGCTTTCTTTCATTATGAGATTTTCAAAACAGAAAGGAGCTTGATATCTGTTAACATCGTCCTGTGTTTCATAGTATGAATTGATTAAGAATTCTTGTGTCCTAGGTCATCATGCTGTGAGACTTGACTTGGTGGTCATTGTTTCTAATCTCTCCAATAAGTAGTTTTGCTTAGGCTTCATCTTGCTGTAAGGCACTCTCTTTTTTACATCGTCTACCTAATTTGCAGCCCCTACTTGGCTTGGAAAACAACTACTTAACTCATTGATGAATTTACTTCAGAGTCTGATTGAAGAAATGACTTTTTTAACTAATATAATTCAGAATGAAAGAATGCCAATTGCTTTTGATATGTCACAGCAGCATGATAGAAAATCATCCTAAATAATACACCTTCCCTGGGAGTAATAGTTGCCATCTCTTCATGCAGATGGTGTTGGAATTAATCCGCAGCAGAGTGCAGGTATGCTAATTCTTCTTTTCTTCTATCAATTCTTATATGTGCATCTTCGGTATGCCCAGGTCAAATGGTTGATACTATGAATGCGTAGGTTCAGCCCATGAAACTAAGGCAATCTTTATCTGACAACACTGCATTGTTTTGCAATTTCTTGCCAAAAAAGAGCTAATATGGAATTGCAAATGAATGCAATGTGTTCCAATGAGCATACCTTTTTGAGTTTTTGCTGTCCTGCAAGTCTGTCTACTTTTTCGCTGAAAAATGCTTCTGAGTTGTTACAGAGATTTCACCTTCCCTTGGCGTGAATAGTAGGACAGCTTAAATGGGATATTTGTTTGCACTTCCATTTTCATAACTATTTTTTAATTTGACATGCTAACCTAAATTTGTCGTCTTCAAGCACATTATTAGATATAAACTGTAATGTGGTGTTCCATACATCATACTTGTCAGTGCTGGGTAGTGAGTTCAGAGGACACATGTTTTTATTGAAAAAAAAAACCTGATGCTTGGAAGCCCTTTCCGTTGGAAAGTATTAGTCATGAACTGAATCATGCGTCTGTTATTGCCCTTTTTATTTTTCAGGTAATGTCTTCCTCAAACATGGTACTGAACTTCGCCTAATACCCCGCGACAGAGTTGGAGCCTTCTGAATTGAGCTTATCATTTCACTCCATATGGATGAATTGGCATGAGTTTTCCTTGTATTTTACGTGAAGAAGGGATACTGGTGAACCTAATAAAATTCCATATTTTAGTTTAAACTTGTGATACGTTGGACCCCATTATTGTACTGTTTTCTCTTTCAAGCACCATTTTCTTTGTTCAGTTGGGTGGGTTCTGGGCTTGGAGACATCCTGGTGGCTGGTATATATGCGAATATCCCGGTTTAAGTCATGCTGTATCTAGTAACTTTGACAGGAGCGATTTTCTATCCACCATCATCACCCGTGTCTAGCTACCTGTTTTGCCCCAGCTCCTCGTATCATAGATGCTGATTTATGGGTGATTTACAAATGAGCTATATCGGGCACGTTTGCAGGAGAACCATGTAAGCATCTTTTAGTCATCCGTTTTTAGGTTTGGAGTGAGACGTATTCATTAGGATGATTCAATCGATCACCTGTTGGCTTGAATCCTTTACGACAGGTATAGTGATGTTATACGACTGATGAGAAGGGCCTACTGGAATGGTCTGATGGACATTTTGCCCGCAAAAAGCCGGAGTCATCGCTGAAACTGGCAGCTTTCTTCAATCTCCTAAGTCTTACCTTACTTTGATAACATCGTTATCGGAGGAAAAATTAAATTGATTTGAGTATCCTTAACGTTCCTACTCTAGGGCGGAAGAACCTTCAAGTCCTAATTGATTTTCTGTAACAAGGATGATAAGATTAACCCGTTTGGAGTGGATGGTGCTGAAGATTTAATCGAGCGGGGAATAACTTTTAAAACTTTGTCTGTCCTATTTTTTATAACCTAAATAGGAAACGAAACTGTATAAATGCTGAGGTAGGAAAATAGACATCTTTGAATTGTTGCTAGTAGCACATATGCTTGGAGAAAACAAGATATATACAGGCTTGAATTTTTTTGGTACAATATGTACGGGCTTGATAATTGCAAATGCACTTGAAGCATAATCTAAGTGGCAAGTTCAAGGGGCACCAAAGTTACTCCCAACTTTCAGGCCTTAAAAAACCAAGCCTCACAAGGATTGTCCTCTATTGGGCAGTTTGTGCTTCTAATCTATTCTTGGCATGTAGAAAGAGAGAGGAAAGCGAACAAACAAAGCCAGAAACAGCAAATCAAAATGCAAGCGAATCGGAGTGGTTCAAATATCCAACAAAACAGTGGTGGAGTCCGGACACAATAATTGGCTCTATTCTGCAGTGAGTAGCTGGTGACTGCGAACAATGGGCTAGGACCGTCGCATTTAGGGCAGTTTTGCCATGTGTGGGACGCTGGCCAATTTGGAATCGGCCATAACCTCACCATCTCTGTAGCCGACGACCCTTAGTTATGGTCAGCCCATTAATTAAGGACGGCCTGTCCCACTTCCAACTCTACCAACTTTCGGCCACGTGTATGGCCACTGAGCATTCACAATGCAACGCATTGCCCCAGCCAAGAAGTTCGCCTGGTAAAGAGGCACTCGGAGATTAGGCGATCTCCGTTTAATTGAACCATGTAATATAATTAGTCGGCCTTTTCTAAAATGACCGGTAATAAACTGTCAGTGTGTGTAGCTTTCAGACTTCGTATTTTTATGTATGTCAGTTCAAACTATAAGATTATTTTAAGGTAATTGTGTGTATCATCAACTATCTGATTAAGATGCGTTAATCATATTAAAAAGGCCTAAAGATGCAGCTTACAATTTCTTTTCGCATTTGGTCACACATTTAACTCAGAAACGAAGTATTAGGTACGTGCAAACCGACATCGGCAAACGAAGCTTCTTCATCGGGGTTCCCAACCTATGAGTTTAGTTTATGAGGAGGGTAAAGAAAATGAATTAAAATATTACTTTCAATCATTTTGAGCCTCTCATTAGTTCATGAGCATCTAAATTTGACATGTTTTGGTTCTTAGCATTGACGAAGTTATTTTTTACCCACAAGTTGTAACAAGAAATTTTTTAAATAAATTTATCATTAAAATAAATATCAATAATAGTAATTTAAAAATTCTAAGTTATAAATTTATGTTCATTAATTAAAATTTTATTTTATCTTAATTTTGAGTTAATTTTTTTATATTATGTTCTTATCATTAAAACTATCAGTTATGATCAAAACATAATACTGTGAAACATAATATTGTACATTATTTGAAATGATGGATTTTTTTTTATTAAAGAATAATTTACTAAAAAATTTTATCTCGTATCAATTTAAATTTAAATTTTTAATATAGATAAAAATTTATTTAGAAAAATTCACTTTCAATTTTAAGAATTATTGACTAAATTAGTTTATTAAACCATAGAGCTTTTCTTTTTACCCTTACTACATTAATGGTAATAAATGTTTTCCTTTAGAAAATAATACATCATAAAAAAATACAAAATTGTGTTTAATTTATGTTAATCAATGAATGGTTTAACCATTAACATAGTAAAGGTAAAAGAAAAAGAAAACAAATAATTGATTAAAGTGGAATAAACCAAAATTATACTAAAGAAGACAAATCATAGTGACTAAAGTTTTGTTTAACAAAACAATAATAAAGAAAAACAACAAAAATAGTTTTGGGACCAATAGAGAAAATGTAAAAACTCTAGGTATTGAGAGCTTAACAATTAACTTAATAAAAATTAAGAAAAAAAACTCTATTTTACTAAAAAAAAAAAACAAACCATGGTGAATTACTATAATTAAGTAGTTATTATGTTTAGGGACAAAAACCCAAAATGGATCAAACTTAGGGTCTAATATGGGAAACAGAAATAATGTAGAGACTGAAAACATGTTTCACTAAAAAGAAACATTAAACGAAATGAGAGTGGGGCACTAGTGAGACAGACCCTCAAGAAAGCTACTGGCTTTCAAAATCTAATCAAGCTTCCAAAAGAAACAATTGTATCAAAAAAATAAAAGAGACGCAGCTAGTGCATGAGTTCCACAATCCAAATGGGCAAAAACATCCAAACACTGTACTCTATTGTAGAATAAACAGTAGACTCTTCACGGCTTTTAGAATATAATTGTAATTTGAGAAACCAAGATGAGTGCCAGTGGAATAATTAGGGGCAGCTAGTGTCATGCTCACTGCCAGGCTCCATCTTTTGAGTTTATGGCTAAACATTTGGCGACTCAAACGAATTTCAAAATTCTTTATCAGCTTGAAGTTCGAGAGTTGATGGTTGAGACAGCCAGAGCATGTTGTTTCACTTATTAATGGTAAATGTATTTCATGTGGAGTCCCTAGTCCAAAACAATCTCAAGCACTACTAAATAACTTCCAAACATTCAATGTTTTGTACAACAAAAAAAAACTACTGCCTAAACCAACGAATGTATTAACAATCTCTCAACATTAACAAGTTAATAATATATCTTGGTGCCTACTAAAAAACCTGAAACTTCACAATTAAGAAATGTCTCAATTAACTCAAATTAAAATAAATTAGGTATTGGTTTGTCTCTATTTACAATTTTACTATTCGTTAAGAGTGTAGTGCGTGTATCATCCGCATGATATTGTGTTCTACTTTATGTTTTTCTTGTGTACATTTAAAAAAAAAAATTGACATGAGTTGGATCTGGTAATTGATAAATATCCCGAATGAATAAAGTAGGTTATTATTGTTAAGTGATTACTCACTCGCTCCGGCATTGTTTGCTAAAAATGGTTTTATTTTCTAATTTTGCCTCTGTTCAGCTGTCATTCGTCACTAGTCGCCGCCATCAGCCACCATGTCGTCGATCTTATACTTCAATGGCCGTCTTGACTACGTAGGACGCCAATCGGCCGATCTAACTACCTATGACGCCAACAAGCACAATCCAAAGCCTACTGCATGATAGATGCCGCCGAATCACTCAATCCCAGATGAGTGTGATTAGAAGACCCCAAGCTCTCCACCCTCTCCCACAACCTCTCCGACCTCAAATCCCTTGCCACGACCCTGCAGGACTCGGGTGGCTATAGTCTTTGAAAGTTCTTGACCTGTCAAGTCAAGATCCACTCCATTTATCGAGTCGCCAGCTCTATCAAGTCGAAGATTCAGGTTTGGATTGATTGTGAATGAGACTTCTCAAAGACCGATCCCGAGATTGATGATGAATTGGTCCGGACGCGGGAAGAGACGCAGTGGAAGGAGCACAGCAGGCAACTGGATCCTGACGAGAATGAAGGCGCCGCCAATCAAGTGAATATTTGTTTTTCAAGGTGAAGTATGAAAGATGGTATAATGGTCAACTTACTTGATGAAATTTATTAAGAAAATCATGTAAAGAATTTAAGACACAAAAAATAATAAATTGTGCAAAGTATATAAAAAGGGATGAAGTAAAATTTAAGAAAACTCGGCGAGAAGTGCAAAGTGATAAGTTGGGCATTTGTGAAATAAAGGTGTTGCCTTCAACCTCAACCTTCTTGCCATCTTCTCCCGTACATTTTGTGGTCCAAACAACCAACTAACCTTCCCCGCAACTTTTTTTTTTTTGTAAAAGAGATAAATTAGCCACTAAGCTTTTTATGATAGGCAAATCACCCACTAAAATATTTTTGTAGTTAAATTAGTCACCAACATTATCTCTTCTAAAAAGATATTGGCTGTTGTCATTATTTTTATCCAATTGTATGATGATTTGAAATATTTCGATGACGTGACAATATATGTGGCAAACTTGTGTACAATAATAATAATAATAATAAAATACCTAACTTAATCCCTAAACTTTGATGCAACGTTACAGATCCCCCTAAACTCCATTTTTTACTCTCTTCCCCCTAAACTTTATGTTTTTCTCTCTTGTCCTAAAACTTTCCATCAATGGTGAAATTAGGGCCAACGAAGCCAAGAGTGTGTGCCATTGTTAGTGATCAAACCTTTGTCAACAAGAAGGCGGGAGGTCACTATCATAAAAAGCTTAGTGGGAGGTCACTATCGGCGGCAGGGAGGAGAAGAGCGGAGATTAAGATTGTCATTATTTTTAGTCTAGGGACCTATATGCATCTATGGATATAATTTCAGTATAAATGCTGTAATTCACCCATGAGATTGGTAATTACATAACTTTTTTTTTTATTTCTATTTTGGCCAGATTTAACTAAATATTCTAAAATTAATGGAATATTTGTATTTAAAACTTTAGTGGCAATATCATAACCGATGAAAATTTTAATAATTTTTTAACGGAAAAAAAAACTTTGATAGTTGATGTCCACAAGGGCAAAAAGTTGAATAAGCGATTTGCCCCTTTTGCTTTTCTTTTTTAGTATTCGGGTCAGTGCCCCCTGTGCCTTGGTTTCTATTCTAACATTTTCTATGTTTTAAAATTTTTAATTGCCTTTTTTGTTGTTTCCTCTTAGTTGGTCTTTTCAATCGTTAATTAATTTTCGCTGCATCTTTTAAGGAATGGTTGGTATCATTTTTATCTCATCAGAATTAGTACTTGCTAGAGTTGCTTCATTTTGACACTCTTTGGATTATTTGGATTGGCCGCAACAAACGCAAATTCAGAAATGCTCCATTTCATGTTGATTCTTTAAGTTTTAGACAGAATGATCTTTGTGTTCAAATGTCCGTCGGCCATGGCTAATGACTTCCAGTGGAGATACTCTCACTTTCTTTTTGACGCTTCACCAACTCTATGTTGCTCTTTGGGGTTTAATCAGAATCAGGCTGAGTTGTTATATCTAGAAATTTTTGTGACTAATAGGGCTTGGCATATTAACTCTGAGTTGTTGCTGCTTGGGTATTAACGCCTTTTCAAGATATAGACTATAGTCAGAGTATTCTCATTCTGCAACGTGAATTTGCTCTGGTGGTTGAGCTCAATGCCATTAATGCAGAAGTTTTATTTGCAGAATCCCATGGAATATAGATCATTACTATACTTACAAGCTGTTCACAGATTTTGCAGATATTCTTGGGCTCTCTATCTATTGGCAAGAATCTTCGCTGGCTTGCACAATAACTTCAGGAGTTGATGGAATCCTTTCATCGTTGTTCTTGGTGGTGCCCTGTCGGAAAGTGCTACTTGCCTATCAACTAGCTACTACTACCATTTCCTAATATTCTCTGTTCCCTTTTTCTCATCATAAAAAAAAAAAAAAATCACTGCATCAGTGAAGAGATGAGAGAATATGACAAAACAATATTGATTCTTACAAAGATTTTGTGAGTATTTTAAATAAATATACTTGGGATTTTGATGGAGATATACAGATTGGAGAAGGTTGCATTCCATCCCCATGTGAATGAGATTATTCTGGACACAGAAAAAGCTTTTCTCCCTCTGATTTATTTTTTTTCTTTTAGTTGCGTACTTAACCTTAGCTTTTTCTTTTTCTTTTTTTTTTTTGCTGATTTTATCACTTCATTGTAGGAATTGATGGCCAGGGGAAACACGGGTATGGGAATAATTGTACTAAAGTTTATGATAGAAATTCACAGAACATGTTTTTTTGGACGACCACTGAACAGTATTAATGTTGTAAAGATTCAGGGGTAGCATCAGAGGGAGACCTAACTCTACCTCTACCTTGCGATGGGAAAGCGGATGTCTATATGCTCCATACAGGTGAAGTTTCAGAGCCAGTAGATGATGGATTTCGCTCCATTGGGTTTCCATTGTGACTGTCGATGCTGGTGAGTGAATTTGGAGGAGAGGGTTGTTTGAGAGGATTTTGAAGTGCAATGACTTAAGTGACATCCATGTGAGAGTCCAGGGCCTCCCGTCGGACCCGTTATGCGTGTAGTTTGTCTGATAGCGTTCGCGTCGGGATCAAGGCAAGGGACAAGCGTCAGTCAAGGGAGGGGCACGATGGGCAGCACCTGTCGACGACCCCTGTATTTCTGCCTCCACTCAAACTTCCCTTGGCCTTGTATAATAATTAATAAGTACGCGCCCTCGAAACAAAAGCAGCGTTGCTAGTATTTATAATAACTACCACTTCCAATTTCTCTTTATTTTTTTTTTCACTCAAAATCAAGTACATAAAATTTAAAATAAGTATTTGGTAATATATTAAGAGAGAAATGACAATTTATCCGGGATTCAAAAAATAACCGAATTAGAACAAATTATACTGTCTTTCTTTTTAGGTTTGGAAATCTATTCAATGTCATCTCAAGTTGTTCAATTTATACAAGATAAGATAAATGGAAATATAAAAAGACCGTATAAATATAATTGTTACTAGTAAATCTCATGAATTTGCCTAATTTTACGCAATAAGTTCAAAGGGGTATAGAAGCTGCCGTTTCCAGGAAGTTTGGTTCCGTTAACTCGACGTCCTTATCATAATATCAAAATCAAAGGCCGTTTAGTTAAATCCAGCCAGCCAAGCCTAATGTCTAGCAAATCACGTCCGCGCGGGAATTAATGTCACTTAATTAGCTCTGCTCTTCTCCACCAACCTTTTTTTCTTTTTTCAGTTATCACTCGACGTCCACAGTTTAGATCTATTGTATTCCTAGTCCCAGAAAAGGGCAACTTAAAAATCTCCCGAAAATGTCCGTTCTCACTCCCACTGTCCACTTCAAAATAAAAACCCACAAAACACGCGCAGACCGATAGACACCATAAGAAAACAACCTCCCCGTCTCTCTCTCTCTCTTTGCGGCGGAGCTCATCGCCACCGCCATGAAGCCGAAGCATAACGGAACCGCCAATGGCCACGCCAGCGAGGGCAGCAGCGGCAGCAACTCGCCCAGTCCACCTCCATCACCGCCGCGTCACGCTACCATTTCCCACTACCGGCGCCCTCTCCGCTCCAAAGTTCACTCTTTCTCCCGCCGCGAAACTCTCGCCTCCGGCCTCAACCTCCGGCGAAATCTCCGATGCTTGTTGCTGATGGCTCTCCTCTACGTCTCGGGCCTCTTCCTCTGCATGGGGCCGTTGTCCGAGCTGGTGGGCTACAGCCCGCTGCCCGGATCCGTCTATCGTAGCCACGAGAATTTCCGGCGGCTTTGGGATGATATGCGTTCTGATAATTCTTCTTCACTCGAGGTTTTCTGATTTTCTAATCTATTTTTCTGGCGTTGTTTATTTATTTATTGTTTTTATTTTCTAGTACTCCTTTTTTCATGGTTGAAGTTTGAAAAGTGGAATGAACTCCTTAATTTTGTGAGCAAGCAAGAGCTTTGTGATTGTCGCATTCGGTGCTTAGCGAGTGACATAAATTGTTTAGTGGGCTCGGGCTCGCCTTTTCATGTTTCTGGAGGTTCTTGGCTTTGATATGAAGTCAAATTTTTTGCTTTTTTGTAAAAGCTGGGCCACACTCAACTTGTTGCGGAGGCGATTCTTCCGAAGTCTCTTTTTTGTTGTTTTTTCTTTTTTTAAAGCTGTGTTTTTCCGAAATGCGAACTCAGAATAGCACAATATCTTATCAACAAACTAAACAGATCACTATGTATGAGTTTGATTGATAACCGGAAAAACCTCAAAAAATATTAAAAAAAAAATAGTCTATCAGCCGCTCTATGTTGTAATTCTTTTAGAAATTTCTGCAAAGGACCATTTTTGACATTGATAAGAAAATTTCTATCTTTTTCCCTTGTTATGTCTTTTCAACTTCAGAACAATTTAAACTTAAGAACAAAAAGGTATATGAAGCTAATATTATATTTAGAGCCGTGCTAAGTTCTTTACCCTCATGATCATCTCATTATTAGGACCGTTTATATGTTTATTCAATCTTTATCTAATGGTTATAACCATTGACTGAAGATAAGGCGAGCCTCGCATTAGAAGCTTGTCCATTAGGATTATAATCGTTAATGAAGTTGCTACAAGATGGATTCTAGGTAATTTAGGCCCCGTTTGGCATTAGCGTTATAGTTTTGAAGAAGTTGTTTAAGATAGCTTTTAACTTTTAGCTCAAGCGGTTTCATCTTCACTCTTAATAAATTATCCAAAACTCTTAACACTAATCACAAAAATTATTCCCAAACGAGACCTAGTTGGTAGGTAAACGTTGTTTGCTCCCCAAAACCTTAGAATTCCATCTGCTGGTGAAAAGGGGAAGTCATTGGTAGTATAACAACTTATCACAACCTATTGGTTCGTAGGAATCCATGTGCTAGGTGTATTACTTGGAAGTACGAGGAAGTAATATGTTTCCTTATTTTTATGTTGCATGAAATGGAGTTTCACTTAGACTTATAAATGCTTCTTTCTGCAGTTATCCTCTGTCTGGAAATACAAAAGGAGACCAAAAGTTCAGAAACCTTGTCCTAATTCCACTGTTGCAAACAATTTCGCACTGAGTCAAGGTAATGTAATTAGAAGTTATTACTTAACTAGACACCGTTTAGTTGCGTGTAGTTGTTTCCACAATAAATTTGTTTGGTTTATTTTGTGGATGGTACAACATCAGCTCAGTTAGGTGCTTTCAGTATTTACATGGTTGATTGTAAACTCAGACCTGGCTTTACTTTCTGCACATTCTTTCCTGTCTTTGGTTCAGGGTGTTTGATGTTAATTCTTAATTGTGACTTTGCAGCACTAAGTTTTCTTGATAGTCAATTACCTTATCAAATTTCAGGATCGCCTGGCCCCACAGGCTATTTGATTGTTGAGGCTAATGGTGGTCTTAACCAACAACGTTCAGCGGTATGTCATGACTGTTGCAATAGCATTATAGCAGTTAGCTAGCTTTGTGCCATTTTAGGCCTTTTTGAGATATATTCTATAGGTGCATATGCAAAAATTGATGCTGTGTACTTCTGCAGATATGCAATGCAGTTGCTGTTGCTGGACTTTTGAATGCAATATTACTTATCCCTCGGTTTGAATTCAACAATATTTGGAGAGATCCAAGGTAAGTATTTTCATTTACATATAGCTTCCACCCATTTAGAACCATTAGACCAAATTTTACCCTACGTTACTCATCTATATTTTTCAGTCTACTGCCCATCTTTTCAGTAGGAGTGATTGTTCTTTTTGTACAGCAAGTTCTCTGACATATACAATGAGGATCACTTTATAGCAACACTTAAAGGCTATGTGAACGTGGTGAAGGAGTTACCTGAAGACTTGATGGAAAGATATGAGCACAACCTTACCAGTATTCCGACTTTTCGCCTCCAAGCTTGGGCCCCTGCTAATTATTACTTGGGAGTTGTTCGACCGGTTTTGAGGCATGCAGGGTGTGTTTTTATTCTCCTCTAACAGTATCTGTATTGAAAGAAAATAATCTCATTAGTCTTTATGACTATCAACTGCACTAGTGAACTGACATTTCAAAGTGAAATGTGCTGGAATGGAAATAATTAGTGAAATTCGTTCTAAACAAATGCAGCCTTAGGTTTCCTTTAATCTGATTTTATATCTGCAGATAATGGATTAGATGTCTCTGACAACAGTTGAGCTCTTATGCAGGGTTGTCCGTATTGCACCTTTTGCTAACAGATTGGCCATGAGTGTCCCTCCTCATATCCAGTTCTTACGATGTATAGCTAATTATAAGGCGCTGAAGTTTGCTCCACCAATTTCAGCACTCGCAAAAAAACTTGTTAGTCGGATGATAGAGAGGAGCACAGATCTGGTGGGAAAGTACATTTCTGTACATCTTCGTTTCGAAGAGGTAAAGAGGCTTCCGTTATCTGAAACTGAATTACCCAATAGTTTTGACCAAGAAGAAGTCTTGTAATTCTTCATCCTCCTACAACTTCTAGGACATGGTAGCCTTCTCTTGTTGTTTATATGATGGAGGCAGGACAGAGAGGATCAAGATGGCTTCACTTCGGGAGAAGGAGTGGAAAGGGAAGTTTAAACGAAAAGATCGTGTCATCTCACCAGGTCTCAATCGAATTGAAGGAAAATGCCCTCTAACCCCTGTGGAGGTACCTTAAATTTCATTCAGTTTAGTTTTAATCAAAGACCAGCCTCTCTCCACTGACATTACATAGGCACATAGCCATGCAAAGTGCAAACACAGCTCTACAGCAGATCAGTTTTCCATAAGCTGCATAGATCTGTTTTGCACAAATTTGCTAATTTGTCTCCCTTCCTTTTCTGTCAGCATAGGTCGGGTTGATGTTACGTGGTATGGGTTTCGGCAACAACACTTCAATTTATTTAGCCTCAGGGAAAATTTATGAGGCAAACAAACATTTGGCTCCTTTGTTGAGAATGTTTCCCCATATTTACACCAAGGAGTCCCTTGCGACCCCAGATGAGCTTGCTCCTTTTAAGGTAAAAATTACTGCTGAAATTTTCTTTTGTTTTCTTGGTCTGTACTTATGCGTTTCTTTTAGTATTATTCTTTAAACTCTGTCAGCCTATTTTTATCAACCAGCTGAGACACTTTTTCTCTACAGTGGCCTATCATTCATGATACCTGTTACCCTACAAACTTCCTTTGCCAATACTTAGACTGCCAGCTTACACAACAATGAAACATCTGTAGCTTTAACACAAGCTTTTCTAGTTCAGGAACTGATGCATTGAGATTCAAGTTAAACGCAGTGAGACTACTAGTTGATCCTCTGGTATTGAATCCAAGTTATATTTCGGCTCCCTGAGTGGGTTCACGCTGAATGAATTGGAGTGAATGACCTCTTTGCTTTTTGTCACTAAGCTACTGAAAGATTTATGCCCATGATTTAAACCGTCTCCTAGCCTTATTAGTGAAGAACCTGTTATCTTGTTGCATTTTGAACCTATTCAACCTCTAGTTTTCTTACATTTAGCAGAAAACAGAGAAAAGGATGTTCATGTTATTTATCTGTTATCTATTTAGGGTTACTCTTCCAGGATGGCAGCTTTGGACTACATTGTAAGCTTGTTCAGTGAAGTTTTTGTAACAACTCAGGGTGGAAATTTCCCTCATTTTTTAATGGGCCACCGGAGATTCCTTTTCAATGGGCATGCCAAGACCATAATTCCTGATAAAGTCAAGCTGGTTGCTCTGCTGCAAGACATGGGCATCAGGTGAACCACTTTCACAAGTTCTTATATTTGGCAACTTAAGAGATCAAATCACTTGGCTACATGGGCAAGTGGTAGGATTTGCTCAAATTTTTGCTGTGATGTGTTCAGTTCCCATGAAAATGAAGCTTTTGAGTTTGATTAGGATTGTGATTACTTTTTGATAAGGTTTAAGATTATGTTATATGTTTTTGTTTTCTAGTTCGATAAAACTAGAGCTTTGTCGTAGGGGTATGCATAGGCATGCTAAGCATGAGTTTGGATATGGGAGAAGAGCCAATTGGATGAAGGGGCAAGGTGCGGGGTTATCACAGATGATAGAAGATTACTGGCGAGACAAAGCACTATAGTTGCTGCTTCTTTTGTGACATTCATTCCTTGTCAATATTCATGACATTTTAAGACTGGTGCGCCATTGTTGATTGTTGTCCCCACCTCCGCTGTCTGTGCAAGATGCGTGGGAAATTTTTCATGTTTCTTTTATTTATCCAATGGCTAGAATTTGTCTTGGAGCTGAAGCACACCTCTGCTGTCAAGTTTCTTATGAACTACTCCTGTTTCCTTATTTCAATCTCTGACAAGTAGATCTGGACCTCTGTTTATTTACTTGCAGGTGGAAGGCTTTCAAGGATCAGATGCGGATGATGCTGGCAGAAAGCGATCGAAAGGGGATGATCGTACCTAGAGTTAAGAAAATCAACAGAAAGACTTCAATATACGCCTATCCCTTGCCAGAGTGCGCTTGTCTCCAGCAACCACCTAATTCATCACTCCAATTAACCAACAGTGTAGATGTTGATCCTCTATTTCAGTACACTGGACAACTAACAAGTTACTCATCCCAGTGACGCATACTACTGTTGCAGTAACAAAATTTTGGAGCTATCAGTTCATCCCTCGAAAGCCTTCTCTGGTTTCAGCATTCAGCAAAAGAAGAATGATCACGTCACTCCCGATTGTAATACTGCGATTTGGGTGACTGTCTGTAAGAACGGCAGTAAACTCAGCAAAATTTTAGGGGGCAGTAGGAAACAGTGACTTATGCGGTTTTGGTTTTGGATCATAATATGGTAGGATGGTACACATGAAAACCGATAGAACTTGATGACTGAGATTCGTTTGTTACATGTTCCTATGTTCTTTCAAGAACTCAGATCCCATGCACTATTTGTATGCAAGGCCTGAGATAGCATGTTTGTGTTTTGTTTTGCTTATTTTTGACGCATGTGAGCTTCAATACCACATGGGAACAAGTGTTATTTGAAGTGTTTATACAATTTCGTCAAATAATAATGCAATGTTAAAGGGGGGAAACAAAGACAGCTCTTTTTGAAAACCTCTGTCACATGGATAAGCTGTCACTATTTTAAGAAATCCAGTCAAAACATGCACGTACTATGGACGCAGGGAGAGGCATTAGACTGATTTGCTAATGAGTCATGACTGATCCCACTTGCGTGAAAATTGGTGGGGTGGCTCCATAAGCTGGAAACTGTAAAGTCTAAACCAAAACGCACCCAGATAAACCAACAGTTCTGCTACCCAGATAAATTAATGACGTACTTGAGAAACAGTTTTTCATTTCTTTCTTTTGACTTAGAGATAGTCCAATATTATAGTATTTGGGATGAGAAGTCAGAAAGCTATGTTAAAAGCTGCGAGATCAGTCTCTTTTTTCTGGGGAAGATGTTTCATAGCTTGGGGAGCAAAGAAGGGTTAGAAAAATGGTCCAAGGGATTGATTAGATTAGAAGTTTAGAACCTAGGTCCGAGTCCAGCACACTGACCCTGACCCAACAATTTCAAAAGTGACATCTGTGGGCTCCACGTGAACCAGCCTGGCCCATCCCCTTCTTTTTTGTCTGAAGGACTGAAATTGCCACCACCCCCATTTGTCCTGCTCCTTGGCTAACCCTTTTGCTTTGATCTTCCTCTTCCCTCGGCCTTGGCATGCTGATGCTAGTCCTGGCTCTGTTTCAGAACATTCTCATGTTACGTCGCTTTCTTTACAGTCTTTACCTATCATCTCGTTTAATTTTCTCTCAACCGTCTCTGCAACAATAACAAGCCGAAATCTCCCTCCCCCTCCCCCCGCCTGTGAGTTAGGTCATCTTTACTTCACCGCGGATTATACTCGTGCTCATCTATTTATCAGATTTTACCGACATATAGCCAATTCCTAACTGTATCAGTAATGTTAATAATCCTTTCAGAGCATAAATTGACTTAAGTTTTATATTCGCATTCAAAAATTTCATCAAGTGAATAATAATGCTAGAGCTAAAAATGAAAGTATTTTCACATAAATAATGTGGCAGACTCTGATTTGAATAGAATTATATGTCAGATTCACTTACATTTAAGTAGCTTGCCAATTTTTTGACATATTATAATTTTTTTCCTGGTAATAGAAGCACCAATATAAGTATAAAGGTAGAAGATACATTATAGTTAAGGAAACAAGGGAATACTTGCTTCGAAACCCGAAAGGCTACCGAGTACATTATAGTTAAGGGAATTTGAACCTAGAATGCCACCAACCCAATATAACTAACATTTTATAGGAAGTTTGGTAGAGATAAGGTTTGAATCTTTGACTTCCATCTTGATGTCCTAAGTTTCAAATACTTAGAGTGAGGCTTCAAGACTCTACATGTAGTAATAAACAAGTAGAGTTCATTTTTTGATCAAGTACCAAATTTACCATTTAAAAGTATCAAAAAGACCAAATTTACCATCACATTTTCAAAAATATGAAATTTAATATTGAACTTGAACTTTACTTTGAAGACTAAATATATCACTGACGTTACTTGACTGTTAATTGACCGTCAAATGATGGGGAAAAAATAATAGTTTTGATTATTCATTTTTCATATTTTTTTACTATTGCCCTAATTTTACTAATCTGACGATCATGTCATCTTCTTCAACCAATTATTTGATGCTTTGAGAATGCAAAACCCTAAAAAATAAATTGGTGTAACCTGATAAAAAAGCATATCAACCAAATCTCTCGAAGGCCTGCCAAGGAGGTCCTTTCAATGTACCTACAAGTCCATTGAAGTGGGCATAGTCCCTTTGATTTTCAAGGTGTGTGCTTCTTATTTGTGCCTAGATTATGGGAAAACAATGCAATCTAAGTCGATCAAATATGGCATGGAGTTTGATGTGGCGATTGAAACACAATTGCTCAACATGTATGCTAAATGCGGCATTGTAAGTAATGCTCACATAATGTTCGTTGAAATGCTTGAAAGAAATGTGGTGACATAGAATGCAATGATTGGTGGCTACTTGCAGAATTGGAATGACAGGTCTGCATTTGATTTGTTTGAGAGGATGTCCGAGAGAATTGCAGTTACTTGGATTTAGATGATTGATGGTTTGGTGAGGCCGAGGACTGGAGATATTATTAAAGCGAGCGACTTTTTCAATGGGGCTCCAAGCTAAATATTTTTGTTTTAAACTCATTGCTAGACATGTATTCAAAGTGCAGGGTTAGGGATTTAACCAATGCAAGACATGAGTTTAGGAGTGTACGATGGTGAAGCAGTGGTTGGATGATATTGCCGACAGGAAGGTGGTCTCTTTCTTCTCTTGAAAAAGATGATATAATTATTAGATGAGCAAAGTTAAGGTACTAGTGTAAGAAATGTGAATAACTAAGAACAAAAGATGTTATTTTCTCTTTCAATTTAACAGTCACTCAACGGAGGAGTGACAAATATCCTGCTTTTTGAAACGTCAGTTGTAAATTTGATTTTAAAAGTAAAATTCAATATGTAGTACTTTTTAAAGTTTAATGGCAAATTTGATCATTTTGATATTTTTGAATAGTAAATTAGGTACTTAATCTGTTCATTTTTATTTTTGTGTGTAAATATAGCACCAACATGAAGCAAATATGTATCCATTTTTAAATTCTAGATTAAATTAAATTATGGGTTTCCCTAGTAAGTGATTAATTTGAATTAATGTTAAAACCAAGGAGAAATATGGATGCAAATTTGCTTGGTTTTGTGTGTGTTGAGGCAATCGGGGAGGTTTTGGGGGTTAAAAATATTTTTATAGCGCTGTCTGACTGTATCAGGTAGCCCATATTGTAATAGTATTTGTATGGAAACTCAAAGGGAAAAGGTTAAGGGGAATGATGGGACAATGAGTACAAAAGAAGAGTCAAATTTGGATATTTATGTGGCCAACCAAACAAAACAATGTACGCCCAGCCCATAACTGGAAGTGGAGAAGAGAGGTAATCTTAGTTGTGCCCAGGAATCAAGGACACATGGGCAACAATTAAATTAAATTATTGTGCCATATGATATTGGCCATCGTACAGAAATAGAACGCTTGCCCGAGGGACGAGGGTACTACTGGAGTGAATCGGAATCATCTTGTACGGGACTCCAGTGTCCCAGTACTACCTGTTCTTACAGAGTCCAGAGAATAAGAGGAGCTCCCAAACAAACTTTTTCGATGGTTAATTTAAATATGACATCACATAAGTGAGACCGTGGTAATTAAGCATTCTTGTGTCTTTGATTTACTCTAATGGTTCGCTTAATTAATTAATGTTACTTGAGTTGGCTCGATTACTTAATTTACCTGTTCAACATTGAGTTTCTGGGAAAAGAATATCCATGGATCATCGTTAGGGTCGAGTCTTCCAAGGGGAAAATAAAATTTCTTTCCAGATGACTTTAAAATGTCCCGTGGGATGGGAAGAATAAATTTGTTAACTCTCTCTCAGCGCAGCGTTTTGTTGTTTGCCAATTCGAGTTTAAATGTGAGGAGAGTGCTATATTATAGGAGAGAGTGAGGAATTCATCTGTTCAAAAACTTTTTTAGTTTTTCTATTTTAGCCATAAAATTTTCTATCATTTGGTTTCAAATTTAAAGTTAATACATTTTCGTGTATTATTCTTGTATAAAGTAAGTATTATTCAAATTATTAAAATTTATTGAAATGTTACCCTTTAATAAGTCTAAAATGCAACTTTTATGTGTTTTTGAAAAAAAGTAATATTTTTAGCTAATCCAACCTAAAATAATTATTTAAAAAGACTTGCTTTTGAGGAAAAATATTCTAAATTAACCTTTTTAACTTTTTAAGCAGTAAGATTTCAATAAATTGATAATTTGAACAAGTAATCACTTTATATAAAAATAATGTGCAAAAAATATATTAAACTTAATTTGAAATGGAATTGCCCTATGTTAACATCTATTCTGTTAGCTATAAGGTAGAATGATTTCCATGTGGCAAACAAAATTTCTGATTTTGGGGCCTCAAAATTTGTTGAAAAAATTTTAGAACAAAAAAGTTTTTTTTAGTAATAAAAAAATGAGTGGTGATACATATCTACGACGGATAATCATGCTAGCGAAATCTATCAGTTAACTCGTGAAGGAAGAAGGAAGTGGGAGGGTACTGGAGTATAGAATTTGAGTGGCCGCTAAAAGTGAACTAGTGAGGGATTTGAAGGGAAATGAGTGAGTGAGTGAGTGATCCCTCATTCTACTTCTTTTTTTTGTTTTTGCCTTAAATTATCTTCAACGGTTTTTTCATTTTATAGATTTTTTTATTTTAAATAATATTGAGTTAGTTTTTACTCTAACAATTTTTTTATCTTATTTTTTAAAATAGAGAATGAGGCAAAAAAAAAAAAAATCAGTTCATCGTATCTATAAAAACTCTAAAATTTATTGTTTCCGGCATCTTTCCACCCAATTCACTTTTCCTCTGTTTTACCCTTCATATTTTGATTTTAAACTAGCAATTAATTTAAATTCACTTTACATGCATAATATTTAATTATTATATAGTAAATGTAATATTCCATAAAATATGAAATTTGCTAGAATTAAAGTAAAAAATTTATACAGATTTTAATTTTTTATTTTTTTATTTTATAAAAATTACAGGAAAGCTTTTAAAGATGTTCTTAGTTAGCCAAATGATTGATAACCGATAACTGTCATTCCTCTCCTCCTCCTCATTTTCCTCTCTCCAAACGAAACGTGAAGTTCGAACGTTTCTACGCTCCGAAAACTCATACTCACTTAGGTATGATGGGAAAAAAATCGATTAAAAAGTGTAATAATAATAATAATAATAGTGGTGATAATGTGGATTTACCATCAGCTTGGCAGTTTTTCTCTTCCGACCTGGCAAAAATCATAGAAAGGTATTATTATTGCTCACTTGCTCCAAATGAGCTACAATTATTCTTTTTTTTTTTTCTAGCTCAAACGTACTACTCTGGACCAAAATGGCAACTCTTAGTTAAAAATGGTGACAATATTTCGGTGTGAAATGATATATTCTATTAAAAAAAATACCAACAGTAATAATATTCTGATACTACAACAGAATGTGAAAAAAGTGACTAAATAGGACGACTGAAAATCAATTGCTTTATAGTTGTTGTTGTGTGGGGGCTTACTTATTGAGCGACTGAAGAGCGACTGAGGATTTAAGTTGTTCAAGCTGCAATCACCCTTTAATCACCTTTTCAGTGGCAACTATTTCAAATTTAATCATCCTTCAGTGATTATCTCAACCTCAACCACCCTTTTGGTCGCACCAACCAAGAAATAACACAATCTTCATCTCCTTTTTACTCATTCTCTTCAATTCTCTTCCATCCTCTTTCATCAGCTCCTTTTTCCTCATTCTCTTCAATTCTCTTCCATCCTCTTTCATCAGCTCCTTCCTTTTCGCTTCTTCCCCCCCCCCCCCCAAACCTCATAACTTGTCATCCTTATTACCATTGCCACCTTCTTCATCATCTCCAGCTTATTCAGAGAGTAAAAAACCTCAACATTGGGGTTGCTCTTAATAACGCTTTTACATATTTGTCTAAAAAGTACATAATTGTTTCTTTAAATAATTTAATTCCCTTTGAATTTAACACTAACAATTAAAATAAAAAATGGGTGAAAAAACTGAAATTTTAATCACTATACTGAGTGACTAACTAGTTCAGTTACTTTAAGCAACTAGATAAAAAGCGATTGAATGAGTGACTAAAACTGAATAATGGTGTTTTTCGACTGAAATAGTAACAGTTTTTTATATCCATCTTATAGTGTAAATGAAGTGAGTATGTTTTGTTATAAATTGGGAAAAAGCTAGGGACTTACAGCTCAGTGTATGTGTTAGAATTTAGATAAAAATTGAGTGATAATGTAAAAATTAGTAAACATAAATAATAAAAAAAGTATTCTAAAATTTATTCATTACTGTCACATATTAAAAACAACTGTTTATTGTTAAATTGACTAGCGAATTTAATAGGGTGGACAATATTTCCAATCTAAAAATATGAATGGCATATTTGAGCTGAAATTTCCAAACCATAAATATTGGTGACCTTTTCTGCGATCTTTGCCCTTGCACTTCTAGGCGATGCAGCAGAACTCGCCAGCTAGGAGTAAACAAAAACAATAAAAAAACAAAGAAAGAAACAAAAACATAGATGCATAAGGAGCAGAGCTCAGTTAATTTAGTGGGACAAATTACATCTATAGCCTCTAATTTTTTATTATTGTCATATTTTAGACACTAACCTCAAAATCTCATTTGAGAAGTTCTCAATATCAATTTTTTTGTTTCATTTTAGACATTTAGTAGACGAAAAGTATTAAAATTGATGGAACTGGTCACATGGCATACCAGCTTGAGGCGATTGGCCATATGGCACAATAAATGAATCCTAGCAATAATGTGGAAAATGAAGAAAAAAAAGAACAAAAAAATGAAAACCCTACCCTAACTTTACCTGACACTTTTAGTCGTTGTACAAGCCATCGCTTCCCCCAATCAACTACCATCCACTACTCAACCCTTCCTTAATCTCAAGCCATCACTTCAAAGCCGTTCCAGCTACTGAAGACACTAATTGAAGAAGAAAAAGGTTTTGCGATTTGGCCACAAATTGAGACTAGGCGGAGGTTCTACAACTCAGACGGAGGAAATGGGATTTGGTGGAGGTGAATTGCCCCACGCTGGTGTGCCACGTGGTCAATTTCAGCAATTTTAATATTTTCCGTTCTCTAAAGGCCTAAAATGAAATAAAAAATTGAGGTTAAGGACTTCTCATGCGAGGTTTTGAGGTTATGATCCAAAATAGAACAATAACCAAAAGCTATGGGCCATAGATGCAATTTACCTACAATTAGTGCAATTTATCGGGGTATGTTATTTGTTCAAATTAATGCATCAATCCCCCCATATCTTACCTTTTACGGTTTTACCTCTACAAAATTTAGTGTTCATTTTGACCATCACCCCTACAACTTCAAGTCGAGTTCCAGCGGATGAACTAATGCCAAAAATTCCTACTTCTTCGTCCTCACGTGTATGGTGGACATAGTAATCTCGTCTCATCTACCCACACAAAAACATTGAAAAATTTTCTAGCCATTTTCCCTGCACATAAATCAAACCTAAAAACAGGTATCTTCAAGTTACTGCTTCCAAACCCAAATTCAGACCAGGCAAAAACCTTATCAATATCCCGTGTAAATAACAACAAAACAAGGCAATATTGCCTTCGGATTAAAAACATACAACTCATCCAAATTCGAATAAACCCCAACAGCACCGGCCAAGGAATCATATTCTTCCGCAACACTACCGATACCGATATTGCTCCCACCAGTTTCCCCGCACTTCTTCACCCTCCCGGCAATCACCCTGCACACGAGCATTGCTCGTTTCTCGTCTTCACCGCCACCATCGTCCACCGCTGCTGTGTCGTGTGCTCTGCCGCTCGTGGCAGTGGTCAGGATCCCTCTTCCAGTGGCATCTACGGCTTCGGTTTTGAAGCCGTTCTTGATGATATTGCAGATGTTGCAGGTTGGGATGGAATTGCAGATGTTGGAGGAGCCGTTGAGGCCAAGGGAACAAGAAAGGGTGGTGCAGTGGAAGCGGAGGAGCTCGTTGCCGTCGGCGACGCAGCGAGGGTGCTTCTTGGGGAGCTTGGTGGCTCGGGCTTTAATGGCGTCTCTGTATTCCTCGAACTTGGAGATTGTCCTGGAGGTGTTGTGGACTTTGAGGATTCGTTCGATTTTGCAGATAGGTGTTTGCTTTTTCAGCCAGCTTGATTGGAAGATGATCTCTACTATGTTCTTGCTTGTGTCCTCTGGTCCGAGTTCGGAGACTGTTGAGGCACAAAAAAGAGAGGATTATGTCGACGTGGGCCTGTTCTTTTAATCATTATGTCGACTGGTATAATTGGAATACATATGCCAGACAAAATGGCATCCAAAATAAATCATTACACAAATTCAGACGGAGGCTTTTTATACATATAAATAAAAAAATCCGGAAACCTTAGAAGGCGATGTAAAACTAGGCAAACCAAGAAGAATTTAAAAACCAGAGAATTTTTTGGACGGAAAATATGTCAAATGGACTAATATTTGAGCTTTAGAAATTTTGTAACAAAGAAGCAAAAATAATAATAATAATAATAATAATAATAAAACCTAAATGATGCAACTGTATTTGCAGCATTTTTATCCTTCGTCTTTAGCATTTAAGATTTAGTATATTATTTTCTTTGGCTAGTATTCAACCAATGACGAGCAACGAAAATAAAGGAAAAACCTTCACAGTTTAAGATTCTGAGACAGAGGAAGAGAAGGGGAAAGAAAATGGAGAATAACCTGCATGTCTAACAGCTTGATGTAGTTCCAAGCTTTCAGCTTTCATGAAAATTTCACCACAGTCAGGGCAAGAACAAATGCTTCCTCTCAAAGAAGGGTCTCTAGCGATCCCAAGAACAGGGTCAACAACCATTCTACATTCATAGCAGCCAGAGAATCTCCGGAATGGCATTCCCCTGAACGAACCTCCAATAGAGGGCGACGCAGCAGAGGAAACAGAGAGCCAAGAGTTAGTGGACGAAACTACCCCTCCTCCATTGTCCACCTCCGGCACTGGACCCTTCATCGATCTGCCAGAAGCCTCGACGTTATTGTTCGGCACCCTCTTCTTGGATTCAGGGAAATTTGCGGCGATTTCAGGCTTGTGCATGACTTTGGTGTTGCTGCAGAGAGAGCCAGAGCACTTCATCTTCTTAGGCTTCTTGCTGGCCTCCGGCTCCGGCTCTTTCTGCTTCTGTTTCTTCTGAAGCTTTTCTTGCTGCTGCTCCTGCTGCTGGAGATGAGGCTGAGGTTGGGGCTGGACATGCTTGCAGCCGAATATGCCTCTCATTACAGACCAGGAGGGAGGTTTATCGGCTTTGTTCTTGAGCTTTTTGTGAGTTTCTTTGGTGGCTTTCTTGTGGGTGCTCGGCCCAGCCATTTGAGATCTGGTTTGAGCTAACACAAATTTTAGTGTGAGATCTGGTTTTAGCTGAGACAAAAATAGTGTGTTCTTTTTGTTTGGTATCAGATTGTCTGGTTCCAGATGAAGAAGAGAAGGGGACAAAATAACTGAGCAGAGAAGAGGAGGGAGGCCTGGGGCTGCTGCTGGTTATAGAGAGGAGACATGATTTGGAAGTTGTGGGGTTTTCTTAGTGGATTAACGAGTTAACTCATCCTCTTTATATTACGTCACTTTGTTTTTGTTTTTTACTTAACCGGCTTATACATGTTGAATTTAGATTAGTATTACTCCCTCCATTTCATAATGGATGAAATATTTCTCTCAATAAAGAAATTAATATATATGTAATTTATGTTATTTTTTGTATAATAAGAGTTTAAATAATAATTAAAAAAATAATTTTTTCTTTATTTTTATGTAGTGAGAGATTGAGTGAAGATTAAAAACAGATTTTTTTTATTAAATTTTGTGTAATGAGAGTTTAAATATAACTAAAAAGGTAAATTGATTGTTTAAATTTTTTTAAAAGAGAAAGTATTTCAATCTTTTTAGGATATAAAAAAAAATACGCTTCATCTAAATTGAAATGGATGGAGTATTTTTTTTTGTTAAACCTTAATGAGTCATAAAAAAACAAATTAAAACATAATACTTAGTTTTTTTTTTTTATGAAGTACCAGAGTGCATGTGCGTTGGAAACACTTGTACTCATCACTCCTTAAATAATGATGAGGCTTTTTTATGAAAAATAATGAAGTTACTACTTACTATTAGTTATGTGTCTAACTTTTGGATCTATTATAATTGGGCATAGTTTATTTCTAATTATACTTCAAATTGTAAATATGTACCTGAACTAAGGAATGAAGTAAATCTATCCTAAGAGCAATATTCTATTGTAAAATTGTTCTTCCCTTTGCAGAAATTTGTTAGTCATCAAATTGATAAGTGTAAAAGTTCATATTTGACATTTATGATATATTTTTTAAAATTATATTAAATAAAATTATTTTTTATTGAAATTTTATTTTGCATAACAAGCTTTTATTATTAATTAAATTATGATAAACTGAATATTTAGTACAAAATAGTCAGATTTCAAAAATTTAGTAAGGAAATCATTTCAGTAAATATTTTGTTTTCATTTGATTTTTGTTCTCTTCCTTATTTGATTACAAAAAAATCATGCTCTGTTTGAATAATTTACATTTTCAAGATAATTTTGCAACAGATTATTACTTTAAGAATAGATTTACTGCATTTATTATTTTAGAGACAATTTTATAATACAATGCATAATTTAGGGATAAATGGAGCAATTTAACTTATTATAACAGTTGATTTTTGCTAAAAATATTGCCATGGATAAAGAGAGATACTGGATCATTTGATGGGGGGGAAATGGGTCCTCTCCATAATAAAGTTTGAGTTATTGGTACACCATGGTCCCTCGCTTATTATTTTTTTTAATCCTATGTGAGTTTCTTTAATTTAATTTGTCCGCATAAAATCCCTTAGGCCGTGTTTAGTCGTAGAGAATTTTTTTAATTTTTTCAGAAAAATTTTCAAAAATTAGAAAATGAAAATAAAATGTGTTCAGTTTAATAATTTTCTTTTTTCAATTTTTCTAAAAAATAATTTTCTATGTTAGTAAGAAATAGAAAACTTGGGTTTTGTGGTTTTCTATTTTCCCGAAAACGGGAAATCCATCCGGCACCTCCCTTCGTCTTGTGAATTATGATCGGCGAATCGCAATCGACCTCCTTTCGATGCCTTTGACCTTCTCCCTCCCAGCAACTTTGGACTTTTCCCTCCCTGCGCCTCCCTTCATCTCGGGAATCGATCCATCGGAAACAACAACAGTGACATTAGAGCTATGTGATAGTGGAATCAGCAGCAAGTGTCACGAGTTTGGGAATGACGGAAATTGTGGCATAGATGTAAATAATATAAAAGTTGGGAGCCTAAGTGACAGAGAGCACAAAATCTTGGAGCAGGCTTTGGATTTTTTCGTTTTCACTTTTGAAGCTAATAGACTTGGGAAGATCTACAATTATAGTCCATAAACTTTCTTTCAATTTTCAACTAAGGCATACAATTTTTTTCAATGTAGTGTGTTTATATGTAGTTATCTTTAATTGTTTTAAAACAACTAAACATGTTTTCTAAAAGACACTTTGAAAAACTGTACATAGAAAATGAAAATAGATATCAAAAAATGAAAATGAAAATTGTTTTCTACAACCAAACGTCACCTTAACTTTTCAAGTGTATTGTTAATTGGTCTTTTTTATTACTCTAGCCGTTAACTCAAAGGAAAAGCTCATACAACATTAAATAAAACAAATAGATCTCTCTTATTCCCTAACTTTTTTCAATTAACTACTCTAAACTTTAAGTTTTAATATCTACCGAAATACCTATAATCACAAAATTTTTGCAATCACTCCTAGTTTCTTCATCCACCATCACACTTTTCATTAAGTTCTAAACTCCAAAATCTTCTCCCTTTTCCTTGATCTAAAAACCATCACTCTCCTTTGCTTCTAAAATTGCATCAACTCCCATACCCAAATCCCCTTTCCCATCAATACCCTTTCTTCCCCATGTGGTATTCATCCCTCACCTCTATGACATGGAGTGTCTATCAGATAAGTTCAAGAAGCGGGTTAATTGGATGAAACCGAATAAGAAATCCAAAAAATAGGCATCGTTTGAACCTCAACTTTCGGAGGCCATAACTTTTACTATGGTTGTAATAATGACTATTATAATATGTCATTTTGAAGAGAATTTCGCACTTTACAGGCATCATAGTAGCTTTGTCTTTTGTGACCACACTTCTTGAGTAAAAAATTCATTATTTTGAGGGGTATCTAGGCATCTAAAATTTTTGTTGATTTTGCTTCCTGATTATTTTCAGTTTCCTTAATTATTTTGGTTTAGGATTTTTTTGTAAGCCTATAAATAGGCCTTCTTTTATTATTATGAAATAGTCTATTAATAATATTGAAATATTTTCAGAGCCTTTTACTTTCTTTTATGAGTGGATTTTCGTTTTCTCTTTGATTAAGCGTGTTGCTTGATCAATTCTCATTTTTTGCTGTATCACTCTGCCATCTCCCTCATTGCCGACCAGAGGCTTTCATCCTTGTTGTGTTTAGTTTTCTCTTAGGATCCTATCCGACGTGGTGGTGTGAATCGGGACTAACCACCATAGATTCATTGTACGTGCAACTTGCTTACACCACCTGTGAGAGAGATACTTTTCGAGGAGGTGATCCAAATTCATTTCCATGCATGAGTCTAATCACTTGACTCGATTCCTCAACTTGGAAGACATTAAAGCGAACTACCAAGTGGGTAAGCTTGAACGCTTTTGGACTAAATGCTATCCATTGTTTCATCTGGTGGACAATATGACTATGTAAGCATATGATTTGACTAACTCCTAGTGGGCGAGTGAGAATGATTGATCAATAAGTGGAATTTTTTTAACGAACAGAGTTTCACCAAGTCAAGCGACAGGTTAAGGTTTGGGGGATTTTGTAACTTGTGGGATTAATAAATGAAGCTTTGTGGCTTTCAATTTTGGCTCTTAAGAACATTCGGAGAGGGTAGAAGTGGCAGTGAGTTGCTCATAAAGTTGTCTCAAGTTCAAGTCAAAATGGGTAGTAGAAGAGAGAAAATAGTGCTTGGAGTAAGGTGAAGATGATGATTGAAATGTGAAATCAATAGGTTTAAGGATGCTAGGAGCAGAATGAAGGAAATCTATAGCCTAAAGTAGCATCTCATATTGAGATTTAATTAAAGATAAAAGTGAAAGTAATGGAAGAGACTCAATTAAAACACATTTCAAGAGCTAAGACACCATAATGATAAATTGAAGAAAAGTGGCCTAATTAGGACAAACAAATAAGTTAAGGGACACACAATGTACTTTACCCTTTGAATTATATGCAGAAAAACTTTTACATGTACAGGCTAATAAAAAATTAGTTATCAAACTTCCACATTTTTTACCATTTCCCCATCAATTGTTTCTGGGTTCCACCTGCCCATTCAATATTCTGGCCATTGTTGTATTAAAACTGAACATGTACAGAGCTATTGACAACAATTAACAATAAAAGAATGAAATTAGATTTAAAATTGTTAGCGGAAAAAAATCAATAATTTTTTAAAAGTTCAGTGCATTAACCTATTAAAGAATCCATTTTGATCGTCAAAATCAATTTCCATTAATTTGAGCATTGTTGTTCTGGGACTCCACGTACAAAAATATGAGATTTTCCATTCGAACGTTTCTGCAATCTATTTTCTTTGATGTTTGTTCTTCCTCCCTAATTTCTGTGGGCGAAGTTAATTATGACTTATGAGCCCTAGCATGCTGGAAACTTGGAGTATTAAAATAAGGTGGGATTTTTTGGGCTTAGAGCTAGTTCCCAAAAAACAATGCACCCAGTAATTACACCATTATGACATCTCTCATGGAAAAGAACTCATTGATTCTTTTTGCCTAAAAAAATGGCTACCTAGCCTGAAAATTAATAAAGCTTCCTACTTTAACAAAAAAAATACATCTTGGTAAGTTCATTTACAGTTCAGTTGATTAAAACAAAGTAAACCTTTAAAAAGGACAATTTTTGTTTGTATTGAAGTTGAGATTTGAGGAAGGCTTTTGCCAATTGCTGTACTAACCGTTGTTTTGATGTAAAAATCGGAAATTTGAAGTTTGAACCCCAAAACAAAGCTTCAAATTTAAGCTCTTTTGTCTTGCATCTTGCATGGTGTAAATAAATGACAAAGAAACTTTATGAGGATGGTGTTGGCTGCATATCGAATAGTTGTGTTTGTTCACTACGTTAATCTCTTTTGGCCTGCATCTCGCAAGGTGTAAACAAATGACAAGGAAGCTTTGTGAGGATGATGTTGGCTGCATATCGAATAGTTTTTGTACCTTTGTTCACTAAATTTGTATCTTTTAAAACTGGTTAATATAGATCTTTAATTCCAACCACTTCAACAAAGTGATTAAGGGACATCACAAAAAGTAAGAGGTTAGGAGTTTGATTCTTACATTCATAACTTTCCCATATAAATGTCGTTTAAAGTATATTCAAGTGCTTTCTAGGTTTTGAAAAAATATATGTTTTCCTCTCTATCCGTACTATAGGTATCCCTTACTCTAATACTTGTAAAGATACTTCTGTGTGCAAAAAATATATATGTATATCTTTAGGTTCGTCTTTAGTATTATTAAGAAGAAAAATTTTCAACTTATACCAATTGTAATTCGATCACTATATCATAAGAATATAATTTATGAACTTTTTCAATAAGTTCACACTTCACACTCATCCAACAAAACAAAAAACAGTTTGATCGAAAAAAAAAAATATTAGTAAATGTGATTTGGAAGGGGGAAAGAGAGACATTTCATTAATGGAGCTGGACCTCGATGATGGGTTGGGCTGGGATCAACGTGGTAGCCTTTGCTGTTGTTCCAATTTGGACATGAATCACATTTTGGGCTTGGACAAACCTTACGTGCTAAAGCAACCCACAACCAACAAGTTATAAAAGTAAACCAAAGGAATAATTACAATTTGTCCCATATTGTTTACCTTAAATTACTGTTTACCCCTCATATTTCAAAAACCTCTTAAAAGCCCCATGAGTTTTTAAGAAACCTACACTTACCCCTATAGTATTTTATTAATCCTAAAACCAATGAACTAATTACACTTTAAGACCCCAATTCTAGTTCTTGTTTAAGTTTTCACCTTAAAATATAAATTATTTTGTTACTTGTCTTTTTCAAATAATATAATATAATACATTTTTTTATAAATATTGTTCATTTCAACTTACAATCTCCCAATTATTTTTTTTCTTATGATTAAGTTTTTATTTATTTCTCATTATCTATACATTCTTTTATCTTCATATTTTCAATTTTTAAAATATCTCTAATTAAAGATATCATTTTTATTCCAACATTGTTTGTATTTGTTTATTTATTTGTATTTAGAAGCTTTACAAGTGCCCTAATTTTTTTTCAAAACTTATTATGATAACTATTAAATCTAAAATTTAAAAATGATAAGACTTAAACTTAAAATAATACAAAAGCTTCAAAATCGCTTTAATTTCAATTAATACATAAATGGTCATTTTTTTAGAATTTTAATTTTATATATTTATTTATTAATTAATTATTTTTAAGGAACGTTTTGTTCAACAAAATTCTTATTGATTATTTAACAATTTCTCAGATGCTTAGATGATTTCAAATCAAAATTTTTTAACTTTATCTTTGATGTTGAGTGAAATTAAGATTCCTAAAAAATTATTATCTTTTGGATTACAATTCATTAACTCTTCACATTTGTGTCCCTCTAAAAAGTCTTATTTGTCATTATTCTCGCTCAAGAGATAGTGATATTTAATGAAGAATATTGCACTTTTTTATATTTTATTTTCTAACTATCACCATTACTCCAAGGGATACTATATTTTTTAGTTAAGGAAATTAAAAATCATTTTACTAAATGAGGGCTTCTTAAAAAATAATTAATTAATCAATCAATAAATAAAACTAAAATTACATTAAAATGACCAAATGTTCCATTAACTTGAACAAAGTGAATTTTAAAGTTTCCATATTATTATAAAATGATCCATATTATTTCTTTGATTCTTGATTTAATAGTTATCATTACAAGTTTTGAGAAAGGATAAGGGGATGGAAAATAACAATAAATTTTAAAAATCAAAATGTCATTATTAATTAGAGGTGATTAAAAAATTGAGGATATAAAAGAAAGTACATGTAAATAATGAAAAGTAAATAAAAACCGAATCATTAGAAAAAAATAATAGGGTATGTAAAAATGAACAATATATATAAATATATTATGCCATTTGAAAAAAAAACAAGCAATGAAGCAATTTATATGTTAAGGAGAAAACTTAAGAGAGAACTAAAAGTTAGGGTCTCCAAGTGTAATTAATTCTTTGATTTTATACTCCAAAAGATGCAACAGGAGGATAAATGTAAATTTCTTAAAACCTTATATGACTATTAAAAAAATTTTGAAATAGAAAGAGATAAATTGTAATTTAAGGTAAACATGAGGGGATAAAATGTAATTCACCGTAAACCAAATTTAATACTGCCTATAGACTAAAAAAGGTGCCCTATGAAGGAGTATTTTTGAAAAAGTACGTAATCGCAATAACAGATCTAGTAACCTTGTTAAGCATTTCAAAGTCAATGCTAATAAAGTGATTATTCAAACCCAAAGAGAGACTCCGGACATGTATGATGACTATGGTCTAGGAGTTGTAAAGCCCCAAACATTCGCTGTTATAAGATCCCATCAGAAAGAAAAGAAGGGCATTTTCGAAAAGTTGAAGCTGCCCTGCCCTCTTGTGGGATTTTAGTTCCTTCCCAGGTTGATGCAGCCGTCCCTCCACGTAAGCATGTTGTATACTGATCACTTGAACTTGCTAGAGCCAGAGGCTGAGTTCATCAATGAAGGACATTAGCTGTATAGAAGCCCAGTTGATCCGAATTCAGCAAGTTAACCACAACTTGCAAATTAAGCTCAATGATAAGTGGGAAAGGTTACAAGAGAAATCTATTATAAAGCCTAACTCACATTTCAGCTCATCTTGACTCATCTGCTTTTATTTTAGTGGCAAAGGAGAGAAATCTCTTATGTAAATAAACCCTAATCATTCGTAAGAAATAATGAATATGATTATAATTGCGAAGTCAACATACATGTGAATAGTTTTTTTTCCTGAAGAAAATTATAGAATTTTTATTAAGAATCTATAAGAATGATATCTGTCATGCATTGTGTGAAAAGTCTCATTTCACCTGTCCAGATAAACCATTCGACAAGGTTATAAGACTATGAGCAACAGAATTTTCCACATCAGAGGACATGAACAAAAATGACAAGAGGCAAACAAATGAGCTAACTCTATCTAATTATATATATATATATATATATAAAGTAGGACATTTTCAGGGAGGATTGTGTCTTTTCCACTCTCAGTCTATGGCTAGTTGCCATGTGGTAATTTTATTAATGATTTATAGTAGCCATTGTGAGTGTGAAAATTAAAATGCCAATTTTACCCACAAGAATTAAAAATGGCAACTTGACTTTATTACAAAAATTAATAATGACAATTACGTAAAGAGTGCCGAAAACTTAGTATTTTTTGAACGCCGAAATGCCGATTGAACAGAATAATTAAAGTACAATTAATGGTAATTGAAGTACAATTATAATTAATAATGGCAATTGTGAGTGCCAAAAATTAATAATGGCAATTAATGGCAATTGAAGTACAATTATTCTATTTAATCGGCTTGGTTAATCAGTAATTGGCAATTGTAATATTGTATATAGCTAAAGTAATTTACGCTATACACTAATTTACGCTTTAAAAGTTAACAAAATACAGAAATTTCGGTCCATGGACAGTAATTGGAAATTAGTAATTTTGGTCAATTAGTAATTTGCAGTTATTAATTTCAGTCAATCACATAAAAATGGATAGTAATTTACCCTTTAAAAGTAAAAAAAAAATGCAAAAATTCAAATGGTTATTTAATTACTATACATTTTATGAATACAATTGCCTATATAAAGTAATGATAGTACACGATTTTTCAAGCAAACCTTGAGTGCTTCTTTTCCACTCTCAGAATGGATCTTAGTCAAGCTTGCTATGTCTGCTTGCTAAAAAGGATCCTCAAATATTTCAAACTCCCTGGAGTTGTCTTTATGACAGAGAATATG
Source organism: Aquilaria sinensis (assembly GCA_005392925.1). NCBI lineage: Eukaryota > Viridiplantae > Streptophyta > Magnoliopsida > Malvales > Thymelaeaceae > Aquilaria > Aquilaria sinensis. The sequence goes on along the minus strand of SMDT01002837.1, from coordinate 701,878 downwards.
TGCTTACGAACATTTTTAACATTCATCGAGATTCAAGTGAAGGATGAGAACAAAAATCACATCAAACAAATATATCATGGAGAGCCATCAACATCTAGATACAAGAGTTGACAATGTGCTAGCTATCAAGCAATCAAAGGTTTGAAAGGATTTTATAAATTTAAAATTATTGACTTAAATTTTAGTGCACGCGTGCATGTGAAATATTGGCTTGTTTAGATGGTAAATGAAAATACGAGATTGTAAGAGCAATTGAAGTTCATGGAGATCGAATGCCAATTTCAGAAGGAAAAAAACAATTTTCTTATTCAAAAGGTACATGAAATTTTAAATTTTAAAATTTGACCGAATTGTTCTTATTTTAATATTCACTACCTATTTTTCAACAGATTGTTAATTTGGAAGACAAATCAAAGAAAAGTTCAAGAATGAAAGATATAGACGAAGCATTTGAGGATGAAGTGATGGAGACAATGATTATAGATGCATCAAGACCTCAGTGTAAAAGGAGGACTGTCTTTTGTGTTCGGGATTTTCCTAATGGCTCTATAGGTGAAAAACATGCCACGAAGAATATGTTCAAATATTTTAATCCCTTCAAGTTGGGTCTCAATTTTAAAGGAGTAGATGAAGAGGACCCAAAGTTAGCGCTTGAGGTGGGCAAAGAAGATAGTGCTACACATGCTACTACCTTTGAATTTGATACTAAGTGATGACTTACTTACAAGTTTTTATATTATTTAGAAAGATAAATAAATGTCTTTTAGACATAGAATAATTCACAGCTAGCAATTGTATCTACTTTGCTTAATACAATTATGCTTAATGGTTTATGGACCCATCAAATATATATGCATAATATAAACTTTTACCATTATTTTTTTATGGCAGTTATATTGAGTTCAAATACATAGCTACTTATGCTAAAAAAATGAAGTACTTTGATTATGGTGAATTCTATTGTGTACAAATATATAATTCAATGTTAATCATGATGGATGAAAGGAATAATCTAACTAAAATATTATCAAAGTTGGTCACCAAATAATTGGTCATAATTAAGAAATAACTCTCGAATTTTGAGTACACTGGCTGAGTTACAAAGTTTTTTTGTAATAAGAATTCAATCTATCTTCCCAAAATGTAAATAAATTTTATGTTACACACCGAATAATTAGTCATAATCTAATTATGTGTGTGTGTGTGTGTGTGTGTGTGTGTGTGTGTGTGTATAATATTAGTCTTTTCCTTAATTTAGATTATGAGAAAATGAAATGTGGCATTTTTTTTTCCAACAAAGGTAGTACGAAAAATTTTAAAAGGAAAATCCTAAAATGCCCTCTAGACAAGTGACAACCATTAAGTATTTTTAATGAAACAAATTGTTTAGCCGCAATATTAGCAAACGCATTTTATATAAATTAGGAATCTAATTTTTTGTAAAAACCAATTTGGAACGAATTAAAGAAAAATGTTTAATTAGGAATGTTGATATTATAGAAAAAAATAAAAGAAATTTCATATTAATTACACCACTAATTAACGTGTGTCTAAACATGATTGAAACATGTAATTACAAAATGTAAAGGTTTCAAACTTTTAAAAGTAAAATTTTTCAACTTTTAAATTACCATTATTCACTCTCCCTGAATAACAAACGATAATTAAGGAAACTCAAACATTCTATTAGTCAAGGTTTCAAATTGAGATCAAAGAAAAAAAATTTGCTTTTAAAATTTGATAATTTACATTGAATAGTTGTTTTTATGAGAACTTTTGAATTTAATAAGGAAATATCCAATCACCAAGTTTGAAAATGGTTAGACCTTCAAATTGTTGCCAAATTTGTTTTTAGCAATTAAAAAGGGATTTAAGGCACAATTAAGTAAATGTCCATTTAGAATTTAACCAAAATTAAGGAAGAGATGATGCAGAAAATAATGTATATTAATATTACACAAAAGCTAAATGACAAGCAAAATTAAGGAGTAATAGAAATCAAGTTTTCATACAAATGGACACAATAGCAGTATAAAACTCTTACTTTCTTTTGTTGATTATGAACACAATTTCATCTCTTACTTTCTTTCGTTGATTATAAACACAATTTCATTTCAAAGTAAAATAATTATTTTATATTTATTCATATACAAATTGCACAAAATGTGTGATTTTTTAGGAACAATTGTCCTTTGCTGAAACAGCTTCAGTTGTAGCTGATGGAAAACAGAGACAAAGATCAAAGAAAAAAATACTGATATGAAACAGAACAAGACAAGGCTCATACGAGAAAACAATAAAAATGACGCAAAGATAAAAAAAAGCAAAAAAAAAATCATGTGAGAAAAATAAAAACAAAAGAAAAACAAAGAAAAACCAGATGTACAAGAAAAGTACCAAAATAAATAAGAAACAAGAACAATAGAAAGATTGAGAGATAAATCATGCAAGGAAAAATAAATTAGTCATTGCTTAGCCATCGAATAACTGATTGCTAAAATCTATTTCTCTCATAGTAATAGTATAAGGATGAAAATTCCTAAGTCAGTATAATTTGACTGACCAAAAATATATCGTAATAATATATTATAGTATATTCAATGGACGAAAACCTTTTATTGAATTTCATATAGTATGTTAGAGTATATTGTATTAGTTCTTATATAGAATATAAGTTTTTATGGATTTTTTGTTGTTAATTGTGCTAAATTACATAAATGCAGGAAAAAATTAATTGGCAAAACTTCTTCAAACAGTTTAGATTAATCTGATTTATATATTATAGGTAGTTTAATGAGATAAATATATGCATTCCCTACTCACTACTATGTAGCGATGGTGCTAATAGAAATTACCTAATCTTGTACAGGTGGCAGAGAATATTTGTATGATTATAGGTAAGCCAAGTTCAATTTATATTTGTACATGAACTCATTATTATAATAAAATTAAAGTTATCATATTTTTATTCAAGAAGATTTAGGTCAATTGAATTTTCTTCAGTTCGACTAAGTTATTTTTTGTATTTGTATCATCACAAGCCAAGTTATTTTCTCATTTCAAGACAAGTTTAAATAGGTTAATTGGGTTTTATTTAAATTTAGGCTCACTTATTATGTTTATTATGATAAAAATATTTTAGTGAATTTGATAGCATAATATTGCAAAATTTGTCGAATGTATAATATAAGTTTGTATTGATTGTTTTTTTTAATCTAGATTACTGGATATCTTGACTAATGATATAAAAACAAAAACCCATTGATAATTTTTTTTCAAAAGATTCATGTCAATTATAATAATTTATATTATTTAGACGAGTTGACGGGATAATAACCTTATCCCACTATCTTAGTACGTGTACTTTTTAAGTTTTTTTTGTACTTTAAAAATGTTGAATTCAAAATATAACATTCTTATGGTTTATGTTATTACTTATAGTTTTTTTAAAATAAGACAATTACTATAACTTTTATTCATGTTTTTTACTTTATAAATCCCATGGCAACCTGGATATTTAAACTAGTCATGTTATCAACCACTATACAATACACACAAAGAAGGGTTAATGTAGTTAAGGAGTGTCAATATATAGACCTTGTAATTCGATTGTATGATGATATTATTTAACCACACAAACGATCTTCTAGAAGACTCTTCCGAATTACCAAGGTTTCTAGGTAAGTAATGTCACTTATGAATGGAATGATATGGGAAACCGCCAGTAGAATTGGAGATGAAGAGCCTCTATCTACTACTTCAATACTAGCTCATGTGAAGCAAACAAGCTAGCATCTACATTGATAACAATACTGAATTAAATATCGCGGTATATTACTTACCACGTATCTGCGGTACGCAGTACAAATGATTTTATATTTTATTATTTTACTGTACAGTATACTATGGTATACCGCGGTATTTTGCGGTATATTGCATACCAGGCACTTTTTTTTAATGTATTTTGTCAAAAAACCGCGGTATATCGCAAATACCGCGTGGTGCGTACTGCGATCTATAATTTTTTGCGGCTATTTTTTTTTCATTTTTTTATTTTACATCAAAATATCATAAATATATAAAACATTAAAATAAAAATAATACACATATAATAAAATAAACATTTAATTTTAAATTTTTTGTTACTTTTTTTAATTAATATAAAAAATTAATGGATGATATTATTTATATTTATAGTATATGCAAAGTATATGGATGGTGTTATTTATATTTATAGTATATCAATAAATTAGTTTTTTTTAGTATTATTTATTTTGCTCTATATATAACATTTTTTTATGTTTTTTGTATTAAAAAAATATCTTTTATCATATATATTGTATTTATATTTGACAAATTATGATGAGAAAAATTAGAATACATATGAAATGTGTAAAAATAAATTATTAAATAAATTATATTATCTTAAAATAATATTCTAACATTTATTTTTTACAAAAACGGTAACGGTATGCAGCGCGCTATACCTTAAAAATTTAGGATGCGGTATAACTTGCGGTAACGGTATTTAACACCTAACAATGATGCTGTCATGTGATGGAGACCAACATACATCACGATGAGGCAGAGGAGATTGTGAGTCTGTACGTAGACTGATTCCCCCAAAGTGCAGATAGCTTTGAATCAGCCTTATGATGAACAATAGAGTAGAGTATGGCAAATTCTTTCGAAGACATATTTATTATAATTCCACCAAACATGTCACCTGATCGAAGCAAAATATTACCAATCATTGCCTAGTAAAACACCATTAGCAATCTAGAAAGTTTCCCACATACGAAGGATATCAACATGGAACTCGCATAATTCAAATGCTCACAGCACCAACTGTATAAGGACTAAAAAAATAACATATGTTTAACGGCTCATTAGTAGAAGCACATACTGGATAAAATTTATGTTCTACTATTTGTTGATGCCAACAAGAGTCGGAAGCCTATGGGACAAAGCTCGCCTCTACAAATTCATTAACTTTAGAGGAAGCTTCAATGTTCAAAAGGATTTCCAGCATGTTTGTCCAGGGATAGGTATACCCAGGTTGGTGTGAGTAGTTTGTTTAATTTCAGGAATTAAAGAGGCTAAACTGTACAGAAATCGGCCCAGTCATAATAGAACTATGGAGTTAAATACCGTGGTATACAATGGAATCTCATGCGGTATACCGTTTATCGCGGGTAAGTAGTACGCGATATAAATATTTTAATATCTTACCATTTTATCACGTGGTATATCGTGGTTTCGCGATATTTTGCACATATATAACTTTTTGTGTACATTTTATCCGAAAGAACTGTGGTATACCGTAAATACCGCGAGATATATTCCGCTATATTTTATTTTTTGAGAATGTGTGCAAGATATTTTTTTTGTCATTTTACATAAAAATATCATAAATATATTAAACATTAAAATATAATTAATACACATATCATAAAATAAATATTTACTTTTATCCATTTGGTTACTTTTCTTAGTTAACATAAAAATTTAATGGTTACTTTGAGCCACCTAAGAACTTAATGTGGTATTAGAAAATGTATTGTTATTATTAAAGTGTTATTTTTTTTCTTTTATATCAATAAATTGGTTTCTTTCGGATTATTATTTATTTTTCTCCATATATATAACATTTATTTTATGTTTTTTGTATTAAAAAATATCTTCTATCATATATATTTTATTTATATTTGACAAATTATGATGAGAAAAATTAGAATACATATAAAATGTGTTCAAAAAAATTTATTAATTTTATGTCACCTTAAAATAATATTCTAATATTTATTTATTTTTTATAAAAATGATAATAATATGAAGTACAATATAACATATAGTAAACCTTGAAAATTTCAGATGTGGTATACTTATTACTAATAGTATTTAACACATTGAATAAAACTATTCTCATATTGGGAACCTCAGTCCACTGAATATCCAGGGGAGCGCCAATAAGCCGTTTGTTTCAACTTTTCAAATCTCTCTCGCTCATGAGTCAAGCTTGCGACTGCGAGTATGAGAGCGCTTCGTCCTCGCAATGCTTACCCAGCAACCCTCTGGCCCTAACTCTTCAGCAATTCGATTTATTTCCTCGGATTTTTCATTATTTTTTCCAGCGCCGTGAAATTTCCCCTAATCCTGGACGGAAATGCCGTTGAGATCCGGCCATGAGCAGGGAGGCTAACCTTGCGGCCCCACGTGCCCCACCTCTCACCAGTTTGGCTCGTCCGATCTCCAGTCAGGAAACTTCCTCGTCATCCTCATCCTCATCCTCTTCGCCGGGATTGCTCCGTCAGGTTCAAGCCGCCTTCAAGCGCCACCGCCCCCTCGGTATTCTCTCTCTCTCTCTCTCTCTCTCTCTCTCTCTCTCTCTCATGTAATTGGTCTGATTTTGGATGGTTAGGTTTTCTTTTCTATGGAAGGTTTGTTGAATTAGGAATTCATGAGTGAAACTGTGGTCGACGTGGTGAGTATACTGAGGTATTCTTCAGTCGCTTCGTATGTTGTACCAGCAGATAGAGCCTTCTATCATCTTCTAGTGCATTTGAACTAGGATGCTGTACTTGAATTTTGAATTTAGGAGCTTTTCCTTCTTATTTTTCATTATCTAAAATGGGTCGGACAGTAGCTTGCACTGGTCTGCGGATGTGTCCATTGATATTTAGGCTATGCTTTTGGCGAGAATGGGTTAAGATGACTATATTCCTGATTTATGAGGCATTCCAGGTACAATGCCTGTCAGTAGTATTATGCCTAGGCGTTCAGTGGCTCCTCGAAGAGAAGCAGTTAGAGGCTCGGGTACAAATGTGGTTCGTAATGTTGGCTTCAGCATGTCTCAGGATTGTGATCAATATAATGGCGGTGCAAAGGACTCAAGCACGGAGACAAAGAATGTTGATTGTGTTATTCCTCGGGAACCTCAAGAAGATGCATCCATTACTCCACCTACCATTGCAGGCACCATCACCAAGATGTTTGATGCGAGTTTTGACCCTTTTGATGTGGAGAGAAATCAACATGAGATGGTTGATCATGCTAAACAGAACAATCCAGTCCCTTTATCGTTGATAGAACCACAGCAAGTTGATGCTCACAGGAAAGTTCAGTTTTTGACCAGAAGCACTGTTGCATCTCATGGTAATGTAGTCCATCAATCAGTTAATGTATTTGTGCTGCACTTTCAGCATATATGTTGGTCTGTTTGGTCTTTTTTGCAATGGTTAATGATTGCATGAGAAGAATATAGTTCCCTTGGTCTTTGCATCATGGTATCCTCATTTTGTCACTGTTCTTTGCAATATACTTCTCCATCCCGTTTAACATGCAGGGGCCAATGATCAAATGGCCACTGGATTGGAGAATGTATCATCTCATATGGGTTCACTTGCATTGACAGAGATGGAATGGAATGCAAGCAGTCAATTGGAGGCATCCACTGTTGTCAACAATGAAATAAAAATCCATCATTCTCAGAACCCTGAATCAGAAATCAGCTTAAAGCCAGAGGGTGGGGTCTCTTCTTTGTTGGCCAAGAGAACAACAGATGCTCCGGATCATCTACATCAGTTTAGAAACTTTCTAGGCCCACCAGTCACTCAGTCTTCAGTTGTGAGGTCATCGTGTGCTACCACAACATCTGTCCATTCAACTTCAGCTCCCATGCTGAATCCAACAACATATTTCTCCCAGACTCGTCAAGAAGGGAGTTCCCTTGGAGAAGTAGAACCTCATGGAGATCTCAATTTGAGACAATCAGGTAATCAAGAAGAGATGGTACAGTCCATGCTTGCTTCACATAAGCACACTTGTGGAATAGTAGTTGATCAGGTAGCCACAGGAGCTCAGGCGTCTACATCTGCTAATGATGTTCAGGCAGGGGGCAAAGACCTTGTTGCGCCCAAGGAGCAAAAGAGTTTTGTGGAAAAGATGTGGGATCTTCAACACTTGGACTCTCCCCATCTTCACAAGTCAACAAAAGGTGAAGAACTTGCTGGTGATTGTTCCAACTTACAATGTCAGGCTCCAAGATCAAAAGGTTTGTCTTCAGATGTGAACCTGGAGCAGCGTAAAACAGAAAAGAAAGAGAAGGTTGTAAGTGCTCCAGCTCCTCGCAAGCGGAATTATGATCCTGATCTATTCTTTAAGGTGAATGGTAAGCTCTATCAAAGGCTTGGCAAGATAGGAAGTGGAGGAAGCAGTGAGGTCCACAAAGTCATTTCATCAGATTGTACAATATATGCCCTGAAAAAAATTAAGCTTAAGGGTCGTGACTATGGCACAGCTTATGGTTTTTGCCAGGAAATTGACTACCTAAACAAGTTGAAAGGAAAGAATAATATCATACAACTGATAGACTACGAGGTAACTTCCTAGAACTGGATATATCCTTTCTTGTCCAGCTATTTGTTGATGTTTATTTTTCTAATCCTTTCTCAGAGGGCATGTAAATGAAATTTCCTGAAGGTAACCAAACTGATAGGCAGTGAGTTGGGTTTTACTTTGTTTATTTGAAAGTCACAAGCAGAAGACAACATTATTGGCATTGACTTTTAGCATATAACTTCATAGCCTACGACTTCATTTAAATTTTTTCCCATTCCTTTGCCCAAACCAGCTCAAGTGTATTGACAGAGTGAGTAAAATGTGTAGCAGTTAGAAGTTAAGATGTAAAATGTAGCCTGAAAAAAAAAGGTTCATCTCTTGAAGTGATGATAGTTGGATGACTTGCTGAAAGGACCATTTCCATCACAGTGCCTTGGTACAAGCAAGCCTAAGTGCTGTCACTGGCTCTTAAGAGGACCAGCACAGTAACATAAATAAAACTACATGGGAAGTATGCAAGGGGTCTTGAAGCTTCAAGATGGGAGAGGAAGGTCCCACTAGGAAGGGGGTGAGATCTTAGAATGACAAATATTGGTCTTTGATTCGCTGGATTGGAAACTAGCAGAACTGACTGCTAAATGTTTTTAAGTTTGATGAAGCTATAAGGCAACATTTTGTTGAAATAAAAATATCCCCGATAAGATTTATAGTAGCCAAAGCAGACCTGTGTACATTGTGGTTCAGCCCTCTAATGAAGAAATGCATCATCCACAGTTTTTCTTGGGGCAGTGTGTGTTCTTGAGGCATGGGCTTAGATTCGTTTCCCTAACTTAACTATTTGATTTTGTGATTGTGTGCTAGATAATTCTCTTGTTGCATTACTTTATCCAAGCAGTGGACCCATCTCTATGCTTGGTAGATGCATTTTGCATAGCCCTCATCTATACCATTAAGGGAGGGGACAACTGGGTACTCCTTGTTCTGTTTGAAGTAATGAAGTTAGGTACTTTTTACTAACAGAGGTGTCCAACTGTATGGTAATCTTCTTGTTCCACAAATCTATCGAACATTGGAATGAAATGCAAAAGTACAATAATTATCAAGCTGATCTTCCTTATCTTCTACTGTGTATATCCTCCATAAGTATTCATATGTGAACTCGCTGACATGCTTGAAACTAGTTTTGAAAATTATGATTGTGTAAAATTGCTGAAATGTGCATCTCATCACCACAAGAAAATGGTCCATTGATACTTACCTTATGATATCAGTTGTAATAATGGTGTTTGCATTAGGTGACAGATAAAAATTTGCTAAGAGAAGTCATGAATGGCTCCATCTCTAACAAAGACAGCAGAGTGAAGGATGATGGATATATATACATGGTGCTTGAGTATGGCGAAATTGATTTGGCAAGCATGCTGTCCCAGAAATGGAAGGAACGTGGCAGCTCAAAGCAATCCATAGATGAGAACTGGCTTCGGTTTTATTGGCAGGTTCATAAGTTATCTCTCACGTCTTCTTAGATTTGTAGTATGTAGGTATGTAGTATGTTCATTATATGTTTTCCTTAAAGAGAATTGTTATGTCTGATGAATTACTTCCTCCATTCCCAGTTTGTTGAATTTTGTATCCCAAAATGAGCGGCATCAGCATACATTTGTCATTTGGTTTTTCAACTTTACCCTAGGATGCAAACAACTAAGCCACTGCTTATTGGATACAGTACATGCACATAGGATGAGTGAGAGAAACACTAAAAATTGATGACATGGCTTAATCCTTAAATTTTGCAAAAATGAGATAAGTGTCATACTCTTTGGGGTGGAGGAGTTATGTAAAGTAATATAATGTAGAAACAGATGAATTTTTGCAGATGGTGGTTCCCCGAGCAAAAAGGATACTTGAGAGGTGCATGACATTTCTTGTGCAAAATATGCTTTAATTTAGAACAACCTATAAATGAGAATCTGCTTTTGATTCAAGCTTGCAACATGTTCTTTATCTGTTTTCCCCAAGCACAGTTGTTGAAATCTTATGAATTAATTTGAAGCAATAAAAGGTTGTGACAGATGAAACTTCAGGATTGTGGTTCTGTGAACAAAAAAGATACTTGTGGGGTGTGAGACATTTCTTTCACCAAAGATACTTGCAGTATTCATATCTTGATGAAAGCAACTAGTGAAGATACTTGGGTGTGCAAGACATTTCTTTTTACAAATAAATTTAGAAAGTGTTCCTATATTTTCAGTCAAAAGACAGATTTTGCAAAAATTATTATTTTTTTATGTGGGATTTGACCTTTCTTTCTGGGGTTCTAGAACTTATAAAACCTTAATGGCATTTCTGGGCATTCAGCGTCATTTACATTGATGTACCATTTGTTTTATTTTTTCACACTTCCTAGTGCATACCAAAAAAACAAAATGCTGAAAAGAGTTAAAATGAATGAAGTTGCATACTGGGACTTAACTCAATAATGTTCTTCAGTTTCAAATTGTTGGTTAATACCCCACAAATTTTTTGATCCCTCCATTTCATGTTACCGAAATTGATATATCTATTATGAAGAAAATAGGAAAAGTAGGCCCCAAGGTTTGAGAAATCTATGGTATTGGGGCATATACAACCAAAAAGGTTACATCAGAAGGTAGAGATTGGGGCTACTCCCTGTAAAATGAAATCTTTGCGGTTATTCTCATTTCTTCCACCTATATCTGTATTGTTCAACATTTTTGGTTATTCTCATTTTTCCACTTATGTTTGCATTATGGAACATTTGTGGTTATTATCATTTGCTCCACCCATATCTGTCTTTCATGCGAGCTCTATCTGAATAAATCAAATAAGTAAAGAGATGAGGACATGGGGCGCCAGTGGCTGGTGTATACGGGTTCATTTTGTTAGATTTATGCTTTTGGAATTTAGGAAAATTGAATGTTGGGATTGCTCACAATCATCATTTGGTCTTACTTAAAATATGATAATTTAGCTCATTTTGTTATTCCTCTTCCAGCAAAATGCAACTGAAGATTTACATTTGATACTAATTTCAGCAAATACTTCTAGCTGTGAACACTATACATGAGGAACGTATTGTTCATTCTGACTTGAAGCCGGCTAATTTCCTTCTTGTCAAAGGCTCTCTAAAGCTCATTGATTTTGGAATTGCTAAAGCCATAATGAGCGACACAACAAATATCCAGAGGGATTCTCAGGTAGTTTATCCGTGACTGTCCTAATTTTTATTCCATGCTGGAATTTTGAATGATACGAACATGGAAATAATCTTCCTACATGTGGATGTTGATTAAGTACCATTCATAAACATTTGTTTCTTGCTTACAACTTTGTTATTTATTTGCAGTTCTAACGTTAGTCACATGCACTAGGATATGCTCCTGCCATCTCAATTTCGTAGGAACGTTTTCCATTTTGGGATGTTGCGAAATTGTGATTCCTGTCCTTGAAAAAAGAAAATCTATTTGTTGTCTTTTATCGGGTCATATTTGAACTGGATAAGGAAGTCAAATTTCACTGCATCATCAGGGTTTGATTTATTTCTTTTCAGAACTTAACTGCCCTCATTGCTGTCGACGATCTATTAGAGTCCTGGTTATTAGGAGATCATAATGAAGTTTTCATTTTCTTAATGCAATTTGATTTCGGGCAAATATGAAGTATTTTATAACTTAGATCCTCTTAAATTGTCAGCTTATTCAATTGGGACAAGGAAACTGGGACAGATGGAGTACCTAATTTGCCATGTATCCTGTGAAGTCACTTTTATTTAGTCTGAAACAATAGATTTTCTTTCATGCTGCTAATCAACCTTCCCAATTGTTCTTGACATGGTCTAAAAGGACACCATGGATTGCTCGTTATTACTTATTCGCTACACTATATTATTGCAGGTGGGTACCCTAAGCTACATGTCTCCAGAGGCATTTATGTGCAATGAGAGTGATGCAAATGGAAACACTATTAAATGTGGTCGGCCATCAGATATTTGGTCGCTTGGGTGCATACTTTATCAGATGGTCTATGGGAGGACCCCTTTTGCCGACTACAAGACTTTCTGGTCCAAATTTAAAGTTATAACAGATCCAAATCATGAAATAACATATGGACCTGTATCCAATCCTTGGCTTCTTGATCTGATGAAGAAATGTCTTGCATGGGATCGCAACGCTAGATGGCGAATCCCTCAGCTACTTCAACACCCTTTTCTCGCCCCCCAGGCCCCTCTCCAGCCATCACTCACTGAGGATCGGTCCTGTCAGTTGCTTCACATTGTAGCCAAAGCTTGTGTCCACGATGAGGAAGCTCTTCTTCTGTATTCTCAGCTAAGCCAACTTATTAATGACCCAGTGTCACAGACGAAGTCAGAGTCGCCAACATCAGGAGAACAACTAAGATTGCTCTCCCAGTTGTCAGAGGTTTGCGTTCAGCTCCAGGAATGTTTAGGGAAGTCGGAAAAAGCAAAAAATCTTTCACATATGCCCTAGGCCTTCTCTGTGGTTGGCTAACTTTTCATGCAAGGACCCTACTTGCTAATCTTGTTGTACTCTTTTGTATCTTTTTTCCCCCAGTTCCTGTGTGATTTTAGTGTCGGTCAAGAGAAAAACGTCAGTTTGGTGTACAGCTGCTCTGGCAGTAGTTACTCCAACTTCTGTGGAAACCAGTAGGAGTTCTTGGTATAACGGATAGGCTTATGTTTTTTTTTTTTGTTTTAATTTGTTACTCAGAAGTATCTAAACAAGTGTATAGAGTCAAGAGAGTACATGAATATCCTAAGTGGAAGGTGATGCCTGATTTTTCAGGACTCAAAAAGTGATGGAGGTGGGGTTTGAGCTAGCTTACAACCTTCACTGGGTATTTCTTTACTTAATTACTGAATCGAGGCATTCAATGACTTATGCTTTTAGTTGTTGTAAGGGCTTTCTAGCTAAGTATGTCAAATCCGACGCAGCTGGATTCAAATCTCATTTGCTAAGCGTACAAATAATGTCAGTTTAGCTTAAACTATTATCCTTTTTCTTGTTGATTTTTTATTTTGTCTAAAGATAATATCATTTGAAAATATTAACTCTATCTAATAAATAATTATTTTTAAAAGTAATTAATTTATTATGAATTTTTTCTAGTATCCATCTAAGAAAAAGAAAAGTCAATAAAAAACTACCTAGCTTTTTGGACTTATTATGTATAAACTTTCAATTTTGTATACAAGTTGATGGAATAATCAACATATATATCAAAATAATCACTAATAACTCATTTTTAAAATAATCAATAAAAAATAATTGCTAATAACTATATATCAAAATAAGCACTAATAACTTATTTTTTAAAATATCTTAAAATTTGACTATTGAGGATTTCATTTTTTACATAGGCCAATTAGAAGATTGAAAAAGTTCAAGTTGGAGGAATTAAGAGCGGTTACATGATTGTAATTCAGTCATAATAATGGTTATCATTCAAACATCATACTGTATTAGTAAGGTAAGTATTGCATAAATAAAATTTGGTACACGTTCATGTTTGTAAAATTACTAGAGCCTTTTAATTATTCTTTATTTTTTTTGCTGATATTGTTGCTGGATACCAGGTCGGCCTTTGGCATGTCTGGCAGAGGAGGCGGTTGCAACCTCGTCGAAGTGAAAGAGACAAAGGGATGAGTAGAAATAGGGAAAAGAGAGAGGGGGTGGTTTGCAAAATGAAAGAAATTAGTTAAAATGAGGTATAATGATAAATGAGATATAAAAAATTTATTCAAAAAGAAAATGATGTAAAAGTTAAGGGGCAACTTACAAGAAAAATGAAACAAAAAATATAGGAGGGAGAGCCATAAATTTTAACTTTCATTCCTATTAACAAAGAGTTTGAACAGTCATTCCTAACCAATCAAGCCTTTTCTATACTACATATGTATAATGTATTGGGAAAAAAAGTGAAATTGAAAAGACATTAACCTTTATCACTCTAAGATTCTATTATAGATTTTTAAATCAGGCTAACTTTAAACTACTCTTTTCCTAAATATATTGATTCAGTTCCAATAATTAGTGTAATCTTTTTAGTAATTTTTTATCCTTTCATATTTTTTATTTGATAAAGAGAATATATATATATATATATATATTCAGAAGTATTCTAGAGATGATTTCATCTTTTTCTGCCGGTAACAAGGTGATAAAACAAATACTAGCAAGGGAAAGTTTCTTCAATACTGCCTGTAGTTGAAATGGCAACCAACTATTGTTTTAAAATTATGCGCCAACGCCTAGGTAGTCACTCAAAAATCTAATATTTCTCGTAAAAATGATTCTAAATACTAATTAAAAAAAAAAAAAACAAGAAGAGAGAGAGTCGCGGCCCGCTTACTTGTTGTGCTTCCCTGGCGCTTAAATTACAGAGGCCCAATATAACCCAATTCCTTAGGTTTTGGAAAGCAAATGCCGACGGTTATATCTTCAAGTATAAATACCATCGTCCGCTGCCATAGTGCCTTGTGGTCGTCCACGAAATTCTTCGTTAGGGTTTATGTTCGACATGGTTACACCTTCGTGGTCTGAAACAAGACAGATACGATGGGGAGATTGATGGCGGGTTTCATCGTTTCTAAGGTCCGGTGGGAATTCTGCTTCTTCGACGAGAACCTTCTTTTTATTTACATGATGATTCTAAATCGGTTGGTTTGTTTAGATTCTGCTTGTTTTCGGAGATAGTTGGAAATTTTTTTCTTCGGCGAGATCCTTCTCTCTCTGTTGGGTTTATTTACATAATGATTTTAAATATGTTGGTTTGTTTGGATTCTACTAGTTTTCGGAGATCCAGATGGAATTTAGCTTCTTCTGTTAGGATGAATTCTGTGTTGGGTTTCTTTACATGATGACTCTAAATCATTGGGTTTGTTTGGATTCTTTGGGTGTCTGAATAAGTCTTAAATTCGTTTTATGTTTTTGTCTACCTATTGGTTTTATCGATTTTTGTATTAAACAAGAAGGGGTATCTGATTCTTTCTAGCGATTTGCTACCTTGGCTTTTTTACTTACGAGTCGCGAGAAAAGTTCACCAATTTGAAGAAATTTAATTTCGTGAGCTATTTAGAATGGTCGGTGATAGTTGTTGGCCTGTGTTTTACATCTCGTTGGTTTGCAGATGTATATATACCTTTCTTTGATGGGCAATCCTGAATACCCAGTGATTTTGCTCGTTTGATGGTTAAAGAAGAGCCGTATGTATATTCAGTTATTTGCTGGTAATTGGTTGCTGTGGCTGGTCGGTTCCTGATTTGAGAAAAAGGATCCCTCGTGAGCAGGCTACTGGTCACGTTACAATGTGATTCCTAGTAGTAGGCTGCTGGTTGCTGTGCAGTGCAATTGCTAGCAGTGATTTCATGTGTCCTGATGAAAAAGGCTACTGGTGTCATCAGAATGTGGTTTACTAAGTAGTACCACTTGCAGGCCACTGGTCACATTACAATGTGATTCCTAGTAGCAGGCTGCTGGTTGCTGTGCTATGCAATTCCTAGCAGTGATTTCATGTGTCCTTATGAGAAAGGCTACTGGTGGCATCAGAATGTGGTTCCTAAGTAGTAACACTTGTAGGCCACTGGTCTCATTTTAACGTGACTCCTAGTAGTAGACTGCTGGTTGCTGTGCGATGCAACTCCTAGCAGTGATTTCATGTGTCCTCATGAGAAAGGCTACTGGTCTCATCAGAATGTGGTTCCTAAGTGGTACCACTTGTAGGCTACTGGTCACATTACGATGTGGTTCCTAGTAGTAGGCTGTTGGTTGCTGTGCACAGCAATTCCTAGCAGTGATTTCATGTGTCCTTATGAGAGAGGATACTGGTGGCATCAGAATGTGGTTCCTAAGTAGTACCACTTGTAGGCTACTGGTCACCTTACGATGTGATTCCTAGTAGTAGGCTGCTGGTTGCTGTGCAATGCAATTCCTAGTGGTGATTTCATGTGTCCTTTTGAGAAAGGCTTCTGGTGGCATCAGAATGTGGTTCCTAAGTAGCAACACTTGTAGGCTGCTGGTCACATTAAAATGTGATTCCTAGTAGTAGGCTGCTGGTTGCTTTGCAATGCAATTCCTAGCTGTGATTTCATGTGTCCTTACAAGAAAGGCTACTGTTTGCATCTGAATGTGGTTCCTAAGTTGTGCCACTTGTAGGCTACTGGTCATGTTACAAAGTGTTCCTAGTAGCAAGCTGCTGGTTGCTGTGCAATGCAATTCCTAGCAGTGATTTCATATTTCTGTATGGGAAAGGCTATTGGTTGCATCAAATTGTGGCTCCTACGTAGTCCCACTTGCAGGCTGCTGGTAGTAGGCTGCTGATTGCAGTGAAAATGCAACTCCTAGCAGTGATTTCAGAAGGCGAGTGGTCACATTACAATGTGATTGCTAGTACTTGGCTGTTGGTTGTAGTGAAAATGCAATTCATAGCAATGATTTCATATGTCCTATATGATATGGCTACCTGTCACATCAGAATGTGATCCCTTGTATTCAGGTCATGAAAAGTCATGACTCTCAATGTATGAAATCATTAAGGCAGAGGTGGAATTTAAAAGTTGACTTGTAGTACCACAAATTCGAAATATTCAAGTATCACTACTGGGAATTGCATGCTTGATGCAACAGCCTTACTATGAAATGGTTATTGTGTCCCTTCGGAGAATGCTACTGGTGTCATTAGAATGCGTTTCTTGACTAGTAGTTTTGCTCGGTGATATAAATGTTTGCATTCCAGCGTTGTTTATGAAGGATCACAGTGGGAGAGGGTTCTTTCTTTGTCTGATTTTTCCTATTCTCTTCTCGCCCCCTCTTTTATTAATGAGGCAAACAACGTGCTGTTTTGCTAATGCGGGCTCTTGACAACTAGGAATCAACAGAGGCAGAAGAGATACTTTTTTGGGTTTTTCCCACATCTTTTTGAAATTGCAGTAAAGGAAAACAGAGCTAGAACACAAACGCTTAGCGTCCTTTTTCTCATAGCTAAGTGGCAGATGTATATTTACCAGTTCCCTGACCAAGGACACATGTAAGAGTTTGCGTAGGGATTCTTGCCAGAATTAAACTTTTGCAGTTAATGTCATCTAGTTACTGGCGCAACCATAGCTTGAGTGGTGGCATAAACTCGATACTTGTCTGTAGTTGGTGAAAAGGGGGGTCCAGGTTGATGCGAACCCCGATGGTATAAAGACCATGAAACGTGCCCAAGATGAGATTCAAGTTCCACAAGACAGCAAAAAGACTGAATTTAAAACCTCCACCCCTAATCAACCTGTGATTAGAAACGAGAAGTATAGAACTCCAAGAACACAAGCACACTTGTGCACCAAGGCAGTCCACAAAGAACCAAAGAGAAAACCTCTCCAAAGAGCAATATTATTTCGGCATTAATCTGTGTGTTTACATCAAGAATATGTGCCTATTTATAGGCCTAAACTAGGGTAAAAATCTGGGAAAAATTCGCAGCCCAAGTCACCTAGGAAACCTAGTTACAAAGGACTCAAGAAAACCTAGTCAAACTAGGATTCCTACACCCTTTTAACACATGTTTAAGGTGTGCAGCGAATTCCATTTATCCTAAGTGACCTAAATCAATTTCATGGCCCTAATAACATCCTAAATAATGTAAATAAACAGGAACATAAAATAAAATACTTTACAAAATAAGATTGGCCATAAAAACCCCAAAATAGTCTTCTCAGGTGGTTCCTGCTTGTATCTCCAACTTCAAGCTGAAATTCGAACTTGATGCAGCCATGATTTCTCAAAATGCAAAGCATGCAAGTTGTATATATATTTCTTAGCTTTGAAATGACACCTGAACCACACAAAATGGACATCTACAGCCAAAGATATGCCCAAAATACTGCAACTGCTTCTGAACCAGCGATAACTCGCAAATCGCGATTTGAAGCTAAATTGGACCTCCTTATCGTGCAAACTGGGTTTCATGGTATTCATATTATCTGTAGCTCTAGATGTTATCTTTCCAATGAATCAAGAATCACTCGATTCTGATCTGTTTAGCTCAAGATATGATTTTTCCACCAGAACATCGCCAATCTGTCAACATCCGAGCTTGAAGTGCACTAGTGAGCTCCTTAGCCTTCTTTCTTGTCAATGGTCCACTAGTTATCTTCAATGGATCCTTACCATCCTTGGTTGTGCCTTCTTTGATCGTATCACAGGTAGGCTACGATTGCTTGGTCTGTAAGCCTGGTGAGGAGGATTTGGATCATTGGTTTAAGGGGTGAGATTTGTCAGTAGCAACGTGGAGAGAGATTGTTAATACTATGGCCTTAACTTGCTTTCTTTTGCAGCCTTTTGATGATTGGTTGGAAAGCAACTGTGCGCTGGTCTTGGCACTTATTATTGCGATGATAGAGCAGGGGATGTGAACGTGACAGGGTATGGATTCCTTTGTGTTGTAGTAGCCCGTGCCTTGCTGGTGTTTTTTCAAACAAAATTTCCTGAGGTTCTGATAAAAAAGGAAAAAAAAAAGGCAATTCTGTGGCAGTGGATATTTCTCAGTGTGGGAGAATTGGCAGACATAATTACTTATTTGCTTTGGTGTCCTATGGTGTTCGGCAATAAATCTAGCTCTCCCCAAGATGTTGTGTTAAGGGCCCTTGAAGAAGTTGTTTCTGTTGTGTGCATATGTGGGCATGTGTGCGTGCCAAACATGTGTCTGTGCCCATGTAAGCCGTAACTTTGACTGTCGTTCTGTTTGCAATGTGTCATGACTTTTGCTTTAAGGTCATTTGTTTACTTACGAATATGGGTGTCTTGGACAGGCTCAATGACAAAATTAGCTTATCTCGTGGTGGACTTCTGAGCTTTGGTCTTGCACATTATGCCTCGTTGCAGAAGAACTTCCAGTGACCGAGTCTGTTACTAAAGCAAGTGGCAAAGTACATCGCAGTTTAATATATTTATTTTATGCCATTGGAATACATTCCCTGCGCACACACCAAGGCCGCATGTTACTGTTCACATACATCCTCTTAAGTCTTACCAGTGAACTTTCCATTTGCTAAAGTTCAACAGATTTTCCCGAGGTCAAAAAATTTCGTAATTGAAGACAATGTTTTGCTGAGGAACCTACCAGTAACAAAAGCTAAGAATGTTAAAATTTTTAAAAAGTCAAACTCATCATAGCCAAAGTCAATCCATCTGCTAGTTTAACTGTATAGATATATGCCTGGTGGCTATGCTTTTCCTAGATGCATTCTTTTTCTCTTTTTATTTTTCCAGCTAAAATAACTCGAGCAAGTTCTACTGACTTGTGCTAGCATAGTAGCATTGCATAAGTTCAAAAGCTGTATGAAGTTTCCTAATCAACTTCAGATTCCCTAGTCACTTATTTAAGGTTTAGTTACAAAATCGATATTAGAAACTTGCTTTGATTATGTTTATGGAGTACAAAGCTCGCACAGATGTTTATGTTACAAAGCCAGAGTGAACTACACTTTTGAACGCCTATGGAATCTAAATATATTGGCAGTAGGTGCATGAGCAGTTAAACAAAATGATGGTGAATCCTGCTAACTTTTGAAGTCTGTATTTTCACTTGTTTCTTGGCAAATCTGTACACACTAGAGGTATGCACAAATGATACGCATAACGCATCACCTCACTGCAAGACTCACGTATTTGGTCTTCTGCCGGCCTTGTCCGTTAGCAGAACACCACACAGTGGATTGATCAGCTCTCACCACTGTCATAGGCCACGAAAAAGTGATCAAGACACATGCACAAGATGCATTTGCCTCTGCTGCCCATATCTCATGTTCGATATATGCATCATAAAAACAGCTTGCAGATCCTCATTAACATGCATTCCAGTCAGAATGGCCTATAAAGTGTATCTATAGATTCAAAGAAGTCATTTTGATTAAGGATGGTAAGAAACCTGCTCAGTAGACTCGATTCAGCACTTGGGACAATCTAGCAGATAGTATTTCAGTAGAGCCACTTCCTTCAAATTAAACCAGTCTTGGTCCTACCTTCTCCTTGCTCTTCAGTAGCTACTTGACTCTTTTGCCGTTACTGAAGAACAAGATTGAGAATTTCAGCTGTGGTTCAATGATTATTCTAACCCAACTGATGTACATTTAAGAGGATCTTAGTTTAAGTAGGGTTTTCAATCCTCTCCCCTACACCTGACTATTTAAGTTGAACACTTGCTTTTCATAAAAAATGCTGAACTAATTAGTGCTTAGTTCTATCACTTTGCCCTGACCAAGATCAACTTGTCATTGTTGGGTTTACCTCCCCCTATATTGCTAGTTTATTCTAGCTAGTGTTTTACTAGCATTTAATTTTACTACTGACCCTTTAGGATCCATGTTTCAGTCTATTAGATGGCTAGCTTAAATTTTCAGGCTTCCAATTCACTACTAGCTAGCTGTACCAAAACCTTTGTCCTGCTGAGCTTACTTGTCTTTCGCATAAAGTACGTAGTCTTCCAGTAAGAATTAGAGTTTTTAACTCATTGTCTTTAAATCCTATTGTCATATTTCAAATCTCGGGTCCTTGTATATGGAGAGAACCTATTGTCTGTAATTTTGTATAGGAACTCGTTAGGTGTAACAGAGTGTTGCTGGCGCCAACTAGTAGGCACAGTTAAGTTATTGCTTGACTGGTAATTTTGTTTGGTTTAGTTATGGTGGCTTTTGTATGATGTTTTATAATACGGTAAAGGCTACAGTGCGGGTAGGATATTAAAAAAAATTGATTCCTTGTTTATGGGAGCAGTACCAGTACTAGAGATTGTGTTTGTGGAAGGATATTTCTGCTCCCTATATAAGCTTGCACTACTTGTATGGTTTTTTTGAGCCGGTGAATGTTCTGATATGATGACTTATTTCAGTTTTGTATTTTCCCAGTCAGCGGTTAAATTATGCAAGTGTTATATTTGTTGCTATTTATAAATTCTATAGTGTAGATTGTCACTATATAGTAGTATATTTTTTCTTGTCAATTTATTTGTCAAACTCTGCTTTTCTAGGACTATCATCTAACCAGATGCAAAAGGGATTCACCTTCTCAGATAGAATAGTTAAAAAGTACCATCAACCGCGTTCTATTTCCCTTTCTAGGTGTAGTGATGGGCATTTTCCCAGTATTTGTTAGACTTAGACCTGAGAGAGGGCAGCTTAGCTTTACATTCAAGTCAAGTCCATGTACCTACCTTTATGAGACACTTCAATCTAGCGCCATTTCCAGAAGGTTTATACTTAACATGAGCATGCTTAATCACAGTCATACTACCTGTCATGTGCTCCCGCAGTACCACACAACCCGGCAGGCACAGCATTTCATTAGACCACTTAACTTGAAACAGAGCAGCCATGCACACACCTTTCAGGTGAATCAAAATGGAAAAGTTGAATTAATAGCATTCAACAATGGAAAAGCCTCGTTTCACAAATGCAGTGTTTTCCACGGTGCAAGAAGGCCCTTTTGAATGCTCCTTTTCCAGAAGACCCTGATCATGGGTTTTCAGAGGCCTTTGATTCAACACATTAAAAATTGTTTCTTTCTCAAAAGACAACTGTAATACTGATACAGGCATGGCATCTGAGCAAAATATAAAGATGAAAACATAGAAGAAAGTATTAGCCTCCAGTATTTCCTTAACTTGTGCAGCCAAATTATATGGACACTAGCCTGTTGATTGGTCAGCAGATCAGTTAGCAGCTAAGCCAGCCTCTCATAACAGGATTTGATCTTTCTTTTCGGTCTGCTGGACCTTTTTCGGGATTTCCCTAGAGATTTTGCTTTCTCTAGCGTCTCCAAGAGGTCTTTCACGAAAGCTGAATCCGATCCGTGAGTGATTTTGAGAATATCAGCTGCCTTGTTCAGTAACTCAACAGCTGTTTCTTTGTCCCCGTCTCGCCTGCAAAAATGGAGACAAAATAGCTTAATTGTTCCGGGAACCTGTAAAAGGGAGACCTTGAAATAAAGACGGGAAAAACTTCCAAGAATCAGATTTAGTGACTTTTTGCACCAAGCCACAGTTTCTTGCTGGTCAAGTATGCACTTAAAACTTCCGTCATTCTCCATTTCAGATCCATAGACCAAAATACCACCACTGTTACAAACTGGAGGACACTTGCGAAGCCTTTGACATGAAAAATTTGACCTCATGGTTGTGAAACTTGGGACTTTTTAACACACAAAATTTTCACACTGCTCTACTGCTGTGGCTACTTATCCTCAAACAACAGGAAATTTAAAAGCCTGAAGCACATCTACTGCAATCAGCCTGAATTAATGTGTATATTGTTCATAAAGTTATGCTGAAATTGAAGAAGAAATAATTCCATGGTACCAACCATTACTGTTGCCATAACGTCCTAAAAAATGTGGGAATTCCAACAGATAGGGTATTAGGGTTGTCAGTTGAAGAGTTGGCAATAAAAACAAATATACAGCAGGTCACCAACCCAAGATGAGAAACTTTTCTAACCATTCAAGCTTCGCACACGTAAAATATCGCAGTCCAAGCAAAGGATGGAATCCTAGATATGCTCCTGGTCAGAAATAAATAAAGGAGTCATTTTGAATTGTAGGTCAGGAAATTAGAAAAAAATAGGGGAATAACGCCCTCTGCACTGCGTTCATTCTAAACAAAATAGCTTGCTTTTGACTTCGATCTACCATTTTGATGAACAAAACTTACTTTCATAAACCGGCAGTGTCAATCTGCAATATTTCAGTGCTTCTTTTGTTTGCCCACTGTCCAGGAAAATCTGAAGATACATGATACCAAAATTTCAGTAAAATATAGCTGTGAATCAGCAATATTAGGAATTACTTTTATATAAATAATAAGTTTTCAATTCTAATCCTAATAACCTCTTTCCGATCACACAAGGTTTAGCTAGTCAAATAATCCCATATTTCAACTAGCATCACCTCAATCCAGACCATTTGCAGAGCTACCTGCATGATTTGATCTTGAACCCCCACCACCTCAAATGAAGAGGGATGGAGAAATTTCAAATATGCTTCCTCTAGCCTCTTTGCTTTAGAAATAGCTTCTTTGATATCTACACATACTTGAGGACAACTACCTTATAAGAATGCTAACGCAGGGTAAACTTCACTAGTAATCAAACATGTAAGACGGACATCTTACATGCTAAACCATATAGGATTGTGTAGGGCAACCAAATATAGAATTGTATTCTGCAAAACTAAACAAATGCAAAGTGATTGTTGTAAGATCAACTCAACAAATCAATGGTGCAAATTGAAATGGAGGATACTGCCGGAAGATAATGCGGAGGAAAGCTTTGCATCAAATGATATCATTTGATCAAGAAGTTTTTGATCCTCAATGCCACTTCTAGCAAGTCCACATTGATTGCAAGCTGCAGATTAGAATGTAATCAATTATTCTTGAGTTCATTTTATGAGAATTGAAATCCAGAAGAGCATACCATTCCCTGGGCCAACAATGCCGTCACAATGGTCATCCTTACATCGAAAAGTCCCCCAAGTGTTTTTAACAAAAACATCAAGATTATCACAGCGGGGACACGAGCAAGTGAAGTAGTACTTGCCCTCAAGAGCATCCTTTGGATTCTCGCTTTGAATAGTGTCTTCATAGCTTAGCAAGACCTAATAATATCCAAACCAAATAAATAGAATTGGCAGGATAGGCTGAGGATGAAGGACAAAGATGATGGTTCAGTGTCTGAACAATTTATAGCGTCAGGACATTGAATCTTCTACCTTTCATAATCAGAGGACCTGAGACTGGGGGGTGTGACCCCACAATCGTTTCAGAATCAGAGGTGTACTGAAAAATTTCCTAGTCTATCACTACTTTCCTTTTTTACTTAATTACAGAAAATGAAATCAAATGCATACATTACCTCAGCACCGTTTGATATTTCATTCACAGCCCGAATTACAGCAACCCTTCCTTCAAATACCAGAACAGTGTTGGGCACACAGCTAAGGAACCGGATTTACTCATCAGCACATTAGCATTCCAAGATAAGAATAGATAAATCAGCCAAAGTAGTTACCTATGATTTATGATAGAAGTTACAGGATATAGTCCAGTTCCCAGCGGTTTCATTTCATAGTCACAAATGGCACAGGCATTACATGCTAGCTGCATGAAAATACAAGAATTCAGTTTTGGAGGATGGTTGAAATCTCAACCTTCTGATTGAGATGCACCGGAAATGTTTACCCACCGGGGAAAAAACTTCAAATCCAATCAGAATATCTTGGTTACTTTTCTAAGGAAAAGAAGAGTTTATAGTACATGGATTAATTCAAGATCTTTGACGGCAATGAAGAAAGGACATATATAAGCACCTATTTAGTTCCAAATGCAACACTTGGAAAATACAAATACTCAGGGTCTCCATGTATCTCATACACCCCACTCCCCCCCCCCCTCCTCTCTCTCCCTCTCTCTCTCTCTCTCTCTCTCTCCCTCTCCCCAAAAACGAAGAAGACCTTAACAAACAAAAATTCACACAGTTGAGCATTTAACTTGAAATTGTGCCGCAATATAAAGTTAGAGGAAAATCCATTGTTAACTCATGTAAGACTTACACTCTCCCTCTGCTGCAAGCCCACGTAAGTTACTAGCTTTGCAGCCAAACTCAAGTTGGGTAACTCAACGCACCTAAACCAATACGCACTAGCTGGACTGACGAATTTGGGACAACATAAAGGTCCAAGATATTCCATTCTCAGATGACATGGGATTTAAAAAATTATATAACACGTACAAGAACATCTCTTTAAAGAATATTAAAGCCCTTTCTCAAGAATACCATGGAAAAGTTCTCCACTATATTCGGTACATTTATCTCTGCCGAGGGGAGCATTAGCTTGACAATTTCAGCTTTTTGCGCATATGCAGCCAACTTGCTTTCAGTGACGTTGGATATGTCTGGGAATGGTATAGGTAAGAATACATAGTTGACATGGGAAACTAAACTAATTTAGTTAAACAACACAATTAACTCTGATCACCCAAAAAGGATACGAGTCACCATCATCTCCACCAAGTTGTAGTTATCACTGGCAGTAGAAGAGATTACCTGACAATGTGCATCAAGAGGTAAAGCAAGCAGGGATCAGGAACATTAATTTCACAAAGAGGGTGAGAACTTTCACATGAATCATCATTATGGAGAATGCCCTAAGATTACTGAATGAACATTCATATGAATCATTATTATGGATGAATCAGCAAAGCAGGCCTTCAGAGGGATTCACCTTTTCAGATTGTAACTTCCGCCGGATATACAGTTTTACTACCAAGCGCATTCGAGGTGTAATGAGCTTTTTCCCATCATTTGTTAGACTTGAGAGAGCTTTACATTCAAGTTGGTGAACCTTCCACTCCTGCTTCTGCAAATTATTGAGGTTCTTAACACTATCCAATGACTGCATAAGCCCATTTACATCTTTGAAACTATATTTTCCTCACAAAAGGGTATCTACCTTTAAGAAACATTTCAAGCTAGCACCAAAAAGATTTAAGTTTGGCAATGAACTTCTCAAAAGACTGATTTAAGATGGCATGGTTTAATGTTATTAATTTCTGCCGGCGGTTAAAAAACTTTCTATGTTTATAATATGCACGAGTAATGATCATCATTACAAATACATGGACTCTTAATCATACTCACATATTACCTGGCATGTTGTCCCGCAGTACCAGACAACTTGACAGGCAGAGCATTTCATAAGGGTAGACGACTTGAAACACCCATGACACACTCTTTCAGAACAGGAGGCTTTAGGTACACAAGCATAAGGTTCTTCCTTCAGAATCACTTCTCCTGGGCAGCAAATTGCAGGTGAATCAAGACCAACTGTTAAATCAATAAAATCTAAAGCAAAAACAAATGAAAACATATTGTTCACTAGTGCAGGGTTTTACAAGTATGAGGCCAGCTGGAAATAAAGGACATTTTATTTTATTCTTCCATCTTTCCTAAAGATTCCGAAACAAGAAACGGGGAAAGAGAAAAAAAATTAGTGCTACATCCAATTGTAAACCCATTTTACCCGAACTCTTTCTCTTAGTTCAGTTTCTTTCCTTCCTCACACAAAATAACCGGTCAATGCATGCATGTTATTATGGAGAATAAAAAAGGAAGAAGCAAAAAATACAAAGCAAAGCTTCGTTCTTCTACCGAATTCCTCCATCTGCTTCCAAGACAAAGCAAAGAAACGTCCATAAGCAATCGCTGTAGCGAAAAAGTACGAAAGCTTTTTTCTTTTCTTTGATATGGTATCGTTTCTCCTAAAACCCCAAACTTTCTGTCTCTCTTTTTCACAGGAAACAGACGGGGTCCTCAAGGTAGCAGCTTTTTACACGATAACAGAGAAAAGAAATCCCTTTTAGACGTGCAAAGACTGAAACGAAGGACCATAAGAAGGAAACCTGGAGAAAAATTTTTGGTAGCGACGAGGCAACGGCCTTTCACGGAGTCCAAAGACACTGTTAAGCCTTGAGGTTGAAGAAAACGCTTCAGTTCCTCCATTGTTAAAGAAGAGAGAAATCTCTATTTTCGTTTTGGCACCCTTCACTCACCGCGTATAATGTTTTAAAGAAAAACAGCTGTGATTCTGTCAGGTCTGTAGGAATGGAAAAGAAAGGCTACAGTTACGCCCACCGGCTGCCTGCTTTCGTCAATGACATCGGATGAGCTTAATTCGTTTAAGCTCCAACCTCCGAGCCCAAAAGCGGTTGCCTCATTAAAGATGTGTTAAGTTGTCGATTGATAATTTAAATCAAATTATATAGCATACTGTCTTATGTCTTATCTTCAATTATTAATAGCAGAAATACAAAGTCTTTTTATATTTAGTATTTCTTATGAAGAAATAGCAATTCTTCCAAATATTTTTGTGAGGACTAACATGTCACTAAAGTTATTTTTCGTCCTATACGTAACATTAAATTAAATATGGCTAAAAGAAATAAATATGTCACTAATTATTTAGAAGAAGATGGAAAAAAAAAATAACAGTATTTGTTGAAATCTTAGAACAATTAATATAACTTTTAACAAACTTCAAATATTCATGTAATTTACCCTTTATTTTCCTGTGCACCAATGAAAAAAATTCAAAAATAATATTTGAAAAACCAAAACATGAATGAACCAAAAAAACCTGGATGCGTGCCTTTTTTTTTTTTGTTTAACCATCAAAGTCCGATAAATACTATTGTAGTAAGCAATTTTGACAAAAAGTCAGTTTAGTGAATTATTTTGAAGGAAGCAAACTATTGACAAACAAAAAAAATGGAACATTACATCGCCAAGTATTTGAAATATTACCAACAAACAGTAATTTTTTTTTTTGCAAAACGTGTACTTAGCGGCCACGAAAACAAAATTTGTCTTCCACATGGGAGATTTCTCACATCCATATAACTGGATCACATAATAAAATTTTGAAATAGATGATCATAGCCCTGAATTGAATATTTTATAGTAGTGTTTTACTTGTCAATTAAAGTTACAGTTGTCCAGTCCTAGAATTATATTTATTTGGTCTATATACACCTAGAAGGCCGGTGTACTATAGCCCTATCTGGGAACAATTTTTGTGATTAGTATTAGAGCTTTGGATAATTTATTTAATGATTAAGATAAAAATACTAAAGCTAAAAGTTATCTTTAGATAGTTTTTTCAAAACTCTAATACTAACTATTGACGCTAATACCAAACGGGGTCTATCTCTCCACTTGACACATCCCAAAAGTGTAAAACAAAGACTCCAATTCCCCAACTTCACTAATTTAAGCCAAACCAAACAAACCAGGAAATTGACAAAGAAAAGAAAAATACAGAGAAAACTTCAACAACATAAACACCCCAAGAATACAGAATCCGAATTAGAGCATGAAAAAACAAAGGCAACCATGAACACACAAACACATAGATGGAGATGGATGTAGAAGATAACTACAGTAACAGAACATAAGAATATGTTTACCAATCATTGGGTGAACAACAATTAGTGACTTTCTATGCCCTGACAATATTTAGCAATGCATTTGATATTAGCATTATTAGGTTAGCTTATCCTATGAAAAACTACTGTGATGTAGGTCTAGCATTTACCATAACTTGTCCAGTCACTGGGTCATGGTTGTCGGCATTTGCGTAGCTTTTAAAAGTCGTTGCATGAGGGCCCATGCGCGGCCCATAGTGAATAAGCCCATACCAAGAGAACCAGTGATAAGACGCGAGGAGCCCAGCTCCAAATATGTCAAAAAGGAAACCCAATAAGGATGGAAACAAAATCCCAAAATCATGGGACAATTCTTATCTAAAAATTATCTTCTTTGATCCCCCCACGGCTATATAAGCAGATCACTCTAACGAAACCTGAGATATAAGATTGTCACCTAGCATTACACAATTTCCACTTCCTCAGCCAAAAACTAACTCGATCGTTGGATGGTTTCTCCCATGAAAAACACCTGAGGCTTTGATGTCTTCTTTAGTTGCAGGATCTCCAGTTCATTGTTCATAAAGCTTTTGGGCTTGGCCCATACGACTCCACATTGACTATCAAACATAGCTTTGGTTTCCTCCACCCTAATCAAAAGGTCCTCCACTAGAGGCTGCCTTACTCAGCAACTCAGTCCCTTTTTCCTTGTCTCCATGTAACCTGCAGTGGTAGAGGAAAATAGCTTGGAATTCAAGGAACTAGTAAAACAGTAATCAAACCTAAAAGAACTTCGTCCTAAAGTTGGCAACAAAAACAAATATACAATGTAGTCCTCAATAGAATATGAGAAACTTTTTAACCACTCAAGCTTCCTACATGTGTAATACTGCAAGCCAATGAGTGGGTGGAATCCTAGAAGTACTCCTAGTGGGAAGAAAAATGATAGAAGTTACCTTAGACCATCTATTAGGAAATTCCTAAGAATTTAGGGGGGAAATGCCCAAGGACTTTGTGTGGATAATTTTACTGCATTTAATGTCATATTGTAGTGGGTGTGCAATGTGCTTTAAAACCACACTCTCCTATAAGTGCATGGGTTGTACTGTAGTGTGTGTGAGCAAATGTCGATCCCATAAGGATTACGATTGACTTGAACAACTATCAAAGTTTTTTACAACTAATCATTGTTAAACCGAACAACAAATGATTAGAAATTTAGGATGAAATTTAGAAATGGCAACTAAACCTAAGTTACTAAAACTTGTACTTGAATTGACACTACTTTACTTCACTAACTTATACTTTTTAAGGGGTTTTCTTAATTCTACCGGACACATTTCCTATGGTTTCATTGCTTAAATTAGTTTAAAGGTGAACAATCCTAGGTTTTTAGCTTCCTCTACTTGTTAGCGTTGTATGCTAATTCTCTTTGCTTTCCCAAGCTAAAGGGCTCCCTCTCTAATCCTAATATAGTAAGGACCCTTATCTTTAATACTATCTTAGGAAGCGGCTTTACACACTTTTTCTACTAACACCCTAGCAAATGAGCCAAGTCTATCAACTATGTCTTTATTCACCATCTCTCTTGCCTAGTTCTAATTTTCTCTCATTTTTCCAAGCATAAAGACAAATCCAAAGCATCAATTGATTGTGGTCATCAGCCAATCAAGCATTATTTAAGAGAAAGACAAGAAATGAACAAGTATTAGAGAAGAAAACTAAAAATTCATTCATATATTCAACCAAAAAAACCAATGTCAAGCAACTACAACCATAAAAAATGTAAAAAAAACTATTCCATGACTAGAGGAAGAAATAACAACATTCTTGGATTCAACATATCAAACACAAAATAAAAGAAATAAGGAAATGAAAGAAGAGACCAAGAACTCATTGTAACCAATGGCTTAATCTCCAAGGTACTCCTAGCTTCTCTTCCAAGCAAGCAAGAATTTCAAGATGAACACAAGACAAAAACTCTAAGAACCTTAACTCTCCTCTAGAATGAAGGCTACCAAAATGAAAAGTTCTATGTTTCAATCTCTAAAACCCTAGATAAAGATCATCCAAGGTGTACAACATCCTTATCTCCTTCCATCTTTTTCTAAATCTCCAATAAAAATGTTGGTAGGTGAAGGAAATGGGTCCTCAAGCTCTAAGATATCTGCTTTGAAAAATGTGGTCCCTTCTTTGCCCTCCAGAAAGTGCGATCGCACATTGGAAAGTGCAATCGCCCTTTTTGCCATCTCAAAAAATTGTGAAATCACATTTATAAAGTGCGATTACATTGGGCATTTTAGGAGATTTGGCTCCAGCACAAGTGCGATCACACATTTGGGAGTGACGTCGCACTTTTAGTCTTTTTTGTTCCTTTTTTTTTGCTCCTTGCTTCTCCAACTTTATTGATTTGTCCAATTTAGCCCCAAAGTCAACTCCTTGGTCCTTCCTGCTCTCCAAAGATGCAATGTGAGCTGCAAAGCTAAAAATGACACTAAGTACTAGCAAAATGGAGTGAAATAAGCACAAATGTGAAGAAAAACATGTAGCAACTCATTACTATCACATACATAAATTAGCTTTATTTTGTCTTCACTCTACCACTTTCAGAAATTCATCTAACTCAACTTAGTCCATGCTCCAGTAGAGAACTCTATCCATTAATACTTAATGATATCGAATAACAAAGCAAGATAGTCCAGTGCTTCTTTATTTACTTGCATCATAGCATTTCCATTACTTGTGATTTTAATTTATAGAGATTAAAACCCTTGAGAAAACATGCTTTCAAATACTGGCATTATCAATCTGCCATATTCCAGTGCTTCTTTCTTGAGCCCACTGTCCATTAAAGCCTAAAGATGCATGGATACAAGGGTAAATTGCACCCGTTACCCCCAATCTTTTAATTATGTTCCTATTTTAACCCCAATTTTGAATTTGTTCGTAGTGCTTCCCTAATGTGGTTAAAATATTCCATTTTGGACCTTTTTGTGATGGAAGTCGTTAATTCAGACGAAAAAAACCACATCAGCATATTATTGTAGGGGAAAATCATAACTTTAATCCCTGAAAACTTTCTCTTTAACAAATAATCCCTAAAACTTCGAAATATAATAAAACAACTCCCTTCCTTATCTTTTCCTCCCTCTCCGGCCATCTCTGTCCTCCGTTCGCCTCCCTTACCAGCCATCACTCGCCCATCTCCACCGTCAGTCACCTATCCCCGTCGCCATTCACCCATCCTTGTTTCCTCTCCCACATCCCCCGTTTGTGATTGCGTCCGATTCCGTCCTATCCTCCTCCTGTGATTTTGCTTGATTCATCTTGATTCCTGCACGATTCACGTGATTCACGATGAGGAGGCTCGATTCGTGCTAGGGACGGTTGCTGGCAACAGAGATGGTAGCAAATCGGAGCACCATTGACCTTTTGACAATGCAATTGTTCGATTAGGAAGATGGTGGTCTGGAGCCGAATTGACATATCGACCTTCTGGATGTCGAACACAAGGCACTCGGCCAGCGTGTGCGAGAAGTCTTCCCTGACGACGATGTGGAGCACCATGACATGCTGGGCATCGGGGGGCATCATGTATGTCAGGATGATCCAGCTGTAACGGCCAAAGGAACACCGTCATCCTTGGAGGCGAAGGGAGGATAGGGACTGGGAAACGGACGGATTCGGAGGGAGGGAAGAGGGGGAGGAAAGGGAAGGCCGGAGATGGGAGAAGGAGGAGGAGGGGGAGGAAAGGAAGGCAAGAGAAGGGCCTGTCGGGAGGGTGACGGGGCTATCGGGGGTTGTTAGTAAGTTTTGTCAAACTTAAAAGTTTTAAGGCTTTTTTGGCAAAGAAAATTTTTATAGGGGTAAAGGTAAGCATTTTTCCCTATTGACGTGGCTTTTTCCGTCCGAGATAACAATTTTCGTCCAAAAGGAGGTCAAAATGAAACGTTTTATTGAGAGTAGGGATACGATATGAGCAAAGTAAAAGTTAGGGTTAGAAGTGAAACAACAATTAAAGGTTGGGGGTAATGCGTGTAATTTACACATGGATACGAAGATTTCAGTTAGATATAATTATTATTTTGTAGTATCACTGTATCAGCAATTATTTTTATGTAAACAATAAGTTCTCAATTCTCAAATCTTAATAACCTCTTTTGATTTAAGCGCAGAAGTTTAATCTAGTTAAGAATATTACCATATTTCAAAGAAATGTCTCTTAATCCTGATCAATGATCATGCTGCCAAAGCAACCTCCATAAGTCCATCTCGCATCTTAACCACGAGGAAAGAAGTGGGATGGCCAATTTTCAAAATAGCTTCTTCAATCCACTTAGCATTAGAAACAGCTCCCCTGATGTCTAGACACGGTCAAAGATAAATATATTATAGGTATCTTAATGCAGATTCAAGCAGCTTAGCTTTACCTTCAAGTCAATGTACCTTCCTTTCCTCCTGCAAATTTATTGAGCTTACAATTATTACGTGACGGTCCCATAAGACCACTTACATCTTTGAGACCATATTTTCCTCTCAAAAGGTTACCTATCTTTATGAGACACTTCAGTCTAGCGCCATTCCCAGAAATGAAGATTAAGTTTGGCAATAAACTTCCCAAGGAAATCGATTCAGATGGCATGGTTTTATGGTATGAATTTATGCTGGGGGTTCAAGAGTCGTTCATGATTTATACTCAACATGAGAATGCTTAATAAGTCGCATGCACGTGCTCCCGCATTGCCACACAACCCGACAGGCAGAGCATTTCATTAGACCACTTGACTTGAAACAGAACAGCCATGCACACACTTTTCCACGTGAATCGAAATGGAAAAGCATCGTTCACAAATGCAGTGTTTTCCAGGTACAAGAAGGCCCTTTCGAATGCTCCTTTTCCAGAAGACCCAGAAAAACTAAAGGAAAGAAGAAACCCAGGGCAGAGAAAAAAAACTAGTGCTGTGTCCAATTCCGTAATACATCTCCTTCTCCTTTCATGGAGTTACCTTTCTTGCTCAGACAAACATTGCGTGCATTTCAGTATGGAAAATTAAACAGGAAAAGAAAAATACGGAAGAGAGGCCTCTTTTGCCTCCCACAACAAAACAAAGCAATTATTAAGCACAAAGAAATGTTTGGAATGTAGCGAAAAAGAAAGAAACAGAGAAAGATGGCAAAGCAGCTTTTTTGGTGGCGACGAGGCAACGGCCTCCGCCTTTCAGGGGTCCAAATTAAGACACTGTTAAGCCTGGAGGTTGAAGAGAATAAAAGAAAGGGATAAGAAAGTAGCACCGAAGATGGGAGGAAAATGCAACTCACCTATATAACATATGGTGTCAATTCATAGTCATAAAATGCCTTAATGCGATTTGAATAGAGCCCTTCATTGAATGATATTAACTTCAATTCTTCAATTAAAGAAACAAATTAAAAATTGTGAAACCAAAGTCATATTGACACTTGCCCGTTGATTGGTCACCAGATCAGTTAGCAGCTAAGCTAGCCCCTCATAACAGGATTTGATCTTTCTTTTTAGTCTGCTGGGACATTTTTAGGGATTTCGCTAGAGATTTTTGCTTCCTCTAACTTCTCCAAGAGTTCCTTCACGAAAGCTGAATCTGATCCGTGAGTGATCTTGAAAATATCAGCTGCCTTGTTCAGTAACTCAACAGCTGTTTCTTTGTCCCCGTGTAGCCTACAAAAATGGAGACAAAATAGCTTATGGTTCCGAGAACCTGTAAAAGAGAGAGCCTTGAAATAAAGAGGGGAAAAACTTCCAAGCATCAGATTTAGTGACTTTTTGTACCAAGCCACAGTTACTTGCTGCTCAAGTAAACACTTAATACTTCTCTCATTCTCCATTTCAGGTCTATAGACCAAAATACCACTGCTGTTACAAACTGGAGGACATTTGTGAAGCCTTTAACATGAACAAATTCACTCCATGGTTGTGAAACTTGCGACTCTTAAAACAAAATTCACACTGCTCTACTGCTGTGGCTACTTATCCTCAAACAACAGGAAATTGAAAAGTCTGAAGCATATCTACCGCAATCAGCCTGAATTAGTGTGTATATTGTTCATTAAGTTATGCTGAAATTGAAGAAGAAATAATTCCATGGTACCAACCATCACGGTTGCCATAACGTCCTTAAAAAATGTGGGAATTGTAACAGACAAGGTTGTCAATTGAAGAATATATACAAAATCTATCTTTATCAACTTAAAAGAGCTGCATCCTAGAATTGGCAATTAAAACAATTATACAGCAGCTCATTAACCCAAGATAAGAAACTTCTCTGACCATTCAAGCTTTCCACATGTAAGATATCGCAGTCCCAGCAAAGGATGGAATCCTAGATATACTCCTGAACAGAAATTAAAAAAAAAATAAAGGAGTCATTTTGAATTGTAGGTCAGGAAATTAGAGAAAAACTAGGGGAAGAAAGCCCTGTGCACTGCATTCAATCTAAACAAAATAGCTTACTTTTGACTTCGATCTACCATTTTGATGAACAAAACTTACTTTCATAAACTGGCAGTGTCAATCTGAAATATTTCAGTGCTTCCTTTGTTTGCCCACTGTCCAGGAAAATCTGTAGATACATGATACCAAAATTTCATTAAAACATAACTGCTAACCAGCAATATCAGGAATTATTTTTCTGTAAACAATAAGTTTTCAGTTCTAATCCTAATAACCTCTTTCAGATCACACAAGGTTTAGCTAGCCAAATAATCCCACATTTCAACTAGCATCTCCTCAATCCAGACCATTTGCAGAGCTACCTGCATGATTCGATCTCGAACCTTCACCACCTCAAATGAAGAAGGATGGAGAAATTTCAGATATGCTTCCTCTAGCTTCTTTGCTTTAGAAATAGCTTCCTTGATATCTAGACATACTTAAGGACAACTACCTTATAAGAATGCTAACATAGATTAAACTTCATGAGTAATCGAACATGTAAGACGAACACCTTATAGTAGTAGGGCAACCATGCACAACTAAACAGAGGCAAAGTGATAAAGTTGTAAGATCAATTCAACAACTCAATGGTGCAAATTGAAATGGAGGATACTGCCGGAAGATAATGCGGAGGAAAGCTTTGCATCAAATGATATCATCTGTTTAAAAAGCTTTTTATCCTCAATGCCACTTATTGCATGTCCACATTGAGGGCAAGCTGCAGATTAGAATGTAATCGATCATACTTGGGTTCATTTTATGAGAATTGAAATCCACAAGTGCATACCATTCCCTGAGCGAACAATGCGGTCACATCGGTCATCGTTACATTGAATAGTCCCCCAAATGTTTTTAACAAAAACATCAAGATTATCACAGCGGGGACACGAGCAACTGAAGAAGTACTTGTCCATAAGAGCATCCTTTGGATTCTCACTTCGAATAGTGTCTTTGTAGCTTATCAAGACCTAATAATATCCAAACCAAAAAAATAGAATTGGCAGGATAGGCTGAGGATGAAGGACAAAGATGATGGTTCAGTGTATGAACAATTTATAGCATCAGGAAATTGAATCTTCTACCATTCATAATCTGAGGACCTGAGACTTGGGCTGGGACCCCAAAATCGTTTCGGAGGTGTACCGAAAATTTTCCTAGTCTATCACTACTTCCTTTTCTAATTAATAACAGAAAGTGAAATCAAATGCATGTGTTACCTCAGCACCCTTCGATATATCATTCACAGCCCGAATGACAGCAACCCTTCCTTCAAATACCAGAACAGTGTTGGGCACACAGCTAAGCAACCAGATTTACTCATCAGCACATTAGCTATCCAAGATAAGAATACGTAAATCAGCCAAAGAAGTTACCTATGATTTATGAAAGAAGTTACAGGATATAGTCCAGTGCCCAGCGGATTCATTTCACTGTCACAAATGGTACAGGCATTACATGCTAGCTGCATGAAAATACAAGGATTCAGTTTTGGAGGATGGTTGAAATCTCAACCTTCTGATTGAGATGCACTGGAAATGGTTACCCA
Source organism: Aquilaria sinensis (assembly GCA_005392925.1). Classification (NCBI taxonomy): domain Eukaryota; kingdom Viridiplantae; phylum Streptophyta; class Magnoliopsida; order Malvales; family Thymelaeaceae; genus Aquilaria; species Aquilaria sinensis. Next base: position 665,534 of record SMDT01002837.1, on the reverse strand, counting down.
CCAGGAAAAAACATCAAAATCCAATCAGAATATCTTGGTTACTCTTATAAGGAAAAGAAGAGTTTATAGTATACGGATTAATTTAAGATCTCTGACGGCAGGGAAGAAAGGACTTATATACGCACCTATTTAGTTTCAAATGCAACACTTAGAATATAAAAATACTCAGGGCATTGCTCCAGATATCTCATACTCCCTCCCCCCTCTCCCTCTCTCTCTCTCTCCCTTACCCCACAAAAAACAAAGAAGACCTTAACAAACAAAAATTCACACGGTTGAGCATTTAACTTGAAACTATTCGGCTATGTAAAGTTAGAGGAAAATCCATTGTTAACTTATGTAAGACTTAACACTCTCCCTCTGCTGCAAGCCCTCATAAGTTGCTAGCTTTGCAGCCAAACTCATGGTGGGTAACTCAACGCACCTAAACCAATAGGCACTAGCTGGAGTGACGACTTTGGGCCCTCATCCTAAAGAAATTCCATTCTCAGATGACATGGGGTTTTGAAAAATACTCCTAATATAACACGCAGAAAAACATCTCTTTAAAGAATATTAATGTCCTTTCTCAAGAATACCTTGGAAAAGTTCTCCACTATATTCGGTACATTTGTCTCTGCCCAGGGAAGCATTAGCTTGACAAATTCAGCTTTATTTGTATATGCAGCCAATTTACTTTCAGTGACGTCAGATATGTCTGGGAATGGTATAGGTAAGAACACATAGTTGACATTGGAACCTAAACTAATTAAGTAAATCAACACAATTGACTCTGATCACCCAAAAAGGATACGGGTCACCATCATCTCCACCAAGTTGTAGTTATCAATAGCAGTAGAAGAGATTACCTGACAATGTTTATCAGGAGGTAAAGCAAGACAGGAATCAGGAACATTAATCTCACAAAGAGGGTGAGAACATTGACATGAATCATCATTATGGAGATTGCCCTAAGATTACTGAAATGAAGAACAGTGAGGTTCCTAAGTTACATAGAATGATTAAATGAATCAGCAAAGCAGGCCTTCAAAGGGATCACCTTTTCATATTGTAACTTCCGCCGGATATACAGTTTTACTACCAAGCGCATTCGAGGTGTAATGAGCTTTTTCCCATCATTTTTTAGACTTGAGAGAGCTTTACATTCAAGTCGGTGAGCCTTCCACTCCTGCTTCTGCAAATTATTGAGGTTCTTAACACTATCCAATGACTGCATAAACCCATTTACATCTTTGAAACTATATTTTCCTCACAAAAGGGTATCTGCCTTTAAGAAACATTTCAAGCTAGCACCAAAAAGATTTAAGTGTGACAATGAACTTCTCAAAAGACTGATTTGAGATGGCATGGTTTAATGATATGAATTTCTGCTGGGGGTTAAAAAAATTTCTAAGTTTATAATATGCACGAGTAAAGATCATCATTACAAATACATGGACTCTTAATCATACTCACATATATTACCTGGCATGTTGTCCCGCAGTACCAGACAACCTGACAGGCAGAGCATTTCATAAGGCTGGACGACTTGAAACACCCATGACACACTCTTTCAGAACAGGAGGCTTTAGGTACACAAGCATATGGTTCTTCCTTCAGAATCACTTCTCCTGGGTTGCAAATTGCAGGTGAATCAAGGCCAACTGTTAAATCAATAAACTCGAAAGCAAAAGCAAATGAAAAACATATTGTTCACTAGTGCAGGGTTTTTCATGTATAAGGCCAGGAAATAAAGGACATTTTATTTTATTCTTCTATTCTTTCTAAAGATCCAGAAAAAATAAAGGGGGGAAGAGAAAGAGTAGTGCTTTGTCCAATTGTAAACCATTTTACACGAACTCTTTCTCTTAGTTTCTCTCCTTCCTCACACAAAATAACCAGTCAATGCATGTATTTTAATATGGAAAATAAGAAAGGAAGAAGCAAAAAATACAAAGAAGAAGTTTCATTCTTCTACCCAATTCTTCCATTTGCTTCCCAAGACAAAGCAAAGAAACGTCCGAAAGCCATCGCTGTAGCGAAAAAGTAAGAAAGCTTTTTTCTTTTCTTTAGTATGGTATAGTTTCTCCTGAAAACCCCAACTTTCTGTCTTTCTATTTGACAGGAAACAAACAGGGTCGTCAAGGTAGCAGCTTTTTACACGATCACAGAGAAAAGAAAGCCTTTCGAAACGTGTAAAGACTGAAACGAAGGATCATAAGAAGAAAACCTGGAGAAAAAGTTTTGGTAGCGACGAGGCAACGGCCTTTCACGGAGTCCAAAGACACTGTTAAGCCTTGAGGTTGAAGAAAACGCTTCAGTTCCTCCATTGTTAAGGAAAAGAGAAATCTTTATTTTCGCTATTGGCACTCTTCACCGCCCAATGTTATAAAGAGAACGAGCTGTGATTCTGTCAGGTCTGTACGATTGGAAAATAAAGGCAACAGTTACGCCCACTGGGGTCCGGCTTTCGTCAATGACATCCGATAAGCTTAATTCGTTAAACGCCGGCGCCAAAAAGAAGGGAAATCCAACTGTAATAAATAAAACACATCACGGATATGTAATTTAAACCAATTCATATTTAATTTTATCCGGATTCTAATTTTTATTGAGTTATAGGTTAGAAAAAATTAGTTTATGAGCATTTTTGTTTTGTAGGGGGTAATTCGGTCATTTGTTAGGACATTTGGGTTATTTTGGTCGTTTTAGGTTCTTACATAATTGGTTAGTCTTAGTAACATTTAGGATATGTTGTTGTTTGTGCTATATATTTTTAGGAATTTAGAATTAAAATCTAGGTATAAAATAAGAATTCACTTAGTTTAGGTACTAATTCAGAGGTCCTAAAGATCTTTTGGGGTCGGTCTAGGTAAAAAAATGAAAGAGAGAGCTTGGGCATAAATTGAGAGTTTTTTAGAAGGTTATAGGCGAAATTAGAAAACTTTAGGGTAAATCTGTCAATTATAGAGAGTATGGGGTAAATCTAGTGATTTTATGAAATTTTGAAAAAATATAGTTATTTTTACAAAGCTTTAGGCTAATTTGACAAATCCTACAAAAATTGGGTCAAATTGAAAATTCGCATAGAACTGGTTGCCAAATCACTAGCCTAAGAGTTTTGTTGGACTAAGACTGATATTTCCTAGCAGATATTAGCCTTTCAAATTGTATTTGGATGATTTTTAAACTCTTAAAAACCTTGTTAACCACGTTTTCAACTCTCAGAGTATAAATATAGGTCATCACTTGTGGGGGGAAAAAAAACGAATAATGGAGTTGGGAATTTCGAAACCATAAGGTGGCGTTTGGTTGTAGAAAATAATTCTCTTTTCATTTTCTAATTTTTAAAATTTTTTCTAGAAAAATTAGAAAATTCTCCACAACTAAACAGCCTAAGCTTCTAGCTGGAAAACGGTGAAACTGCAGCCTTGGTCCCTGTTTTCTTGCAACCCCTACCCAAAACCCTAAGTTCTTCCCAGCTGCAGGCGCCGCCCCTGGAGTTGCTTCCAGCTACTTGACGCGTCATGGACATCTCCACCCTCGCTGTCGGTCAAGCCCCACTTCTGCCGGTCATCTCTGCTCGCCGAAGCCACATCGCATCGCCCTTCGCAACCAGGGACGCCATATTGAAGAGGAGAAGGAGAAAAACCGCCGCGACTTCCTCTTCGTTTCACCACCGTCCCCTCCATTCCTCACCGTCAGCCCTTCGGAGATTGTCCTTGTCGCCGCTCGTCCCAGCCCAGGCCGCCGACCGTCCAAGCATCGCCTAAAGACGGAGAATCGAAGCAAAATTCGTTCGCGACCCCTTTTTGACCCGCGGACCTCGATTTTGAATCGTCTGATCCTGTCTACCAACTTTTTTCGGTAAAACTCGTGTTTAGCCCTTCATCTTTCTATTTTTTTTTTCAATTGAGTATTCCCTTCTTCCCTGTTTTACGACTTGATCATTGACAGCATTGTTTTTGTTTATTTTCTTTTATTGTTTGTTTGTTTTGTTTATTAAAATCATGAATTAGTTTGGTGATTAGCATTAGGCAGGGTTGTAAGACTAGGCTATATACATAATTTTTATAATTAATATGAATTTAAAATTCATTTAGTTCAAATAATGCATCTTAAAAAATCATACTTAGGAAAATTTAATCACGCATGGGTTTATTAAAACCATATGATGAATTTAAGATAATAATATATTTCAAAATCCAGATCCAACTGATCCAATGGGATCCATGGTTTGGATAATTATCTAAAATCTTCAAAATAAAATAGATAAATAATATATTAAATTTTGATATCCATATCCAGGTGATCCGATAGAATTTATGATTTGGATTAATAATTAACTAAAAGATAAATAAAGATAAAAAAAATAGATTAAGTCTTTAGTTTCGATATATGGGTGATCCAATGGGATTCATGGTTTGGAAATATCAAAATTTTATAAAACAAATAAAATTAAGTAGTAAGGTTTAGGAGTTCATATCCGGATGATTCAATGAGAATCTATGGTTTGGAAGGTTAATTAAAATATTTAAAAGCAAGCAGAATAAAATTTAAATCAAAATCAAGATGCCAAATTTTTTGCGCTATAATAAGATTATTTTAGTATAACCATACTCTCGAACCCCTAAAACTTACGTAGACCATTTTAAAGTGTCCAATTGATTTACATATAAACGGATTAGTGGTGACTCCTAAAAACACGTTATTACAAAACCCCCAAAAAAAGCAGTTGGCCACTAACACATGTTACATGTATAGATTTTGTTGTCAAAGTACTTGGTGGCAATAGTACTACTAACGGAAAGATAATGATTTATGTATGCAATTCAAACCCAAGAAGGGACAGTTGGCTACTAACATATGTTACATGTATAGATTTTGTTGTCAAAGTACTTGGTGGTAGCACTACTCCTAATAGAAAGACAATTCTTTATGTAAATTTTTTAGTATATAAAAAATTTGCCTCATTAAAAATGCGTTAAGTTGTTGATATATATATATAGAGGTTTTTGTCTTTTCCTTAATTGACACTTTCATTGATTGTCATGTGTCCATTTTTTATTTTTTTTAATGAACTATGTATTGTCGGATGAAAATTAAAAATCTAAAAGTAACTTTCATTAGAACAAACAGAATTCTTAACAGTGTTAGTCCCATTTAATGAAATGGTTTGTTTTAAACTTTGTTTATTATCCATTCTATCACCAAAGTGCATAGCAGTAGTATATAGGAAAAAGGAATATTTTAACAAAATTTTTCTAAATATTCCAATTTTTCTAGATATCCCAATTTTCCCCATAAATGAATTTGGACAATTAACCTCACGTTATTCCCATGGGAACATGTGTTGTGTCTATATTTTAATTGGAAATTATATATTTCAACTTAATACTAATAAAAAGAGGATTGTGCCATACAAATTGAAAATGAAAAGATTTGTTTATCTCTATGATTAAATAATTTTTTTATTTTCATTTTGAACTTGTCCTCATTTAGTGCAGATTTGGCAATTTACCAATCAACCTTTATTTTCTTTTCTTTTCTTTTCATACAAAGGTCAACACTAAAAATTCATGTGCGTACTATCATTATCAATTTGCTACCATTTCGGATCATATTTAAAAAGGGAGTAAAATCGTATGCACTAAATTAAGAATATTTGAAAAGGAAATCAAGCTTTCTATTCAAGCAAGTTGTCTATATATACATTAGAGAACGATTAGCTCTAAAATCATGAGTTAGCCCACCAAAGATCTTGTGTAAGTCTCTTGGTCATGGAGAGACACAACACCCTCCTACCCACACATTTGATGGTAGGATCTTCACTCTGTTTTGTAACTTCTACGCTTATTGTTCACTGAGAATGGAAATTATCAAGTTGCAGTGGCTTTTTGAATAATTACCATAAGCATATCCACCTCATCTAACCATGATCTAGGTATTCATCATTTGTGTTGTGTATAATTAATCTGTTATAGAGAAGCTCGCAGAGACACATCGGTAGCATATTGATGAAGAACACAACGGCAAAGATGAATGTAATTAATTGACGCACCATGAATTTTTTTTAAAAAATATATATACTTGAAATCTTACAAAATTTTTCTACAATATATGAATTATAAGCTTATACCCTATGAAATTTCACTCTATTTCTTATTTTAGTGGAGATAAAGACTAACTGTCGATATGCAGCTCAAATTGTCTCTTTTACTTCACTTGCAAAACCTACACTAATGCCATTAATCTTTGATTATAGGTTTCTGATGCGACAACTTTGTCGTGCTCAAATTCAAGATGTGTTCTGGGAAGCAAATCGAGCTACGGATCAACTCAGTAAACTTGAGCTTCATTCTGATTGTGTTTTTGTTATCTAAGATAACCCCTCTGCTGACCTTGTAAACATTTTGAAACTTCATACTGAAGGCTTTTGTCTTGTAAGAGCAACTACTGCTCCTAGGAAGCCAAGAGGCTTAACGAACCCCTTTTTTGTACATTAATGCAGACTATGTGTCTACTCTATCTCTATTTCTTTTTATAATATTAGCAGTCCCTTCCTACCAACAAAAAAAATGACAAGAAAAATTAGATTTTTATGATACAAAAAAGGATTTCTTATACAAAAAGCATTTCTTTATTTTTTATTTTACTTATATCTTTGTTTCATTAATATTTATGTAATTTATGAAATATTTATCTTTTTTTTTTACTTATTCTTAATTAAAATAACTATTAAAAACATACTTTCATGTATTTCACGGGTTATTAGTTTTGTTTGAGATTTTTAATGATGCTTGAAATTCAGTTTTTATATAGTGACTATTTATGTAAATTATATTTATTGAAATCCTAGGCTATAACAAAAGTTTTCTTAAAATATTTTCATAAATATTAAGAAATTATTTTTACTAAAATTTATATAATAATTGTTTTGTAGCTGAGGAGCCCCAACCATTAGTACATGATATGAATAGTTTGACTGCATATATGAAAGGTACATGATTATAACATAAATATATAGAAAAAAACAAACATATGAAGGAATTAATTATTAATAACAAAAAGATATGACTAAAATACAAAATTATGTTTAATTTATTTTAATTTAATCATTAATGTAATAAAGGCAAAAAAGAAAAGAAAAAAAATTAATTGACTAAAGCGGAATTTATTGAAATCATGCAAAAAATGGAAAAATCATAGTGATTATAGTTTTTTTTAGAAAACAATAAAGAAGAAAAGCAGCAAAAATAGTTTTGGGACCAAGAGAAAAAATGTAAAAATTTAGGTATTAAGAGTTTAACAATTGACATAATAATTTTTTTTTTTAAAAAACTCTATCTTACTAAAAAAAAATTATGGTGACCAATATTTTAATTTAGAAAATAATACATAAAAATAAAAAGAAACCAAGAAATCAAACAAAAAATACTATATTTAAGTAGTTATTAAATTTAGGGACCAAAACGCCAAACTAATCAAACTTAGGGTGTAAGATGAGAAATGGAAACATATTTCACCAAAAAGAAACAAAATGAAAGTGGGATACTAGCAAGAAAGGCCCTCAAAAAGCTATTATCTTTAAAAAATCTGACCATGCTTCCTAAAGAAGCAATCTTGTTAAAATTTATTTTTATTTTTTTTAAAAAAAAGGGAAACATCAGGTGAAAGGCAATGTGCAACCCAACCCAACACCAAGGGGTAAAAAGGAAAAGATACTATAGTTTACTATTATGGGAACAATACCCCCTTTCAATCTTTAGAATATAATATAATTTATCTGCCAATATTGAATGTGGATGTAGGAAATATTTCTTTGATTTTCTTAATCTGCTTATACTATTTGATCTTCATAAAAAAATTTTATCATAGTTTTTTTTTGTTCACGGGGCAACATCGGGTATTTAAACTAGTTTAAATCAAATAATATAGCATGTTGTTGTATGTCTTAGGTAAAAATAATAAATAAACCACTAATATTCCAGAGTTGGCCAAAATCGGTAACTAATATTTTTTTTTTGGCCAAATGAACCACTAATGGTTTAGAATGAACCCAAATAGTTCATTGGTCGTTAACTTCCGAATATTCTGTTTCAAAATGAAGAATATTCCATTAAATGAGGATACTATGGCAAAAAAAATCTACCCTTTTAGTCCCTAAAATTTTTTAAACCTTTTCTATATTAGTCCATAACTTTACACTTTTCATGCATATGAACATAAACCATGGAGGCCGAATTGCTTGCAAGGATCTACAGTTACCATTGTTTGTGAAAATCAATGTTGGATGGCTCGGTTTATAGTATTCAATCCAAAGAACAATAACCCTATGGTTTGAAGACTCAATTTTTCGTATGATTTGGTTTAATTTAGAATCAAATCAAATATGAATTTTTAAAATTTTTTATTAACCCTAACTTAAAATTTTGAAATTAAATGCTTTCTGTGTGAAATTGATGAGTGGGAGTGATTCATTTGCTTTCAATGGACTTCAATCAGTAAAACCCCTTTAGTTCTAATGTCGTTCGATAGAGTTTGGGTTGTCAAATATGAAAGTCATCCCATGTTTTGCAACAGATGTGAGTTTAGAAGGGCTACAAGGACAGGGTCAACAAGGTTGCTAGTACATTGGTGACCTTGCCACCCAAGCTGTGGTGGCATGCCGCCCCTAGAGAGGGCCTGCGCTTGTTTGTTTCATTTGTATCACCTGTATGACTTATATAAAAAGATGTAAAATTATTAGTCTGAAATAGAAAAGTTGTAAAATTTTAGGACTAAAAATTAATTAATCTTAACGGCAATGGACAACTCAAACTAACTTAATAACTTCAGTGATTTATTTGGCCCAAAAAACATATTAGTGGGTGAATTGGGCTACCTAGAAAACTTTAGTGGTTTGTTTTGTATTTTTGCCTATGTTATATCTTCAAGTACTAATAGCTGTATCATAAAGTCTTTTTATATTTAGTACTATCTCTATCCCATCAAATTTGCTCTAGTTTCTTTTTTAAGTTCCAAATCTTTACAACATTTTCATATATAGTACCTTATTTTACTATACTACTATTCAAACTATCATTTTAATATCCATTTTTTTTGTCTTTCCTGATTTACATTCAAAAAATTAAGGGTAAACACAATTTTTCTACTTGTTTAATCTCCACACCAAAATAAATTGAGTAATATTGGTGGGATGGAGAGAGTATTATGAAAAAATAGCAAATCTCCACTGATATTTGTGAGGACTAACATGTCACCAAAGTTCTTTTTCGTCCCTATATGTAACATTAAAATTTGGAATTAAATATCCCACTAATCGTTCAGAAGAAAATGAAAAAAGAGAATAATAGTGTTGAAATCTTAAAATAATTAATATAACTTTTAATAAACTTTAAATATTCATGTAGTTTGCCCTTTATTTTCCTGTGCACCAATTGGGAGAAAAAAATTTCAAAAAGAATGTTTGGAAAACCAAAATATAAATGAACAAAAAAACACTGAACATGCGCTTTTTTTTATTAACTATCAAAGTCCGATAGATACTACTACTTCTATAGTAATAAATTTTGACAAAAAAGTAAGTTTAGTGAATTATTTATCAAGGAAGCACAATATTGACAAAAAAGCTGGGATATTAGATCCCCAAGCAATCGAAATACTACCAACAAACCACAATTTTTGGCAAAACGTGTGCTTGGCGCCACGAAAACCAAAACCAAAACCAAAACTAAAACAAAATTTGACTTCCACATGGGAGATTTCTCACATTCATTTAACCGGACCACATAATCAGGTTTATCGTCCATTCCTAGAATTATATTCACTTGGTTTATGTGCACCTAGATGGCCTGTATACTCTCTCCACCAGGCACCTCGCCTCGCAAAAGTGTAAAACAAAGATCGGTTCCCCAGCTTCACTGATTTGAGCCAAACTAAAAAACCAACCGAATCAACAAATAAAAGAAAAATACAGAGAAAATTTCGACAAAATAAACACCCCAAGAATCCGGAATCCGAATTAGAGCCTGAAAGAAAAATGGCAACCATGAACACACAAACACATAGACGAAGATGGATGTAAGAGACAACTACAGTAACAGACCATAAGAATACGTTTGCGAGCCATCGGGTGAACAGTAATCAGTGACTTTCGATGGCAATGACAATATTTAGTAACTCATTTGATATTAGCATTATCTGGTTAGCTTCTCTTCTAAAACCGATGATGTAGGTATGGCATTTCCATAACTTGCGCAGTCACTGGTTCATGGTTGTCAGCATTTGCGTAGCTTTTAGAAGAGCTTTCGCTTCCTCCACCCTGATCAAGAGGTCCTCCACCAGAGGTGCATCTGATCCGTGAGTGATTTTGAGAATGTCAGCTGCCATACTCAGTAACTCGGTAACCTGCAGCAGTAGAGGAAAACAGCTTGGAACTCAAGGAACCGGTAAAACAGTGATCAAACATAAAAGAACTGCATCCTAGAATTGGCAACAAAAACAAATATAAAATGTAGTCCTTCACAGAATATGAGAAACTTTTCTAACCACTCAAGCTTCCCACATGTATAATACCGCAGGCCAAGGGGCGGGTGGAATCCCAGAAGTACTCCTGGTGTAAAGAAAAAGAATACAAGTTACCTCAGACCATATATCAGGATATTCAACAACTTAGGGGAAGAATGGCCAAGGGGGATTTTGAGTAGATAATTTTACCACATTTAATGTCATACACAAATTAGCTTGACTTTGATTTCACCCTAACATTTTCAGAAATTCCTCTGACCCATCTTCGTCCATGCTCCAATAGACAACTCTATCAACTAATACTTCTGATATCGAAAAATAAAGCAAGATAGTCCAATGCTTCTTTATTTACTCATGCCAAAGCACTCAGTTGCTTCGGATTTTAACTTATAGAGAATAAACCCCTTGAGAAAAAATGCTTTCAAATGCTGGCAGTATCAATCTGCCATATTCCAGATGCATGGATACGAAGATTTCAGTTAGATATAATTACTATTTTGCAGTATCACTGTATCAGAAATTATTTTTATGTAAACAATAAGTTCTCAATTCTCAAATCTTAATAACCTACAAGTTTAATCTAGTTAAGAAAAATGCCATATTTCAAACAAATGTCTATTAATCCTGATCCTTCTACCAAAGCTACCTGCATAAGCACATCTCGCATCTTAACCACAAGGAATGAAGTCGGATGGCCAATTTTCAAAACAGCTTCTTCAATCCTCTTAGCGTTAGAAACAGCTCTCCTGATGTCTAGACATGGTTAAAGATAACTATACCATTGGTATCTTACTGCAGATTCAAGCAGAGAAGAAGACGAGAGAGAATATTATAATTAGACATGGAGCAAACAGTAAAACAAATATGCATCGCCAAGAACTACATATCAAACTAAAAGTTCAAGTTTTATGATCAACAGGAATTGCTACCACACAGAATTGAAAGGAAGGATACTGCCAGAAGATGAAGCCAAGTTAACCTTCCCATCAAATGAAATCATTTGATCAAGAAGTTTAAAATCCTCTCTGGCACTTCTAGCAAGTCCACATCAGGTGCATGTTACTGCAGCTTAAGATGGAACGAATTCCTCTTGAGGTCAATTTATGACAAATGGAAACAAGAAGTCCATACCATCGTTTGGGCCAACAAGGCCCTCACACCGTTCAACCTTGCAGCAGAAAGTCCCCCAGGTCTTTTCAACATAAACATCAGGATAAAGACAACGAGGGCATGAGCAAGTGAAGAAGTACTTGTCCTTGAGAGCATATTGTGGTTGATCACTGACAATAGTGTCTCCATAGCTTATTGAGACCTTATAACATTTAAACAAATTAATAGACATGGCAGAATATGTTGAAAAGAAGAATGAACTAATGAAGGACATAGATGAATAATTCATTGTACAAACAAATGATAGCATCTGTTATTTGAATCTTCTATCTTTCAGAGCTGGGGATCTGAAATTGCAAGAGAGGACCCAAAACACTTTCACAGCTGTAGCAAAAACCTCCTAGTCATCTCACAATTTTCAACTTCTGATAAAAAACAGTAAGAGTCAATTCGTTTTAACTTAAGTTAAGAGTCAATTCGTTTTAACTTAAATCAACTAAAATATTTTTACTTTTACATTTTTTTTTTGTCTGAAATCAATTTCATTTGAAAATCAATATTATGTAGATGTAATAATCCATTTAAAAGTAAATTTTCATGATATTGTTAAATTTTTATGAATTTTTTCTTTTTAATGCCTTAACCTAGAAAAATTCATAAAAATTTAGGAAGATTACAAAAAATGTATTTTCAATGGATTATTACAGCTACATAATATTAACTTTTAATTAAAATTAATTCCGCATAAAAACGATGTAAAAATAAAAATAAGTCATTTTGAAGTCAATTTGACTTAAGTTAAAATGAATTTGGTGTAAATGCCAGCAAATGCATACATTACCTCAGCACCTTCGGATATATCATTCAGCTACTTTTCCATCAAATACCAAAATTGTGTTGGGCAAACAGCTAGAGAACCAGATTTATTCAGCATGAAAATAGCAAGCCAAGAATAAATATAGATGAATTAGCTAAAAGCTACCCATGGTTTATGATAGAAGTTACAGGATATAGTCCAGTTCCCAGAGGCTGCAAAAAATCATCACAAAATGGCATGAGAACTGCATGTGATCTGCAAGAAAATAAAAAGAGTTTGTTTTGAGAGGATAACAGGAATCTCAAGCTTCTGGTTGAGCTGCACATAAAATCCACGGGGGAAAAGTATTTAAAATCCGATCAGTATTGTTGGTTACTCTTCTAGTTTCAATAGTGCACGGATTAATTCAAGATTTCTAACAGACATGGGTAGGGGCTTAGTTCAATGCAATGCATACAGAACAGAAATACTCAATGCAATGCATACAGAACAGAACTACTTGAGGCATCCTTAAAGGCCAGACATTGAAAATCCTGCGATTTGCTAATGGTTTCAACCATATCATTTAGCCATATTCCCCATATTGCTGGGAGGTAGGTGTTTCTAAGGTTGGTGGAAACACGTTATTGAATGTTCATAGCACCCACTGAATGTTCATAGCACCCATCACTGCACAACCCCAACAAAAGTTTGAAGAAAATCTAAAACCAATTGGCAAAATAAACCTACAGGATAATAATCCCATGAAGCCTGAGCTCTAAAATGTTTGAGTATCCAACCTAAAACCAATTGATAATAGATGGAGAGACCACATGACAATATAAAGCTACAAGCAATTCCTTCCTAAAACCATGTAAGAGTTAACTATGTGTGTGCTTGTGTGTGTTTGTCTGTGTACGAGAACAACATGAAGACATGCATGAAAACAACTCTTTAGAGGATATCAATGTCCTTTGTGAAGAATACCCTAAAAAAGTTCTCCACGATTTCCTCTATAGTTGTCTCTGACCAGGGAATCATTAGGTTGATAATTTCAGCCTTCTTTACATATGAAGCCAATTTACCTGCACCGATGTTAGATAAGTCTAATAACGGTATAGTTAAGAATACATCGCTGACACAGTAGCTAAATAATTAAGTTGAACAACACAAATAATCTGATCACTAAAAGGGATACGACTCATCATCATCTCCACCAAGTTATAGTTATCACTAGCAGTAGATGAGATCACCTGAAAATATATAACAAAAGAGTAGAGATAATGTAGGAACCCTGATCATTCCTTTTATAAAATAATAAAAAGGTGAGAAAAATTACATGAATCATCATTATGGAATTGCCCTTAGATTGCTTAACCAAGAACGGTGAAGTTCTTAAGTTAAATGGGCAAAAGAATGGTCAAACGAATTAGTGAAGCAGGCTTTCTAAGGGAATAACCTTCTCAGATTGTAACTTCCGCTGGATATACAGCTTTGCTATCAAGCGCATTCGAGGTGTAATGAGCTTTTTGCCATCATTTGTTATACTTGAGAGAGCTTTACATTCAAGTCGATGTACCTTCCACTCCAGCTTCTGCAAATTGTTGAGCTTACAAAAACTAATTCCGAAGACAGAATAATACAAGACCATTTACCTTCACGAAACTATATTTTTCTTACATTAGGTTATCCACCTTAATGAAACAATTCCAGCGAGTTAAATTTCTTTCCCTTTTCCCTTTCAATCGATGAAAGCTAAAAAGCACCATTTCCAGCAAAAAGACTGCATTTGACAACGAACTTCTCAAAAGGAAAACAAGACTAGTTTAGGCATGGCAAGTCTGCTCGGATTCTAAAAGTTGTTCTTGATTTGTGATTGTCATGAGAGATACATGGAGGACAGGTTAATCACAATCACATACTACCTGGCAAGTGGTCGCACAGTACTGTGCATCCTGGCAAGCAGAACATTTCATATGGCCGCTTTCCTTGAAACAACCATGACATCCGTTTTCAGAACAGAAGCGTTTAAGCACACGGGCATAAGGTTCTTCCTTCAGAATTACTTCTCCTGGGTAAAATGCAGGTGAATCAAACTGAAAAATCAAACAGTTAATCACTGGAGCATCCAAACAAGGAAAATATACTCTATTTGCAATTTTTTTTCAAAGGTATAAGGCAAGAAAATGATGCAGAATTTTATTATAGATGTATATATTTTTTTTTTATAGAAAAGAGAACTTTGTTATGTTCCTAGGGACCTATAACAACAACAAAAGCTATGTCTGACTATCAAACCGTTCCTATATCTTTCTCCAACAAAATAACTGGGCAAAGCCTACATTTTAGCATTGAAAATGAGGGGCAAAAAGAAATAAGGTTCGCAATTTCAGGAGAATTATGTAACACTTTTTTTTTTTTTTTCCTTTGCCACAAGGCAGCAAGTAAGCTTCCGAAGCCAGCATTCTAGCAGCTAAAAAGAAAGAGATAAAGGAAGACAGAAAAAGAAGCTATGTTATTTCAAGCCTCGAAACTTACGTTTCTACTGACACAGTTTTGGAAGCGAGAAGTTTTCTGTAGCATGGGATCGTTTCTCTTCAAAACCCTAACTCTTCTGCTCTCCTTTTACCAGGAAACAAAGGTAACAAATACAAAAACAGAGGGCATGAACGTATAAAGACTGAAAAGTGAAAACAACGACTGAGAGTGGAGAGAATTTTTTGGTGGCGATGAGGCAACGCCCTTTAACGGGGTCCAAAGAAACTGTCAAGCCTAGAGGTTGACGAAAACGCTTCAGTTCCTCCATTGTTAAAGAAAAGTTCTCTGTTTCGCTTCCTAAGCTTTGCCGTTTTCAGTCTCTTCACTCTCTAATATTTCCGAGAAAAAGCTGTGATCTGTGACGTCTGTACGAAAGGCAAAGAAATGCTCAAGTTACGGCGGTTGGCATCCTGATTTCGTCAATGACATGCCCCGATGATGAGTAATGGTAGTCATCAGTGCCAAAATACAAAACGAACCTTTTTTTACATCGTATTATTGTTAGGGTAAAAAGCCACTTGTCATTTTTAAACTATCATCAATGTTATTTAATTGTATTGAAATTAAGAAATGTTGTGCTATTCATCATTAAATTATCAAATTGTTGCACCTATTATTCTACTATTATATGGATGTTAAAAAATGATGAAATTTAGGAAAAAAATTTTACGGACAGTTCTAATACTTAAAAAAAATTATTTAAAACCTAAAACTTTACAATTTTCTAATTTAAACTGAATCATAGTAGGTTATCCTTCGACCTATCAATCTTATAGAATCCTGCAAGCAATTCAAATGAAAATTTAGGAATTTATAATGAAATTAGGAATCTTACGTAACATAAAAAGAATTCACTAGACTCAATTATGTAACATATGAATTATCATGAATTTCACAACTAAACAATTATGCGAACATACAAAACCAGTTTCTAGACTGGCTAGTATCCACTAGAACAAATGTACAAAACTAACCATGTCTCCAAATCCAAATATCTAAAGTGATGTGAAAACTAGATTCATAGTATTATAACCAAATAATTGAGAACATCTACAAGCACAATATACAAATTATGGTGAGTCTTACAACTTAGTTGTTCACACCCTCAAGCAGCAGTTTCCAAGACAAATTAGTTTCAGCTCTAGATTACAAAACACATGATTTATGAAAATTTCCAAAGTCGACACATACAAATCCAATAACCATGTAGTACCAATTTTAGACCCACAAATTAATCTACGAAAGTAATCGACTCAAAAAACAAAATAACATTTTCTAATAATATGAACATATCCCTATTTCTTTCTTAGCTGAAATTATTAGACGTAAAATAAAAGGACAATTAGGACGTGAAATAAGAGATAAGGTACCTCAATAGGGCAATTTGAAGGTAGGATACTCAATTAAGACAAAAAAAAGTTAGGGTACCTCCGGTGGATTTTACCCTTTTTAAAACCTTATGTATTTGTCCAATTTTGAATGAGAACCATTAATATAAATGAAAATTGACACATAAGTGTAAACGTGAGACACAAAAATTTGATTTGCAAAGAAATAATTGATAATTTAAATTATTCATTGGCTGTCAAAAAATATTGTAAATCTTAAATTTAGAGGAAGATACTAGTAAAATTTAATGTATGCAAATGCTTTAAGTTAATTGAACTCGCCCAATAAAGACTAAAACAAAACATTTTCATTGCACAAAAAACCAAGCAATCTAAAAATGGTCAAATTGTAGCTTAACCTCATTGGATTTGAGGCAAACATTTCACCCCCTCAACTTTCATATTGTAGGTTCTCATACCTTGTACTTGTAATGATTATGAATAAATCAAGCGGGAAAATTTTAAATAACCTATTGTGGTGCATCCTACCATAGAAAAATACTAAGAATACCACATAAACAACTATGAAGGAAAAACACCATTTAATGCATCTCAATTTGGACTCTACTAGTGTGGCCATTTGTTATGATGACGGACACATCATGCACCATTGGATCATAAGCATCTTGGAGGGATTTGGATTCTCTCAAAGGCTTGTACAAGGCGAGTGGCCTCCAAAATTTAATGTTTACAGTTTCCTACTAGGTGAACAGCAATCAGTTACTTGCCATGGCATGATAATATTTTTGCGAGACCTTTGATGTAGCACATCAAATCAAAAATAGCTTATCTTCTGAAAGATTACCATGATGTGCGTAAGGCATTTCTAAAACTTATGCATGGTCAGTGTTCTATGGATCTCCAAATTTGTACAACATTAGATGAGTTTTTGCTTCTTCCAACCTCATCAAGGTCCTTCATGAAAAGCAAATCTGCTCCATGAATACCAACCGCCTTAATTAGTAACTTGATGCCTTTTTCTTTGTCCTTATATAACCTGCAACAATGGGGAAAAATATGTTAGGGTTCGAAGGACCTGTAAAAAGTGATAGTCATGTCATAAAGAGGATAAAAAAAAGTTACTAGCATTAGATCTGGCGACCTTTCTACCACACCAATGTACTAACGGGTGAATCATATTCAACTATTCACAGTAGGGGTGGAAAGAATTGGGGGATGAGGGGTGCGGGGCCCCCCTCAAAATTTTTACAAAGTATGTGTATATGCATTAGATAAAGCTTAAAAAACCTCATTATTTCTACTATGACCCTCTAATCATTTAATATTTTTAAAATGAAGTATGACCTCTCTAATTTAAAATCCTGGCTCTGCCATTAACAATTTCCAAATATTATAGTAATGGTTTTTGCCTTTTGGTACATAATATTAATATGGTCAGGGTATAGGGGAAGTATGGGGAAAATAATTAAGGATCAGAAGTTACGCTTTTTTTTTTGTTTTTTACAGTTACCCCCGAAACTGTAGATGATATTACACTTGCCCCCCCAATATTTGAAAATCTACACTTACCCTTTACTTTATTAACGTCGTTAATCAGCCGCTAGTCAAAATTACAGGCAACCACATTAAATTTAGTCTAGTTTACAATTATACCCAAAACTTTAGAAATTTACAATTTTTCCAAGTTTACCCTTCCTTTTCTCTTCTCTCTACTTCCATTCTCGTTCGCTTCTACTTTGACCCATCAATCTCCGCTCCCCCTTACCTCCTTATGCGACTTCTCCTTCTGCTCCAATACCCTTTCCTTCGACCCCCTCACCGGTGCTCATTAAGCCCTCTACGACGATCTTGCAATTACTGCATTGAGACTTGCACAAACTAAGGGTGTCGACTCGGGGTCCCTCATCTCCACTATCCTCGCCAACGCCACCTCCGTCATCGATCAAGGGATGCTTTAGATGTGTCGAAACTATAACAATTACATCACTTCCCAGCTTTCAACCGCCAACAATGAGTTCTATTCTAATTCCTACAACGCTGTAATGGAAGATGTCAATGCGGTGACCAACGCCACTTGGAAATACAAATATGAAGTCCAGGGGTTGACCTTAGTTGAACTCAACTTTGCATTCCTCGAGGATTATAAAATTTGTGTTATTTCTGCCAAGTTTTTTCAGTCTTGAATATTTGAATTCGCTTATTGGCTAAAAGCTATATAAGTTATCCATGTAGGCTATATTTATTATTATTATTATTATTATTATTATTATTATTATTATTATTATTATTATTATTATAATATAATTATTTGTTATAAATAAGTTGTGAATTCACACCTATCTTATTTGGTCATACAGAAGCAAGAAACAAAAATATATTATGTTCCCAAGTCTTATGAGGAAATAAATCTGTTCATGTATAAAAGCAAAACCAAACAAACACATAATAACAATATCAATATAAAAAATTGTAAAGTTTATCAAATTATCTAGAAGCTTGAAAAATACTCCCGCTCATATTAGTGGAAATTACAATATGAGCCTCTAGTTATTTGAATTTAATTATTAGAGATAAATTTAATTATCAAAAATATAATTTTTGGTTCCAATTATTTGCCGATAAATTTTTATTCAATTTTTTATTTGTCCCATTATATTCTAATTATCAAAAATATAATATTTGGTTCCAATTATTTGCCTCCAATTTTGAATAAAGTTTATGGAGTCATATTTTATTTGATTCATTTTATTTGTCTCCAACATATATTAATTAGTGACAAATATAATGTATGCTTTTAAGTTTTTGCCTTAAATTTCAAATATAGGTAGTGGAAACAAATGTGCTATTTGCCCCATTATTTTTGTCTCAAAAGCTAGTTCCTCCTGTAGTAAATTCAAAATAAAATAAAATAAGAAATGTTGAAAAATAATTTATTATGAAAAATACGAGTTAAAGTAGCATTGCTACATGTTTGAAAATGATTCTAAAAAATGAGTTATTACTAATTATTTTAACATATAGAGATTCTTTACTCAACTTGAATAATACCGATTAAAACTTATATTTAAAAAGGTTGAAAAAGTATTTTTCTAACATTTTTTGGAAAATCTTGGTATTTTTCCTTGATTTTTATTTTTCTTGGTTGGCTACAAAAAAATATTATTTTTTTTAAAAACACTATTCAAGTGATTATTAATTAGATACATTGTTTTCTAAAAACATTATTTAAGTGATTATTAATTAGATATTTAAATTATATAGTTCTAGATAAAAAAAATCAATTGAAGCAGCTAGGGGCATTAAACCGTTGGCCTTCCTCTTGTTTCCTTCAATTTTGTGTTACTCCACAGAAGGATGAATGAGGCAAATTTGGGTGAATCCAAATGGGTTGAGGTGAGAAGGACAAATGATTTTAGGGATGAGGTCAGGGAAGGAGGCGATGGAGCAAGAAAACGGGGCAGATAAGGAGGCGGGGATGTGGCGAAGATGGTTGGGGTTAAAGTGGCAACGACAAAGAATGGAAGTAAAGAAATGTGAAAGGGAAGGAAAATCTTGGAAAGTTGTAGATTTCTAAAGTTTTGGATATAATTATAAACCAAACTAAATTCAAGGTAGCTGACTGTAATTTTAATTGAAGACTGACTGATGGTGTTAAAAAAAGTAATGGAATAAGTGTAGATTTTCAAATCTCATGAAGGCAGGTATAATATCACCTAAAGTTCAATGGTAACTATAAAAAACTTTTTTTTTCCTTGCTGCGTAATATGCCTCTTGATTATTACAGTAAGATTTGATTATTAAAATGGAAAGATACTTTTTACTCTTACAATTGTAGTGCCCTCTTAGATACACACATACAGAAATGAAGCATCGATTTTGCTGTCATTGTATCTCATTTCCAATTAAAGATGCTTTTTTCGTGCTTGCAAAGACAATCTATTTTTTTGTTATTTTTTGATTTGTATAGGCCGCAATGCTTGGTTGGCCCTCCAACTTAGTAAGCTCACACGAGTTAGTCCTTTATCTTTGACTTAGTGCGAGTTTGTCCTCTAACTTAGCAAATTAAGCATTTTGATCCCTCAACTTTCCTAAACTAAATGAATTAGTCTTATGTGGGATGGGAAGCATCCATGTGAGGCAAACGGTGTGTGTGCTGGTTGTGAGGTAACCACCTTGATGGCAAATTCCACCGCAGCTCGTTGATTTTTGAATCGACAATCACTAGATCAACTTGGCCTTTGTTCCATATTTGGCTGCAGAAAGGTCTCAGAAGACTTCGAGGATAGGGCTATGAGGCGAGAATAATGTGAGAAGAGCCAAGACCAATGGGAGAAGAGGCAACGGGAGATGAACCGATGGGAGAAGAAGTAATGGGGATGAATGGATGGGAGAATAGATCAATGGGAGAAGAGACCAAGGGGAGACGAGACAGAGAAGAGACCCATGGAAGCGATGTCAACGGGAGAAGAGATTGGGTGGCGTATGGAAGAGATTGGGCAACTCTGATAGGAGAAGAGATTGGGCGGCATTGGGAAGAGATCAAGCGACGTTAGAGAGGGTGGAGCTGAGAAGAGATCGAGCAGCACTGACGGGAGAAGAGAAGGTGGTGCTAGGAAGAGATCGAGTGGCCCCAAAAAGGATAGTCCAACGGTGAGGAGAAAAAAGAAATGCCGTTTGTCATTTCGTACACTGAGGGACTAACTTGCTCAATTTTTCAAAGTTGAGTGACTAAGTAGCACTAAGTTGAAATTAACGGACTAACTCGCTTGAGTCTTGAAATTAACGGACTAACTTGCTTGAGTCAATAAAGTTGGAGGGCCACATGTGCATTTTGGCCATTTGTATAATATAGGCTAAGTCCACTAATATATTGTAAAATGAACTTTCATTGCAAAATTGGCTGTTCACAGATATTAAAGTATGTAAAAATTTTTACTTTTTTTTAAAAAAAATTGTGAATAACTAAATTGTTACTTTTAAAGCAATTATTTTATTAAAATTTTTTAGTCATTTTGTAACTTAATAAAAAATATGTAAGGATGGAAATTAGGGACTACATTGTATTTTAAAGTGAATGTTAAAATGAAGGGCAATATTATGAATCAACTATAAAAATATACTAAATATATAGCGTTTCAAAGATTTTAGAATTGTACACGAGTCTAATTATTACAAGGAAATTAATCATGTCAGGTATGACATATGCATAGTATATGTTAAAATTAAAAAAATGATTAATGAATATGAATCTACAATGTTTATACTTTTCTTACCCATCAGATCAATGGCTTTTTTTTTTTTCTTTTGTTAGGTTCTAGACTGTTTGTGATTACTTTTGAGTTTTGCCATGACTGAATAGTGAACGATCGACTTCCTTTGATATCAAACGACCATTTTTTTTTTTTCAAGAGAAAGTGGAGCATGTAGTTTTAAGTTTTTCTCTTTTCATTTTCTTAAAAAAAGACCATAACGTTATACAAGTGGAAGACGTAAGCACTAGCGCAGGGAAGTCACCATTTCATGCACAACAAGATATATTTTCTGGAGTTGGGGCCTGCTTGTTCACTGTTTCTGTGGATGAGTGAGGTAGATAGCCTTTGATTCATAAGGAGCTCCAGACTTTGCTCTGTCCAAATTCATCAAGAGGTCCTTCACAAAAGGTGAATCTGATCCATGAGTTATTTTGAGAATATCAGCTGCCTTGGTCAGCAAGTTGACAGCTTCTTCTTTGTTCCCTTGTTTCCTGAAATAATGGGTAAAAATGGATTAAGGTTCAAAGCATAAAACCAAAAGCTTGGGAGCAGCAGATTTAGTGACTGGCCATTCAAGTGGACTTTTTGTTGTATAAAAAAAAAAAAGCACTTTTTTGTCTTTCTTCATTTACATTCTGATCAGAATTGTATCAATGCAAAAAATGGGACACCATCGACTCTAAAAGCCACCAGACAGGTAACCTGGTACGGAAGTTACTGGTAAAGGTTCTACATTGGGAACACATTCTTATATATTTTTACTCCACATGAAAATATGAGAAGGATGTGAACACATGTGGCGAGTGCTTCAGTACTTGCACGTCTGCTCCCACAGGTTTCATTTACAGAAAGCAGCAAAAGTTGGAAGTCTTATAGTTTTCTAATGTCATGCTATTGAAAAAAAAAATCTACAGGGCCAACCATTATCTGTATTGGCAGTTCCTGAAACGAGGGGAAAAAGAAGTCTGGAAACTCCAGCAGCAAAGACATATCAAAACAGCCGAAAAGGTCTGACCAATTCAAAACTCAAAAGAACTCCATTATAGAGTTGGCTGTGAAAGCAAATTGATAAAGGATAAGAAATTGTTCTAACCATTCAAGTTTCCCACATGTATAATACCGCAGTCCAAGAAAAGGATGGAATCCCAGATATCCCCCTAGTGGAAAAGAAAATATGAGAAGTCGTTCCAGATCAAAGGTCAGGATATTAGACGAACTAATGTGAGCAATAAAGTTGAGGGAAATTTATCATATCAATGCTCAAATTTTTATTGTCATGCACAAATTAGCATTACTTCAGAGTTCAACCATCATTTCAGTAATTCTTCTGACTAACTTGGTCGGTGGTCTATTGAATCTCAATTCGTGACTACCTCCTATGATGGATTAAAGTGCAATATAATCATCCCAGCTAGTTCTATCTTCCTACAAAACATTTATGTACAATAACAGTTTCAAAATATGGAGAAATTTTAACATAAAAACAGACATACTTTCATAAACCGGCACTGTCAACCTGCAATATGCCAGAGCTTCTTCTGTTTGCCCGCTTCTCATATAATGCTGAAGATGGATGATAGCAAGATTTCAATCAAGTGTGATTATCAGTCCGCAACATCAGGAATTATGGTTAAATAACAAGAACTCAATTCTCAAATCACAATGACCTCTTTTGATCAAACAACAAAAACTTTAGCTAGTTAAGAGAAAGCCACATTTCAGACAAAGCATATCTTATACCATGACCAGTTTGCCAATCTACCTGCATAATTCCATCTCGAATCTGCATCAAGTGGAATGAATTAGGATGGCAAAATTTCATTACACCTTCCTCAATTTTCTTAGCAATAGAGATAACTTCCTTGATATCTGGAGATTGTCAGCGGCAACAATATTTTAAAATGTAATTAATGACTATTGGCTTCAGTAATAGATGAGAGAACGTGTGATGACAGTACAATAGCTTGTGAGACAGGAAAAAATATTGGAAGATATCATGCAAAAATGCATAACAAATCCACACTTTCCATGTTTCACAAGTAATATGTAATCACTACTTTGCACAATTGAAAAAGAGGATACTGCCAGAAGCTTGGGCCGAGCAATGCTTCACATCAAGCGAAAACAAGTGGTCAAGAAATTTGGAATCTTTGTAAGTTCTTGCACGTCCACATCGGTTGCACACAGCAGCTGGAACAGAATGAAAGCAGAATAAATTACCTTGATGTCATTTGATAAAAGTTTGAAATCAGAAATTCATACCTTGTTCTTGGCCAATATAGCCATCACATCTCTCATCCTTGCAGCGTATAGCACTCCAGCTTTCATCAGCATAAACATTAGGATAACGACAGCGAGGACAAGAGCAAGTGAAAAAGAACTTGTCCTTGAGCAAATCTTCTGAGCGAATACTGCGAGTAGTGTCTCTATAGCTTATCAATACCTACTAACATCCAAACCAAATAATAGCAATAAGACTTGGAAGGACAAAGTTAAGCCAAGGATGAAGGAAAGAAATCAATGATTTAACATGAGTAAATTAAAGTACATCATCTATCATCTGAATCTTTTGTTACTCCTTCCATTCCATATTGTTCAACACTTTTTTTTTTAACCTTTTTAAGTAATATTTGACTCAAATTTTTCTTATATTAATTGTTGTTGAAAAAAATAATACTTAGAAACTACAAGATTTCAGCTGAAATTGGCAAACATTCTTGCATATTGATATATGATATACAAAAAGATAAAACAAGTCAAACTCAATTTTCAAGAGTAAAAAAGAAACAAGCATTGTCAGAGAGAGGTAGTCTTGAGAATCTAAGAAACTGAAATATAAATTGGGCCTCAAAATTTTTTCAGAGGTGCTCGAAAAAGCTCCCAGCCGAATCACAACTCAGACTTTTGATCAGAAACAGACACTGAAAGCAAGTGCACACATTACCTCAGCACCTTTGGATATATCACACACCGAACGAATGACAGCCACTCTTCCTTCAAATACCAAAACAGCATTTGGCAAGCAGCTAGAGAACCAGAGTTATTCAGCACATCAGTAGCAAAACAGGAACTAAAGCAGATCATTCAGTCATTCTAGCTACCTGTGATTTATGATAGAAGTCACAGGATATAGTCCAGTACCGAGACGTTTCATTTCCCAATCACAAATGGCATGAGCATTGCATGCAAGCTGCATGAAGCAAAAGACTTTTTGAGTTCAGAGGATGAATAGAATGTCAGTGTTCAGAGTGGGATCCAACACAACTGGAAATTGTCACATATAGGGTGAAAAATATTAAAATTCAATATGAGAATTCACAGAAGATTGCCTGCCTTCCTTACCTTTCTTTCTATATAAAAAAATGTTTTAGAATTGTGTAGCTTAACCCTAGGTCTCTCTGACAGTAACACATGAAGGAACCATCCAAGTAACCTTAGATCTTTTATACAACCTTTACAGAAATAGAAATATTCAGCCGAAGATCCCAACCTTAGTAAAGATGGTAAGAGTACTGCTCTTCCACCCTTAAGGTCCAGGTGATCTTTTCTCCATTGCCCGTAACCCACATCTCATGTGCCAAAGAAAAAAATAGGTAAAATATCTATATGCTTAGTTTCTCTGTAAAAAATACCTTAGAAAAGTTCTCCACTATTTCTTCTACATTTGTCTCAGACCATGGAAGCATCAGCTTTACAATTTCAGCCTTCTTTGAGTATAAAGCCAACTTTTTTGCACTGATGTCAGATAAATCTTTAGATGGTATAGGTAACCATGCACATAGTTGCAATAGGAAACTAAATTAATTAAGTAAAACAACATAATTGTTCTTGATCACAAGAAGGATACGAGTCATCATAATCTCCACCAAGTTGTAGTTAT
This sequence comes from Aquilaria sinensis, assembly GCA_005392925.1. NCBI lineage: Eukaryota > Viridiplantae > Streptophyta > Magnoliopsida > Malvales > Thymelaeaceae > Aquilaria > Aquilaria sinensis. The sequence goes on along the minus strand of SMDT01002837.1, from coordinate 640,100 downwards.
CACTAGCAGTACAAGAAATAACCTGAAAGAATGTAAAAAGGATGTAAAAGTAAAAACGCATGCTTGATAAGAGAAAGGAGAACATAAATTACAATCACAATATGGCTATTGCAAGTGGTAAGTTCTATTCATAGCGAAGAAATAGAATGATTTGATAAATAGCACGTTGAATATTGTCGCAGGTAATTGCTGGGAAGCCTGATAGACCCATCAGCTGTAAAGACCATAAAAAGGAATTCACCTTCTCCATTTGTAACTTCCGCCGGATGTACAGTTTCACCATCAAGCGAATTCTAGGTCTCATGAACTTTTTCAAATCATTTGTCAGCATTGAGAGAGCTTTGCATTCCAGTCGATGAACCTTCCACTCCTGCTTCTGCAAATTGTTGAGCTCATCGTAATTAATTCAAAAGCCTGAATAAGACCATTTATTTCCATAAAACTATATATTCTTTCAAAAGAGCATAAAAAATTATGAAACATTCCAAGCTAGTATACCTTTCTTTCCTTTCCCCTTTAGACAAAGAAAGTCCAAAAGGCAACACGAACACTTTAGGAGTGCCATTGTTCTATGTACCAAATTTCTACAAATTTCTACCGGGGTTTTAAAGTTCTTCATGATTTATAATGAACATGAGCAATGATTTTCGTGAAAAATACATCAAGAACATTTAAGAATCGTAACATACTACCTGGCACATGCTGCTGCAGTACCACACAACCTGACAGGCAGAACATTTCATAAGCCCACTTGACTTGAAACAGCCATGACACACTTTGTCAGAACAGTAGCCTTTAGGTACACAGGCGTAAGGTTCTTCCTTCAGAATCACTTCTCCTGGGTTGCAAATTACAGGTGAATAAAAATGCAGCTCAACCATTATAAAGATTAAATCAATAAAATCCAAAGCAGGCAAAACTGGACAATCTTGATAAATTCAGGCTGTAGCTATAAGTCTGACAAACAATTTCTTATTTTCTATTCTGCTGAAGCACAAAAGAAGGAAGAGCTAATATATGCCATATCCTCGGATGAAACCATTCTAGCCCATCTCTTTTTCTTACTTCCATTTTTTTTAAAGCAAAATAAACGGTCAGAGATGACATTACAATGGAAAACTGGCCAGGAGATTGGGAAAAGGACGGGGAAAGAACAGGAACAAACAGAATGAAAGTTGACATTCTAGTTTAATTTTCCTTGTATGCTAAGGTTCTTTCTTAACAAGCACCAGAAGAACCATCCAGAGCCAATTTTCGTGGCAGAAAAAGAAAATGGAGCTTTTAAGTTTTGTTTTTCGTTTCTTTTATCAACTCTCCAAAATCTAAGCTTTCTACCACAGAAGTTTCCACAGCCAGCAATTTCCTAAAAGATCGGATCACTTCTCTTCAAAACCCTAAATTCTGAGCTCTCGTTTCCAGGAAGCGAACAGCGTTCTAAAGTTTGCAGTTTTAGCACAGTCAAAATTAAAAGAAATAGACTTCGAAGTCTACTAAAGAAGTCTGAAGAGTGAAAAAGACCTCCAGAGAGAGGAAAAACCTGGAGGGAAATCTTTAGCCGCAGCGAGACAACGGCCCTTCATGGGATCCAAAGAAACGGTCAAGCCTTGGGGCTGAAGAAAACGCTTCAGCTCCTCCATTTTTGAAGAGAAACCTCTGTTTTTGTTCTCTGGCACTGTGCCCTGTCCACTGTATACTGCTTCCAAGGGAAGCTGGAAAAGAAGCTGTGAAGTCCACGCGTTATGAAAGACCAAAAAGGCGCTACCTTACTTCGCTTGTCAGCTTGTATCGTAACTTGTAAGCTAACAGCCGTAACGTTTCGACAAATGCCAGGGGCAAGAGCCCACTACTCTGGACAGTTGACACGTTTCCGACTTCCTCGGCCCAGTAATCCTTTTGTTTTTCAATATCGAAAATTGACATTAAAATTCGCCTCATGTTTTATGAAGTTTGCTAAAATTCTCTAGGCCTAAAACCTCTTTTGCCTTGAGCTTTATTAACTTGAATCTTTTATTCTTTGGCTTTTGACTCGAGTTCATCTACCCTTTAAATTTTATAAAATTGATATCATTTACCTCTAAAGCTCCACTTAAATAAAATAAAAATGAGTAATTCAATTATATAAGGGCCAAAATAAAAATGAAAGAAAGAATAAAGAGTTAACTAACCATTTTTCACACATAAAGCTCTAGTTTTTCCTTTTTGAACAGAAAATAAAAGTTGACATATGGCTTAAAAAAAATTAACCTAAAGAAAATAACAACATAGCTTATAGCATTGTTCTTTTTTTGTTTGTTTCACAGATTACTTTGAGTTATGTCACACCTTGAAGAATCAGTTTAATTGATGCTCATCATAAAAGATATTTTTAGGATGATAGGAAGGGTCTTGAAGATTTTGATTGCTCTGTTTGACATGAGAAAGCTCTTTTATTTTCTATTCAAAATGATAAAAACTACTCTTTTATTTTCTATTCAAAATGATAAAAACTATGCTTTTATGTGGGGTAAAAGATTAGTTAGCCCTTTATCTTTCCATTTATATTAGTTTTGGTCGCCATGTAATCTAAAGAGCCATTTTTTATTTCATTTAAGCAGAATGAGGGTAAATAGTACCAATTTGTAAAGTTTAAAAGACAAGTGAGACCAAATCAAAATTCAGGAGGTAAAAAATCCAAGTTGACAAAGTTCAGGATTCACAAGGGCTTTAGTCTCATTAGCCTTGAAGCCCATGAATCCAAGTCCAGTCATATTACAAAAAAACTTATAGTAATCTTGTGGTTTAATCTAATATACACTTTGTTTGTTTTTTTTTCCTAAAAAATACACTTTTTCCTTTACTTTTTCTACATTGTCTAATAATAAATTCTAAAATCCTAATTTAAGATACACGATAATCATCTTTCAATAATTTCAATCTCTTTAATTTTTTTTACAGTTAATAGACATTTTAAATTATCAATTTTTCTTATTTGAAAATGCATTTTCTTCCCAATAAATTCAAATTAGTATATTTTAAATATCCGTTAAATGTAAAAAAAAAATATTAAAGATTTTGAAATTACTGAAACATTGTTACAAAAAATGTTAGCTTTTGAAAATGGAGGGGAAAATGTAGGTTAGGCTAAACTACAAAAGGTGTTTTTGTAATTTTTCTCCATATTATATATGCTTATAAGCTTGTCATTTAAGCAAAGACTTCAAATGTGTCTCTTGTTACATGAGTAGCAATATAACAATGCCCAAATAGTCTATCAAATTATTTTTTATATAATACAAAGGTGGAATTCAAATGTCATTTAATTAATGGGGCTATTCATGTTTGACTCATAAGAGTCTTGGCCTTTTAAGAAGATCTTCACGAGGGGAGCTTGGCCTTGTAACATTCATTTGAATGATTAATAGTATGACATTCACTCATCTTTCAAAAGAAAGAAAATTATACAACAAGTATATTATTAATTTTTAAAAAAATTTAAAAAACTCACAAGAACAACAATACAAAAAGTTTCCCTTTTGGGTACTCTAATTAACGATATCAGCAAACAAATAGAAAATAGGTGACACTACTTGCATATCAGCCATCAAGAGATGCGGTGCCCCAGACCTTTTGGCCTGTGATGATAATCATATGACACCAACAGCCAGGGAATGTCCGGGAGAAGCAAGAATATCTGAACAAACATTACCTTGACGAAGCGTATAACCCTGACTAACTATATGAAGCTCTTGCATTCTTCCAAGATGGCGTCCAAAAAGGTGAGTAACAATGATCTCACATTGAAGAAGGTAAAACTATCTACCTCCACCAAAGTTGTCAAGTGAATAAGAAGCAATCCTTCTCTCAGACCAATTAAGTAATGCTGCCTGAAGCACCTCTGTTATGGCCTTACTAGTGGAAAGCATACTTGAGGAATGTAAAGTGTTTTAAATTAAGTTTGGAACCTTAAATCAAGTTTACATAACAAGAATAGGAAAGTTTATCAAAGTTCACTGAGTTCCGGGAAAGTTAAGGCACTAAATGAGATTCATGGGCAAAATGGTAATTTTGTATCCTGAATAGCCAGGCTTGGTCCCGAGTGATTAAAATGAAGTTTTATAACTTAACTTTCAACCTTAACCCAAACTTGAAGAAATAAACAAGAATTATTCAAGAATAACTAAGTTACCAAAAGATAGGGGCTTAAGTGTATTAAGTCTAATACTTTTGTCGCTTTTGTGTTAAGCAAGGGTTATAAAAAGGGAAAGTGAGAGATAGCTGCCACAATTTAAGTATAACTGAACTATCTGTATTATATTAAGCTTCATGCACTGATGAGGAGGCGGGACTGACCAATCTATCTGTTTTAGTAACCAAAGAAAAAGAAGGGCCCAAAACTTCAGCTATCTCCTTCGCATCCTTACAAACCTTCCTGAGGATGGTACCAAGCCTCTCAACCGGATGCTCAAAACGTCCTATATTGCGAGCCTCCAACAGATGCCAAAGAGCTAAAATAAAAGACATTGACCAAGGAACCTTATCAGATCCTAGCTTCGAACTTCGATAGTTTTGAGATAGCCAATCATCCCATGGTTGGGTTAGGAAGAAGGCAAGCTCGGCCACAGAGATTACAAGGGCCCAAAAAATCAGCTGTAACTGACAAGGATGAACTATATGGTTAAGTTCCTCAATCCCAAAAAAAGGAGAGGTAGAACATTCTACAGGTGCTGTAATGCCTTTCATGTTTAATCGGACACCAGAAAAAGCTTATTGTGGAGCACCAGCCACGAAAAGACTTTAATTTTCTCAAAGATCCAAATATGCCACAACCAACTCCAATCCGCGGTAGACTCACGAAGGCCTTCACTCCGAAGAGGTGAAGACAAATATCCTAAGCGGAACTAAAAGTGATCAACTTTTCACATAACTCCTCTCGCCAGAACAAGCAATCATCAATACCTTCGGAACAAGTATGATGTTGAAGTGATCTGCTGACACGTTGCTTTCAGAATAAGATGTTAAATACTAGCTATATATATTCCAGGGTATCCCATAAAATATATATAACATCTTTAACCTTAATATTGCACAGCACCCACCCAATCATGCCATAAGTATTTAGTTTCAAGGGATCCAAACCCCCCAGCGTATCCACAGCTAGCCATACCTGCCATCGATTAACGATCCTCCATGATGCACCTTTAAAGACATCACAGCAGCCAAGCAAAGTTTCTCATGGTGTATGAGTCCAAGTTTTGCTTTTTATATTACATGAACGAGCTCTTCTTTGAATACTTGCTCTGGAAAATCTTGTTCCATAATGTATCCGCATTTGTCAGAATTTTTCAACCTGTCTATTAGCAAGCGAAGCCTTGTTCATTAAAAAAGATTTCCAAAGGTCGAGACCTCCTAACTTCGTGGGCAAACAAATTTTGCCCCACCCAACAGCAGACACCCTTCGTTTCTCATTAGTACTACCCCATCACGGCTCTTCAATCTCATCACAAACACCATTCGGAATATGAGTGGTGTGCATGGGGTAGGTTGGAACAGCCTGCAGAACTGACTGCACCAGTGTTCTTCTGTCTGCGAACGATAGCTAGCAACTTCTGTTTCCAGCTGGAAAATTTGTGCTCAAGCTTATATTTGAATAAGTGTTTTTGGTGACCCGTCCATGAATAGCTGAGGCCTGCAAGTACCTAGCTACCCAAATCAGAAAGCACTGGGATGCCACAATGAGCAGAGTGCAGATCACCAAGAACTCCTAACCACTCTTGAAATGTTAGGAGACAAGAAGAGACGGGAATTAGCTTCATTCGCCAACAAACCAGCTGACTTACAACTTACAAGCAATCGTAGAAATAGCTCCAAGCGTTATTCGTCAGAAACTTTGGCAAAAAGCACTAAATCATTCGCAGAGAACAAGTGGGACACTTCAGGGCCAATCCTTCCAAACTTGAAAGGCCTCCATCCTCCTGCATTGACTCTCTGTTGGATACTGATCTTCACCGGAAAAAGAGAGATTTAATACTGATATTTTTCTAATCTCATTAACTATTCAACTAATATAGAAAATATGTCTTAATTTTTACTTACGAGTTTTCAGATTTTAAAAGATGCACTTTCAGTTAGTGAGTTTATAAAATTTTTATTGAAGGAATCCAATGACCTGATGAACACAATTTTAAAATTTTATTATCCACCCCAAAGATCAAATGACCACTCGAAAATTTAAGCCTATCAATCTTACAAAATTTTCTAGATGATGCCCGGTGTCGTGCAAGTGTAAAAACCTTCAGGTTGCCTTAAATTCTCCTAAATGGGCTTAACAAATTAAACGGTACTGAGCTTAGAAGATTAGAAGGCCAAATACCCAATAAAACGATGACAAATGTACGAATTTGGCTAGAGGGAGGAGAATATAAAAATTGCAAGTTTTGTACAGATCACTCTAATAAAGTGGTAAAAGAACATGGGTGGAGGTTCAAAGTTTGACTCTAACCACCATAAATTTTCTATAAAATGTCACTTAATGTTGGTTTGAGTATTTTTTATATCACAAAAAAGTAGGTAATTTTCATTTTTCTTTAAATATATAGTACCCCTAACTTTGTACGTTATAAAACTGCTTCTAATTATAAAAAGAAAATTATAAGTTCTAAATCGAGTTGACAAAATATTGCAGACGGACATGCTGGAAAGATTGCCATGAAATGACGTGGTGGTAAATAGATCCAACGGGGTGATTAATCCTCAATCCTATAAATAGGCTACTGATTTATCTCAAGACTAATTTGTGTCTTCACCTGCACGTACCACCGTCGTCATCGTGGAGTTAGGGTGACTTTGTGAACGGACTTTCTGAAGGGGTGGCCTGTGAACAAATTGGGTTGAACTCTATAAAGCATTTGTGCGTATGAAAGTTTTGATATGAAAGATCTGGTTAAATTGTACTGTTTGTTCCTAAACTATACTATCTATTGCAAATATGTTCATCCAACAAAGAAATATTACAATCTACCCCTAAATTATCATTCGGTTGCATAATTTGTCATTTCATCTCATCCCCACCATCAGGTACCCATGGAAATATCATTTCACATCTTTAATTTTTTAAATTCTTTATGATTGGTCTCCAAATTTTAAAATTTATACTATGTGTAAAATGCATAAAAAGCTTCATTTCTTTTCTTTTTTTTTTTTGTCATCTTTAGGTCCTCTAGCTTTGTTTTCTCTTATTAAAGTTCGATAACTAACATTTTCCACAAACGCCTTCACAAGAACCCTGCTTGGATCCTCGAACCCCATTCACTCACTCACATCCAAATTGCCGTTGTCCTCCACCTTTTGATAATCCATTTCCATTGTCTTGCACGTTTGATCTCTTCACTAGAATGATGATGAGTCTTCTAAAAATAATAGGAAGCATCACCATGTTATATGGCAAAGTCGAGCCATCAACAATGGTAGGGGTATTTACAATCTAGGTTGATTCGGGTTTCATTTGGAATTGAACCAAACTAAACCTTAAGCAACTTTAAGCTTATGAAATTCAAACCAAACATATTAGAAGGGTGACCCTAATCAAAACCAAACTAAATTTGATTCGATAAGGTCAATTCGGTTATGTTTGATAGGTTTTTCACGTTTTAAAAGTTATATTCACTATAGTGACTACGAGGCCATTTCTGACATTTCTGATATCAAGTTGTACAAAAGGCAGAATTTAGGGTCTAAGGTTGTAATTAATTGAAGGGTGATAGTATTAATTTTTGAAGTATGAGGGATGAAGTGACAAATTCAAAAAATTTGAAGGACTAGAATAGTTACTATGTTATATGTTTGGGTTAGGGGTGAGCACGGGTCGGGTAGAACCATGGGTTTACCCAACCCAATAGGGGTGGGTAGGGTTGGGTTGGGTAAAAATTGTTCATGGTTCGTGGGTTGGTTCCATCTGTCAAAAAACCATTGGTTTTTGGGTTGGTTTCGGTTCCATGTGGAACCAACCGAAGGGGAACCGAACCGAGCTTAATTATACGTTAGTTTACATGTATATTATATATTATGTAAAATGTAAGGGTAAATATGAAAGTTTAGAAAGTATAGGGGTTTGAATATCCTTTTAAACAAAAATGAATGGTCCACATTGGGTATTACCATTTTTTAATTCAATATCGTCTGATCTGTCACTCCATTTCCATTTCTCAGCTACCGATTCCGTGATTCGTCTCTCTTCAGCTATTCTTCAAAGTTCGAAACAGAGAAAGGGTTAGGGTTTCAAGTAGAGTGCCAAATTCTTCAAGAGATAGATGAAAAAGATGAGACAATGAGAAAGATTGTAAAGTTTTTGCTGTATATGTTGATTTGTTGTATCAGAGTCTTACTCATCCTTGCTGTATATGTTGATCTGTTGAGTTGGAAGAAATCTGGTGTGGAACCGTCAGACCCGAGGACCCAGAACCGAAAACCCAGAACCATGGTTCTGGTTCTAGTCGGTTCTCGGTTCTTGGGTTGGTTCGCATTTTTGCAGAACCGAAGGATTTTCGGTTTGGTGCGGTTCCGCTACTAACCCGCACCAAACCGAACCATGCTCAGCCCTAGTTTGGGTTATTTGGTTTTGTTCCGTTTGATCCGCCAGGGCGAACGCGAGAATTTCCCATTTTAACAACAAAAAACCCAAACCGAATATAATATAACAATCAGCTTTGCATTTCTTGGACCCAAATCAAAGCAAAACTAAAAATAAAACATGATCCTCATTGAATTCGGGGTTCGGTGAACAACACTAGACGGTGACATCATTGTCAAATAGATGGCCACAAAAATGGTGGAGCTCTCTTATTCACTTACATTAGCATTACAATTGTATGAGCCCGTGTGCTGGCCCATTTGATTAAGTACAGTTACCCATTGTTGGAATTAGATGTTGGAAAGTTGTAGAATTAAGACATAATTTCAGGAAAATTTATCTAACCAAAGGAGAAGCAGTTTTTTTCATAGGGTTCTTGGGTAATTGAATGATGAAAATGTTAATTATTAGACTTTAATAAGACCAAGTGAAGCGAGGAAACCACAAAAATAAAAACTTATAGGACTATTGATGCATTTTACCCAAGTTTAATATTTTGGTTATTACAAATTGTAAAAAAGTTACTAAAATTAAGAATGGAAAACGATATTTTCTCTAATGCCTAACAGAGGAGAAGAGACTGGAAAAATAGTTCGTGCAACCAAAAAATAGTTTAGGGGAAGATTTGTGACGTCTCTAAGTTTATAGATTTGTGCAATTTGGCCAAGATGGATTAGCGTAACGGTATGTTATTAGATTTTTAAAATATCAAATCGAGTAAACAATTTGATGTTTATTATGCATGCTCTACTTTATAATCACACTCTTCACTCTGTAGAAATCGAAAATTCATTTTATCAAATTACAGTTGAGAGTAACTTTATGTGAGAAACCAAAATATATGAATGAAGTAGTTAAGTTCCCTACGACCTCAATAAAATGAGAACACAACGATTATAATTAAGTGCACACACATTGAGAAGAACAAAAGTATGCGAGCAACGGACATTTGTGCATATATATGTTTTCAGTAAATATGGAAGATATATCTCTTAATTAACACTTCATTTTTATTTTAATTTTTTTTTTTTATATATGTGGTCGAATCGTGTTATTTTATTTATAATGCCCGGGCATGCACTAATTTGTTGTCGCCAATCGCAATGAACAACAAGTTTCAGATGACTTGGGATGTAGGTTCCGTGAAAACTGTTGTCTCTCTCTCTGTTCGTTTAATTTCACATTTTCCGTATGTTTCCTTGAAGTGATGAGTTTTCTTTTCTGCTTCTGCCTTAAAAAAAAAGTGGTTGCTGATGAGAAGTGGCCGATATCATGGCAAATTATAAGGAGCAGGCTACAAGTATGATGAGAATAATAATTGGGTGATAGAAGCTAGCTTCCTGCCATGGAAGTTCTTATAGTTTGTTCCACCTCTTTTCCATCAACTCACATATCAAAAACCCGGAACACAACTCATGTCAAGCCGAAACTCATGAACCGCCAATTCAACAGCAAAAAGTGGAGGCGAATCAGCTGCGACCTTTCAGCGTCCATGTCCATGCCGGAAGTTGGCAAAAAGTTCGATTGGTACTCAAACTGGTACCCGTTAATGCCGGTGTGTGATCTGGACAAGAGAGTTCCCAAGGGTAAAAGAGTGTTGGGTCTCGACGTTGTGGTCTGGTGGGACAGAAGTGAGAATGCATGGAAGGTGTTTGATGATACTTGTCCCCATAGATTGGCTCCCTTGTCCCAGGGAAGGATTGATGAGAAAGGTAGATTGCAGTGTGTTTATCATGGTTGGTGCTTTGATGGCTCTGGTCATTGCCAGCTGATTCCTCAAGCTCCCCCAAACAGCATGCCGGTAAAGTTTTTAAAGTTTTAAAGTTGCTATCTGAAGTTGAGTTTAAAAGGTTCGATTTTTACAGGTTCATAAGTTCAGGAAAGCATGTGCAGCTGCATATCCATGTACTGTCCAACACAATGTTGTCTGGTTTTGGCCAAGTACTGATGCTAGATACAGAGATATTGTCAAGGAAAAAAAGCCTCCCTACATCCCTGTATTGGACGATCCTTCTTTCACTCATCTGTTCCTTACTAGAGATATTCCTTACGGGTACGTAAGCCAGGCTAATTCCGGATTCAGAGAAACATAATTATTCATATCAACTGGACTTCTTAATTTGCTTTAACTTTTCCTAAAATTTTCAGGTATGATCTCTTGATTGAAAACTTCATGGACCCTGCCCATATTACATACGCACATTATGGACAGTTCCAGATTTTCGATTCCAATCCAAATGGTAAGGACTTTCCATGGGTATGGATTTGTAATTTTAAGCAATGGAGAAACATTATGAGTTTATTTCACCCAATACAAGTTCCATTTCGCAGTGGAAGTTGATAAAGAAGGGGGACAACCAATTGACATGTGTGTGGAGCAGCTAGACAACAACGGTTTCTTTGGGAGACTTGACTGGGGACAAGGAGCAAAATTTATAGCACCTTGCATCGTCCATGCATCTAGCGAGCCTATAATCGACGAAGCCAACAGAAGCACCATCAAAAGGGTGGGCAACATTGGTTGTCCCTTGATTCACTCATACTTTTTCCGGTTTACATGTCTAAGATTTTGATTGATTGTACATACTGGCGTGCTGCAGACATTACCGGTCGGGAAGGAAGTAGTTTTGGTTTTTATGTGTGTTCCTGTTAGCCCTGGCAAAAGCAGATTGATATGGGCCTTCCCAAGAAATTTTAGCAATTGGATTGATAAAATTGTTCCAAGATGGATGATCCATATAGGTCAGAACTTGGTCCTTGATTCTGACTTGATCATTCTTCACCTGGAGGTAATTCTAGTTTCAACTCCTAAATCTCTCGTTTTGAGGGTGAACAGTCTGATATGAACATTGCATGTTTGCATATTATAGGAACACAGAATTAGGGACGCCGGGAAAGGTAACTGGCTGAAAGCTTGCTTCATACCTACAAAATCAGATGCATTTGTGGTCGGCTTCAGATGGTGGCTGAACAAGTACGCTGGCGGAGAAGTTGATTGGAAGGGCAAGTTCACGGGAGCTCTCCCCCCATCACCTCCTAGAGAACAACTAATGGACAGGTAAATCAATAAATGATGTGTCTATATTGGACTGGAACTACCAAACTTCATGCTACTGATTCCAACGTACCTGAAATTGGAGTGTATCTTCAATGTGACAGATGATGGCGACGAAAACTCGTAAAAATTGAAACGTTGTTTTCTTTGATTTCAACAGGTACTGGTCACATGTGGTGAACTGCAGGAGTTGCAGCGTTGCATACAAGGGCTTAAATGCACTGGAGGTGGCATTGCAAGTATTGAGCATTGCCACCGTCGGAATGGTTGCTGTGACAAAACAGAGTCTAATGCCGGTGGCCGCAAGAGCTACATTAGCCTCCGCTGGAGTCTTATGCTTTGCAGCTTCAAAATTTTTGCGTCATTTTGTCCACACAACTTTCCATTTCCATGACTACAATCATTCCATAGCTCGGGTTAGTTTTACCGTAGTTCTTTGGCTAAAGGTAACGAAAACAATCATATCCTTCTTGATGAGTAGATGAGTTAGTAATGTTGGAGAAGGTGAAAAAAGAAATAGTAACACTGGATCCAAAATGTTGTACTTTTCTTAGCCATCTTTAAAAATTGGCAAATGTTGATACTATCAAGAACATGAAAATGGTTTTGAGTACATATGAAAATAATACTACTAGATGAGACAATGTGCACCTCTTCAAACTTTATGAAACAAAAAATTCTTTGCCTAGTCATATATCTGGACGCTGACTATCAGAGCACCCAACTCAGAAGCTTCTTGTCAAGTTAAAGGTTGGATTTGAAGTTCTCAAGAATCATGAGTGTCATGTAATAAAACTGTAAAAGCTCAAGTCAATAGGCTGGCGATCAAAATTTTCATAAAATGCTAGTTCAAGATTTGCTTACAGCAATGTTCAGACAATTTGCTACTCATCCTCTCGGCCTGTGGATGAGTGCCTGTAAGAGGCTTCAGCCCGAGCTTCATCTAGCTTCATCAAAAGCTCCTTCATGAATGGTGTATTGGAGCCGTGGGTGATCCGCAGTATGTCAACTGCCTTCGTGAATGATTGGACAGCACTGTCTGTGTCTCCAAGAAACCTGTACAGTAAAAATCGCATATCATGTATGGATGTTGGGTTGATGCATGGATGTGTGGATGGATGGATGAATACAAGAATTCCCGTAAAAGCTACTTAATAAACATTTCCCACTGCTATTGGAAACTGAACAATACCTTTTACAAAATATGAGGCTTTTCCAAGTGTTACAGCATGTGTATAGCTATATAGCTTGATTATAGGAATTGATTAGGATTCTAATTTATTTTACTTCCTAGTATAGAATTCCTTCCTAATATAGGGCTGATACTTTTGTACATAAATATAGTCTAGAATGATGAATAATATAAGTGTGAGAAGATTTTCTCTCTCAATTCTGGTTTCATGGTATCAGAGCTAAGAAAATGAGGAGTTCTTCGTCTGCCGGAATGTAGCAGATTCCGGCTCGTAGTTTGGGTCACCCATCGAGGGTGACATCTTGTTCTCACCTCTAAACTAGGTAGGGTCGCCAGCCTCTGATCGACCTGCCACCGAAGTCCGGATGCCGGAATCAAAGCGCGTGAGTGACACACGCCAGAAGAAACTCCTGCCTCTCATCCACGCATCGGCGCGTGGCTTGCCGGAAAATCCGCCGGTCTTCTTTTTTTGGCTTGTCTGAGTCTGTACGTCCTTTGGGTGTGCCTAGTTGGCTCAACATCCATACGGGTGTGTGATCTTCTTTGACACAGGTTCACGTTTTCCGATTTCTTCATCCCACGTTTCTTGAGTTATTCTGCATTTAGTAGTATGAGTGACAAAAAGACAGTGGTTACGTCTGACGTAATTCCCGTGATGTCAAGAATCACGGAATATAAACTCAATGGGTTCAATTATTTGGATTGGAATAAGACCATTCGCCTTTGTCCACGGAGTATCGACAAGGATGATCATATGACCAAGGATCCACCTAAAGATGATTCCAAACAGGCATGGCTCAGAGAAGATGCTCGGTTATTCTTGCAGATATGAAATTCCATCGACAATGAAGTAATTGGGTTGATCAATCACTGTGAATTTGTTAAAGAATTGATTGATTATCTGGAATTCTTGTATTCTGGGAAAGGAAATATTTCCCACATCTATGAGGTTTGCAAAGCTTTCTACCATGCAAAAAAACAAGACAAATCTCTCATGGAGTACTTCATGGATTTCAAGAAGACATATGAGGAGCTCAATATGTTACTGCCATTTAGTACGGAAGTGAAGGTTCAACAAAGTCAAAGGGAGCAAATGGCTGTTATGAGCTTTATGGCTGGTCTTCCTTCTTAATTTGAGACTGCCAAATCCCAGATTCTTTCTAGTCCTGGGATCTCCTCCTTACAAGACGTATTCAGTAGAATACTTCGCACAGAGAGTCCTCCACCTGTTCAATTCAGTGGGGCACTTGCTAACCGAAATAATAACTATGGGCGATCACAATTCAAAAGTGATAATAGAGGAAAGAAGCCCAATAATCTTGAGATTGAGGATCCAAACGTAATTGTGTGTCATTATTGCCACAAACCAGGACATCTTAAGCATAATTGTAGAAAGCTTCAAAACAAATCTCAGCAAACTCAGTCAACCCATATTGCATCCACGAATAACACACCTGAGAAATTAGTTCTCATTTCTACAGATGAATTTGGCAAGTTCTCTCAGTACCAAAAGTCATTAAAAGCTTCATCTACTCAAATCACTGCTATTGTTGATTCAGGTAAACCAAATGCGTGTCTTATTTCCTCATCATCCAATTGGGTCGTTGATTCTAGTGCCACAGATCATATGACAGATAATTCTAGCCTCTTTTCTACTTTCAGTCACATACATTAACCTTTAATGTTACCTTGGCCGATGGATCATCATCCCATGTTCTTGGGTTTGGCACAATCACCCCAACCCCTTCTCTTTCTTTGGCACAACTTGATTTCTGTTAGCCAACTTACTCGCAATCTCAACTACAACATCTCATTTTCCCCTGATTATTGCTTATTTCAGGATCTTTTGACGAAGAAGATTATTGGTAGAGGACATGAATCTGGAGGACTCTACATTCTTGACCCTCTAATACCCAAATCCATTGCTTGTTCTGGCGTCAGTTCTCCATTTGAGGCACACTGTTGGTTGGGTCATCCCTCTCTTTTCTTGCTCAAAAAGCTTTGCCGGCAATTTAGCAAGGTGCCTTCATTAGATTGTGAGTCATGTGAATTTGCTAAACACCATCATCTTAGTGCTAGTCCAAGAGTCAATAAAAGAGCTAGTTTTCCTTTTGAATTAGTTCATTCTGATGTTTGGGGTCCTTGTCCAGTTTCGTCTAAAACTGGATTAAAATATTGTTAGTTTTGTTAATGATTTCTCTCGTGTGACTTGGTTATATTTAATGAAAAATAGTTCTAAGTTGTTTTCTCATTTTTGTGCCTTTTGTGCTGAGATTAAAAATTAATTTGATGTGTCTGTTCATACATTGCGAAGTAATAATGCTAAAGAGTATTTGTCAACATCTTTTTAGACTTACATGATTCAACATGGCATCTTTCATCAAACTTCCTATGTTGACATACCATCTCAAAATGGAGTCGCAAAACGAAAGAACAGACACCTTCTTAAAACTGCAAGAGCCCTTTTATTCCAAAGAAATGTTCCTAAAACATTTTGGGCTGATGCAGTTTCAACAGCATGTTTTCTAATTAATCGCATACCTTCATCTGTTCTTTAAGGTGAGTCCCTGTACAAAATACTTTTTCCCAATAAGTCATTATTTCCTATTGAACCTAAAATATTTGAAAGTACCTTGTTTTGTTCGGGATGTCTGTCCGTAAGTCACTAAATTAGACCCAAAATCTTTTAAGTGTATCTTCCTTGGCTATTCTCGTCTTCAAAAAGGATATAGATGTTATTGCTCTAGTTTGAATCGATATTTTGTCTCTGCTGATGTTACTTTTCTAGAAAACACTCCGAATTTTCCAATATCTATGTCTACATCTCAAGGGGAAGATGATGATCTCTTAGTCTATACTATCACATCTTCAAAGCCCATGTCTGAACCAGCTCCTGCTAAGCCTCCCATACATCATGTTTACTCTCGACGATTGAACCCTCCTGATACATGTCCTGTGCCAACTCCTTCGTCATCAGATCCAGTTCCAAGTGATGATCTTCTTATTGCCCTTCGTAAAGGTAAACGTTAATGCACTCACCCTATTTCATCTTTTGTGTCTTATAATCAATTGTCATCATCTTGTTATTCCTTTATTGCATCTTTCGACTCTATTTCTATTCCTGAAAGTGTACATGAAGCCCTATCCCATCCTGGATGGCATAGTGCAATGATAGAGGAGATGAATGCTTTAGAGGACAATGATACTTGGAACTTGGTAAACTTACCTGTAGGAAGGAAGGCTATTGGGTGTAAATGGGTGTTTGCTGTTAAAGTAAATCCTGATGGATTAGTGGCTCGATTGAAAGCTCGTCTTGTTGCTAAAGGCTATGCTCAAATTTATGGTGTAGATTATTCTGACACCTTATCCCCTGTTGCTAAGTTAACATCGATCAAATTACTAATCTCTATGGTAGCCACCCACAATTGGCCTCTACATCAGCTAGATATAAAAAATGTCTTCCTTTATGGAGATCTTCAGGAAAAGGTGTACATGGAGCAACCTCCTGGTTTTGTTGCTCACAGGGAGTACGAGAAAATTTGTCGTCTTCTTAAGTCTTTGTATGGTTTGAAACAAAGTCCTCGTACTTGATTTGGAAAATTTAGTCAAGCGGTTGAGAAGTTTAGGATCAACAAAAGCAAATTTGATAATTCTGTCTTCTACAAACAGTCTGAAGCTTGCATCACTTTGTTAGTCGTGTATGTGGATGATATTGTCATTACTGGGAGCGATATTGCAAGTATTTCTTCTCTTAAATCTTTTCTTCACGTTTAGTTTCACACTAAAGATTTAGGGATGCTAGAGTATTTCTTAGGAGTTGAGGTAACAAGAAGTAAGAAAGGAATCTTCCTGTCTCAAAGGAAATATGTGCTTGACTTATTATCTGAGACAAGGAAATTAGGGGCCAAACCATGTAATACTCCAATGGTCCCCTAATTTGCAACTTATGAAAGAGGATGAACTGTTTGAAGATCTTGAGAGATATAGAAGATTGGTTGGGAAGTTGAATTATCTGTGTGTAACTCGTCCTGATATTGCGTCCTGATATTGCATATTTGGTTAGTGTTGTGAGCCAATACATGTCTTCTCCAATAGTTGATCATTGGGCATCCGTAGAACATATTTTTTGTTATTTGAAAAGTGCGCCTGGATGCAGCATTTTGTATGAAAATCATGGTAATACTAAAATTGAGTGTTTTTCAGATGCTGATTGGATAGGATGTAAGGAGGATAGAAAATCTACTTCTGGTTATTGTGTCTTTGTTGGAGGAAATCTAGTCTCATGGAAGAGTAAGAAGCAAAATGTTGTGTCTCGGTCAAGTGTTGAGTCAGAATACAGAGCTATGGCGCAGTCTGTGTGTAAAGTGATGTGGATATATCAGCTCTTGAATGAAGTAGGCATTAAGGCCTCAATACCAGCCAAATTGTGGTGTGATAACCAAGCTGCTCTTCATATAGCTTCCAATGTTGTATTCCATGAATGAACCAAGCACATAGAAATTGACTGTCACTTTGTTCATGAGAAAATACCGCAAGGTTTGATTTCCACCGGATATGCAAGAAATGAAGGACAACTGGGAGATATTTTCACCAAGGCTCTAAACGGGCCTCGGGGTGATTATCTTTGTAACAAACTGAGCATGATTAACATCTATGCTCCACCTTGAGGGGGAGTGTTACAGCATGTGTATAGTTGTATAGCTTGATTATAGGAATTGATTAGGATTTTAATTTATTTTCCTTCTTAGTATAGAATTCCTTCCTAATATAGGACTAATACTTTTGTATATAAATATAGCCTAGAATGATGAATAATATAAGTGTGAGAAGATTTTCTCTCAATTCTGGTTTCACCAAGAAAGTCATATAGCTACTAGGTTGTGTAATCATGGTGGAGGTAAGGGCTCAATAGAAATAGATAGCAAAGATAAATAATGCGCAAGAGCAATGATTATCTCAATTTGTGTAGGGGGGTGGGGGGGAAGAACACCTACAATTCATGATACCAGAATTTGTCAGACTGAATTTGCTTAAACATTGTGAACATAAATAAGAAGGAAGAAGAAAGCATGCAAGGTATTGGGAAGGAAGGCCTTTCTTACCACTCAAGTTTTCCACTGGTATAGTATTGGAGTCCAAGCAACGGATGCACCCCTTGATATACTCCTGGAATGGGAAATGACAGCTGTTTCTTACCCACCAGTCAAATGATTAAATTGCATATTTAGTTCATAAGTGGCACGCAAAATAAAAACCCTAGGCTAATGGACATAAAGCTCATTCATATACGATTGCCATCCTAAAACATGGTTGTTGTAAATTACCATTCTAAGCATTTTTTCAATCTTTCACCCATCTATCCAATTTTTTAGTGCACAACTGCTCTATTGCTGCTTATCTTTCTACTTCCAACATGATTCGGTTCTCAGATAAATATCACCCCAAGTCTAGCAATAAAAAACTTGAAAGCATCCGGAACCAACACACACACTTTTGCATGTGTAACTAATCCCAGTTTCCACCTATTCGGTATTACCTTCCTTATTAACCCAATTCAGCAGTTACATTCAAGGCATGATTACAGACATCCATTTCTTATATCACCAATTTCACAAGGATTAGAATTGTTTGGTCCTTCTGTCCTCATCCTTCTTCCATATACATGGCTCAGTTGATCACCCAATCTTTCACTAAAATGCTTGAAACTTTTCTGCCACTAATCGACAATTGTTTGTTTCTATAAGCAAACTCAATTCCAAAATGATTTTGCAATATGAAAGGATTTATTCATGTTAAAGCAGTAAAAGAATTACTAAAATGTTCTTTGTCCTCTCTCATGCTAATCAATTTATTTAGAATCAATCAGCAGGTGAAGTTGTACAAAATAGGAGCAGCAAGCCATTCCAACATCAAGTTGGCAAAAGTTGGACAGTGGCGCATTATCAAAATCATTAGACTATCTGCAATGTACAGGAAGTGGAAAGGGACAGAGAAGACATTTTGTTCATTAGAAAGAAAGTAAATTACTAAACCACAAGTCAAGATTACAGTGAAGATGGAAAAATACATACTTTGATATACTAGGATGGTTAATCTGCAGTATTCCAAAGCTTCTCCCCAATCTTCCAGTTGCATTAGTTTCTGGCAAAACAATCATTTACAGAAATCGAAGGTATCACATACTCTCAAATAACGATAATAACATGGAAAAGGTCAAAAGTAATCTCTAGCTGCCGAGGCCTCATTTGGAGTTTGGGATTTTAGGCACACCTCTAAAATTTTCTCTCGAGTTCGCAGCAAGCTGATTGAGAATGGATGACATAATTGCTTCTGCAGCTTCTCAGTGTCTTTATACATATGAATGACTTCTTGAGGATCTTAGCTCTGGTTAAGGATAAAAGACTCTGAATAACTGCCAGATGAACTTTGTTTGATATGACTTAGAATGACAATTAACGTACTATCATTTGTCCAATTACCGGAAAATTAAATTAAACAGAAATAGGAATAACTCAAAAACTGAAAACTTCTCTTATATGTTCAGCACATTTTGAAGCTGCTAGTTAAAGTCTGAAATTCTTGGTACAAGCAAAGTAGAAAAGGATACTGCTGGAAGAAGTTGACTTAATGGCCTTGTCCGACATTATCTTTATATCACTAGCCATCTTCGTTATCTCTTGCTTGGATCTAAGCAGGCCACATTTTTGGCATACAAATCCGCCAGTATCTAGATATTTAAAAAACAGTCATATGTTTAAAGTACAAGCAGGACAAAATGAAACTACTAACGGAGTAAAACAATGTCTTATATATTTTTAAATCACATTTATGATACCAGTTAAAAATCTTAATTCTGAGGACAAACAAAGTAGAAAGAGATACTGCTGGATGAAGTTAACTTAATAGCCTAGTCCAACAATGTTTTTACATCACTTGCCATATTTGCTACCTTTTTTTTCCTTTTGGATCTAACCAGACCAGATTATTCGCATACAAATCCTCCTTCAGTATCTATTATGAAAACATGGTATTGTAAAGCAGCAGGACAAAAAATCAACCACTTATAGTTTATTACCAGAATCACAGAGCAAGAATCCACTGCATTCCTCATCCTTGCACTTGTAACCTTCCAGGATTGCACTTTCTTGGATATCAGTACCTTGACCCTTTCATAGAACACAACAAAATTAGGAAAACAAATAAATAAATTGGAACTGAATAGAGAAGAAAGCTGACATCAACATTCTGTAATATTCTAAAGAGCTTAGATGAAGTTCTTTAGGTGAAGTTCTTGTATTATAACAAAAGACCGCCATGTGTTGTGCTATTGTATTTGACTGGAAACTTGCACGTAATAGTGTGCAAAACATTAAAGAATAAAGACAGCAATATGAACAATATGAACTTCAAGAACTCTTCAAACGAACTGCATTGAAATTTGTCGACAAAGTTTGAGTAGCAAGTACCAATTTGATGCAGCGAGGGCATGAACAAGTGAAAAAGTATTGTTCCTTTAGAACTTTCTGCCGAGTAGCAGTGCTCGCAGCAGTCTCAACATAGCTTATTGACACCTACTAAGACAGAAAAACATATGTGTTGAAATATAAAAGAAAGAAGGGAAAAGGGGGGAAGAGACGAGAGGATATGGAAGTACATCTCACATTTCTTCTTAGAGATCAATAGAATAATTACAGTGCATACATATAGAGGAGTAGTCGCATGTTACTCCAATCAATCTCAATTAATCACTCCTCAAATCACTCAATCACTCTTAATCAAGTCAATCACCCCACTCACTCACAATTAGCATAATTACTTAATCAATCAGATCTTTTCCGCAATTCTCTTGACAATATAAATAGGTTTGACTCTGATACTTTCAGGTGTGCTTAAGATTAATGTCACACAAATATGAGCCTTAACTTCATCAAGAGATTGTAGAGCAGAATAGAATACTGAAGCATCTGTTCACAAATGAATGTTTCAGAAACACTTCAAAGAAAAGCTACCCTGACAAACCTGGGGAGAGATTCTGAAAATTTGTCCGCTCAATTGCTTAGTTTTGTGAAAAAGTTTCTGAGCAAAAAAATCCCTCAAACAAGATTTCTAGACAAGCTTTTGAGGTCAGTGCGGTAGCTGTGTTTGACTTTGCACACATGGTTGCCAACTGTTTCACTATCAACTCTCAATTCTGAATTTAGAATTGTAAAACATCATATTCGAGCACTTTTACTACATATGATAACAATTCGTCTAATGGGGATCCTTTGAAATAAGGAGCTAGGAAGGAGTGAGTTTTTGGGGACTGGGGTTGGAAGAACTTGATTTTTCTGGCAAATAAAGGTAAATTATACATGGAACCATGACGCATCACTAACCCTTGCTCGAATAAAAAAAACTGACATACTCTGACCTCAGAATTTCTTGAAATATGTTGCACAGCACGCACTACAGCTTGTCTTCCCTCAAACAGTAGAACAGCATTTGGCAAGCAGCTGTAGCATCAAAACACTATGTATGTAATGATCATCCAAGAACCTGGAAATCATAACACATAAAACTGCAATAATTCATCACCTGTGATTAATAATGGAAACTATGGGATATAACCCTGTTGCCAGAGGACTTAGTTCACTGTCGCAAATGGTATGTGCATTGCACGCAAACTGCACCACTTTTTGTCAAAACCAATTTAGAATTTTTGGTCAGAACTCAGAATATTCTCTAAGTGTAGAATGATCACAAAAGAGACATCTTACTCTTGATATACACAATTTTTTCTTCTTTCTTTTTCTTTTTCTTTTTCTGAAATGATGATAATAACATCATTTAAGAAGGATAACTAGTAGGTATCTGATTACTTAAGCACTGTCTTACGTTATCATAATGGTTGTGAATCCATCATATTTACAACTTTGGCAACCCTGATTGATTTGGCTAGTACCATTCGGGCTTCCAAGATAAGATTGCATAGTCCTAACATGACTGCATGAGGAAGATTTAACATCTTAATATAAATAGGAATGCGTCACAATCCTAGTTCATGTGATAAAGTTGAGCATAAATGCTATAACAGCTGGAATAGGCTTGTCAATTAAACCACTATCATGGTGCCAATAACAAAAAAGTGGGGACAAAAACAAACCTAACCTCTAACACAATCATAAAACATCCAACTCAAAACTATGGGAAATGAATCTAGAAGTGTTACAATGATATAAAGCTACTAACACCACTTAGTCTGACAATGTCAAACCAGGCTGCTTAACATATACTACTATCCAATGGACGAGGGTTTTTCCCCCTCTTTCAATGAGGCTCAGGATTAAAACAGACTTCTAGTGGAAAACTTAACTATTTTTTCTAGCATCTATGGGTTGAACAAACTTGTGACATAACTGAAATGATTGAACAAAATTATCATGACATGACTGCATGAGGAAGATTTTTAACACCTTAATAAAAATAGCAATGTGCCACAGTCCTAGTTCAAGTGATAAAGTTGAGCATACATGCTATAACAGATGGAGTGGGCTTCTCAAGTAAACCACTATAATGGTGCCAATAACACACTAGTGAGGACAAAAACAATTAAACCTAGGATCTATTACAATTATAAAACACCCGACTCAAACCATGGGGAATGAATCTAGAGGCGTTACAATTATATAAAGCTACTAATACCACTTAGTTTGACAATGTCAAATCAAGCTGCTTAACTTATACTAATATCCAACGGATGATGGGTTTTCCCCCTCTTTCAATAAGGATGGGGATTAAGACAGATTTCTAGTGCAAAACTTAACTATTTTTCTAGCAACTATGATTTGAACAAAGATGCAACACAACTGAAATGATAGACCAAAGATGTGACAGAATTGAAATGAAATTGCAGGACCTTAGAAAAGTTTTCTGCAATCTCTTTTATTTCTATCTCTGGCCACTGAAGAATCAAGTGAACAAGGTTGGCCATCTGTGCATAAAGGAGAAGCTGCTTCTCATCTAGTTGTGACATATCTTCAACATACTTTAGGTTAAACAAAGTACTCGAGCAGAAAAGTTATTAGGATCGGGAACTGCATCAGGTGAACTTAATCAAGCCATAAAATGCCATAGGATACGAGAAACCAATGCCTCCACCAATTTATAATTGTCTGTAGCAGTAGCAGGGATTTCCTGGAGATCAGAACTCAGACAAAAAATGTTAATTTAAATGAAATGATAGCAACATGGTCTGTAGAGACATGGCCTGTTACGTTGGTAGCAGAAAACATTCTCTATATTTATCTTCTGACACACAAGAGAATAATATAACCTCTAAATAAGTTTAACATACAAAACTCACATTCTAACAACAGAAAGGATGATACAATGAAGCTGCATCCTGACATTTAGGACAAAATTCTGACATTTTACATTTGCAATATGGGAACAAAGTCCAAATAACAAAATTAGTGTTGTCGAACAATCCAGAAGCTTCTACCTACTCGCTGAATACCCAAAATTCAGTATGGATAAACAAATGTAAAACCACAGAGAACTTGTCAAAGCCCAGTGTTACCTTCCCACTTTGTAATTTCCTTCTAAGATAAAGTTTCACCATCAAACGAATGGTGGGAGTTACAGACTTCCTCCTCTCTTTGTCAAGCTTAGCAAGGGCTTGGCATTCCTGACGATGCAACTTCCACTCAAGTTTCTGAATTCATACAGCCAGACAACCAATGAGTCAGGAAAATATGCTGGTGTAAACCCATTACTGGCCCTGCAGTGCTAATTATCATATGACCAGCTCTACAGACATATGCCTTAAACCTTATAACAAGAGATAATCTTTGTGCACATGGCCGCACGTGTACTCATTTGATGTTCATGGTCTTTTACCAACTTCCTCCATCAGCCGGCTATTTGTTAATGTTCTCTTCAGGTGTTACAATTGTCCAGATTAAACATAAAACATGATTAAAAAAGAGAGCCGAGCAAGTGAAAAGAACCAAAACCCAGTCCTTTGATCATTATGAAATCTAACTGATATGCTACAGCTTGAAAATTATAAGTACAGGACAGAAAGACAAACACCTGACAAGTGCTTCCGCAGTACCACACAACCTGACAAGCAGAGCACTTCTTGAGATTACTCCTTGTGAAGCATCCATCACACCTATACTCCGCTGATGAGCTGCTGGGTACGCACACATAAGGCTCCTCACTCACTATTACTTCTCCTGCAACCAAAATGCAGAAGTTGACGTTCTTTCTAGGCTTCAAAACAGAAAATCAATACTTCGAACATAGCAATGTCCAAATGCTGATACTTCACTTCACAACTAACACTGAAGCCTGAAAATGCAGCTTCTCTTAAACATCCTCCCTTTCCTATCTTATTTTTCTCTCATCTTTATCCTTTAAAATCAGCGCCAATTCAAATAAACAGGAGGGAAAGGGAAACCAAAAAGCTTCCTTAATTTGGGCTTAAAATTTGAAAATCCCCCCAGCGAGAAACACCATAACCATGGGAGCGAAAGAGGAGGAGAAAAAAACCTGGGTAGAAATCTCTGATGGCGATAAGAGAACGACCTTTTTCATGAAGATTTGAAGACGTCAAGCCCCGAGCTTGAAGAGCGCTCTGCAATTCACCCATGAACTTCCTTTACTTCCTGTAAGCTCTGGAACGACGAGCAAGAAAGAAATAAAGGAAAAGACAAATGTAGCAGAGTACTAATTTTACCACTCTCACCAAATGAAATGACCAAACTTACCATCAAATTTTTAAAAATATCAAATTTTTTACTGAAACTTTGCTTTTGAGGTTAAATTTATCATCAACATTACTTATTCATCAAGTGGCTATAAAAAAAAGGGAAAAATAATAGTTTTGATTTTTTGTTTTTCATGTTTCTCTTATTAATACCTTAACTTTTCTCATCTAACAATCATATCATCTTCTTTAACATACATGATCAATGGACCGCAACCTACCCAACCCTTTCCACCCTCAATGTCATTGACAAAACCCTTGTTGCATAGTTGTGCCAACTAGGCAAAAACACTATTACTGTAGCTCTGAATCAACCTCTGTCACCGTAAAACCTCTTCCCAATTACATCTTCGATTTTATCCATGGCGGATCCTTGCCCCACATCAACCTCCACGTTGGGACCAATGGTTAGACCTCTTCCCCATGTGACCTCGCCTCTCTGCTCCATCAACTAATTTACCGAATGACAAGAATCATAATCCTATGACTACCTTTTCTCGTCGACTGGCATGGACAGGCTCAAGTCCACCGCCAAGCTCGACAATGTACTTAGATGCTCTAATTTTTGGGCAAAGGTATGACTATCAATTATCACCAATGAGCAAACTATTTGGAGGTCAATGCTAATATTGGAAGCTCCACAATCGTGATCACGTATCTTGCATCTCGTGATGGGATACATGAAGATCGACGTAGGGTTTGTGGTTGAGGTGCAAGCGAAAAAGGAGTTACTAAAGAAGTTTGTTAGGGTGATTAGGGTTTGGTAGATAGGGATGCCATCGGTGACAATAATGGATACACTAAAGAATATGATATGATCATCAGATGGGCAAAGTTAGAGTGTTAGTAGAAGAAATGTGAATAACCAATGACCAAAACTGTTATTTTTTCCCTTTATTTGACGATCACTTAACAAATAATTAACATAGTTGGTAAATTTGGTCTCCAAAGAAAAGTTTAGTATCAATTTTGGTACTTTGAAAGTTTAATAGTATAACTTAGAATGGTAAAATTGGTACGTAATCTAAAAAAAAAAGCATAAAGCCCTTTTTAGTGCTTAAACTTGGATGACTCGAATACTTAACCCCCTCAACATCTACTTGATCCAATCGCCCCCTAAACTTGTAGAAACAGACACTTTAGCCCTTTCAGCTCTTATGCATATCACATGACTCCTTTGCTCTGATTGGCTTGCTCCAGTTTGTTTCCTTGTTTCTTCATGTCATGCAGCTTCTATGGGACTCAAGGAAGTCTAGATATATTGATAGGTTGAAGAGTTTATAACAATAGGAAACAAAAATGGTTTGACTTTAAAAAAGTCGGGTAGATTATTTAAGTTTCCTTTGATTAATCTTGTTTGTGACTTTTTTTTTTTTTTTGTGTTTATTGTTCCTTAGCCTAAGAACAATTAAGGCACAATCGACAAAGTGATAGGACTTATGCCGTCAGGACCCCACATGGATGGCAATGTAGTGGTGAAGGAATTGAATCCAGATTCTTTCGAGCATTGCGTAGAGGGGAGAATAACTAATGATTAGGTTGAAGAGGGAGGCAGCGATAAAGTGGTGGTCAGTGGTGAGACCAAAGGTGGTAGGGGGAAGGGCTTGCTTGAAAGATGGCTTGAAATGTATGAAAATTGTGGAGAAAAATGGAAATAAATGTAAAGGAGAGGAAGATGCATAAAAGAATGAAAAGCTGATTTTGGTGGAAGGTTTATGTGTAATATTTATGCGTGTTTTTCCCATTCCTAGGTTTCTTTATTTGCCTTTCTATCTTGGAGTGTGATATGGGTTCTCTTGAAATCAACTCATGGAAATTGATTTTTGTAATTATTCTGGAATGATTTGGCATCTGAATTGAGAAAAAATGAGCATATTAGAATTTATGATATTTCAATAACCAAAAAAAGGTCCTAGAAGTTGGTTCTTTTTTAAATCCAATTTCAATTTCTTTGCAGCATATGTCATCCAAGCTTTGTAAGAAATCATGAAAAAATTTCTTAGGAGCTTTAATTTACGTATAGTAGAGGTGCTTAAATAGAAGAAACAAACAAAAGCAAGTGTTGCTAAGAACAAAGTGGTCACATGATGTGCACAATAGTTAAAATGGCTAAAATGTATCGTTTCTGTAAGTTTAGGGAGTGAGTTGGACTGAGTCGACGTTGAGGGGATTAAGTGTCTGAGTCATTCAAGTTTAAGAGCTAAAAATGGCTTTTAGCTAAATGAATCGTGAAAGTAAAAGTAAGACAAAACATACTTTTGCCCTCAAACTTGATCAATTAGGACAATTCATCCACTAAACTTCAGTTCGAGATGACTCAACCCTAATGGTGTTCATTATTTGGATTGGACAAAATAGTTTGGATATTTAGTTTTTTTTTTTAATTAAACATCACATTATAAAGCTTCAAAAGATACATATTTTACCAAATATGGGGAAAATAGCTGATGCCAAACCTTTCATACAGGCACTTAACAGTTTAGCTAACTTAAGTGCAAGTTTATTACAAGATCTAGGACTATGAGTAAATGTAGAACATTCATAAGAAGAAGGTTTGGAACCAAAGTGATAGGAGGAAAAATTAATATTAATAGAAATAGTGACGATAATGAAAATATTAGTATGCACAACAAAGAAGGCTAGTATTTACTAAAAACTTATTACTAATAAATATTATTTTTTGTTAAAATAAAAAACACTACACATTGTCATCATGACTATAGAGCAGGAAAATCAACTAGGGATTAACTAGAGATGGTAACAAGTTGGGTCAAGCACGGTTATGTCATTCCCGTGACCCATAACCATAGGTACCTTTTCATCTTCAAATTTACAGGCATCTATCAGTAAGTAAGATTTTGTACCTATACTAGTAACATACAGATATTTATACAAGCAAATGTATCCGTAGATAGTCAATACATTTGTTAATCAAAACTGGAAAAAAAAAAACTAAAATTGATCCTGAATTATTCACTTGTTGTTTAGTACCATAACTTTTTGTTCTCTTCCAGTTTAACCATTATCTTCCTCGTGATGACCAAAGTTGTTTAGAGAATTCATTTCTATAGCTCAAATGAGTTTATTTCAAAATTTAAAATCAATGTAAATGGTACCTCAAATGCTGCTAACGTGGAATTGTGGCTACTTCAAGAAGAGAATTGGGATGTTGTTGAATACTATCTAGGTGGATATAAACACAATATCATATTTCACAAATATGACAGGTTACACATCATGTATCTGCTAAATCCACCACCCACTCATACATGCCAAACGACTAAGATTTTTTACCTATATCCATTTCATCACAAGTATTTTTACCCCACAAACTTGTTTGTTACAAATGAATCTCTTCTAGTCACGTGTTTTAGCCGCTGGACTGTCACCTCTAAAATTGATTCTATCAAGGGCATTTTCGGTGTTCGACTGTTCTCATTGTTATGGGACCAACAATCCAAACGTTTTTAGATAAACGACATTGACGTTTAGGGGTAATTTCAAAACAAGAAGGGCACATGTAGTCTTTAATAAAGTTTATGGGGTCTCGTGAAATTCCGAAGCCGTAAAGCATGCCCTAAAACAGCGTCGTTTTCCACGCCTGCAAGTCTGCGGCGGCTAACTACCACCAGTAAGTAGGCGAACCACCACCAGTTAGTAAGCGAACCAAAACTGTTCGGCAAACTTATGTGTATAGCTAGTCGCTCCTCGTTTTCTCCGCACAAAATTTTCCTGGCATCTACCTCCCTCCAAAAGAAAGGCACAAAATTTTCTCCCTTGCGACTTGTGGCCTCTTCAGGTAAAATCAGTGCTTCGGCACTTTGATTAATTTGATTAAGCAGCGCGAGTACTGTGTTTGATTTTGGTGTTTGGCCAGCTATGGACTCTGACTTATCGACTACACTAGTTTTGTGCGGCAAATCATCTGCCGAGGCTGAAATTTCCGAGTCACTTAGGAGCAAAAGCTCTCTGAAGCTTCCCGACAACGACCATGTCTCGGTTCTGCTTCAATCGGAGATTGAAAATCAGCAACCGGAAGTGAAGGCTTTCAATGTTGAACATTTCATGAAACGCCTCTCCACTGATCGGTTCGGCCGTTTCCTTATTTGGTCCCGGCGGCTGCCCTCAACTCATGACGTTATTTCGCAGTAAGTAAATAAAAATTCGATTCCTCTTTTCCTCTTTTTCATTTTGAAGGTTAATTGTTGAGTTTTTGTTTTCCATAGCAACTTTTCCGAGCTTCCCTTTGGTTCAGTCTGCGTCGCAGATGTTCAGTCTAAAGGCCGAGGTATAAATGTTTATGTTCAATTAGTTAATTGATTAACTAAGCATTAATCTCAACTGACACTAACATTGCCATCTGAAGTATTCATTTAAGGGAAGAAAGAACTATCAGTTGTTAACTGAAATTTCGATGTATAGGACGGTACAAGAATGAGTGGGAATCTCCCAGAGGATGCCTTATGTTTTCATTTAAAATGGAAATGGAAGATGGGAGAGCTCTGCCTTTAGTTCAATACGTGGTGTCTCTTGCTATTACAGAGGCGATTAAGGATGCGTGTCACATGAATGTAATCTTTCTATCTCATTTGATCCTGAGAATTAGAGATCATGATCTGCAGTTTGAAACTTTGGAGTATTACTTTTTTGTAGACTTGAGTTGCAAGCTACAACGATTTTGAAGCTGAAGTTAGTCTTTTACTGATGTTATGCTTTTGGAACTTCTTTGTAGGGTTTGCCATGCCTCAATGTTAAAATTAAGTGGCCAAATGATCTATATTTAAATGGACTTAAAGTTGGTGGCATTTTGTGCACATCAAAATATGGGGGAAAGAAGTTCAATGTCAGTTCTGGTACAAGTATTCTTATGATAATCATATGCAGTCACTTCCACAAAGATAATTGGTTAGATGCATTCTGAGCCATTGTTAATCTTAAGAAATTAGGCTCAATGGCTGCACATCATTGCTCCGCTCCTTTTCCCTTATAGTTCATTAGCTGTCATTTTGATGTGTCTTATCTTGAGCACCCTAATTACACCCTGCATCGTCAAGATTCTGTTATTTACTTGACTTTTCTCCTACGAAGCATACTCTGCATCTCCCTGCTCGTCATGTTGTCCCTGCACCATCCCTTTCTGCCTCCATACATTAGCCCCAGGAGAGAGAGGTGAAGGAGGGGAATTCTTGCCTTATTTACTGCACCATATCCAAATTCTTTGACATAGATGCCTGATAGTTGATAGGATCTTCTTGCAGGCATAGGTTTAAATGTTGACAACAAGAAACCAACAACATGTTTGAATGCGGCCCTACATGAGACCTCTACTACAGCTAACTGCTTAAGCAGAGAAGATATTATGGCCACCTTCTTCAACAAATTTGAGGATTTTTATGTTCTCTTCATCAATCAAGGTAAAGAATATTTCAAGTGTGCAGCCTTCATGCATTGATCTTGCTAATATTAGTTTTTAGAGTTCAAAATTTCTGTATTATCTACCCATACCCATGTTAAAACTCTGCAAGAATTTTTTTATGTATGGTAACCCTACAAGACATTCATTCTTATGACCTTCCATGGTGGTGATTTCTAACTGGATGAAATGGTGAGTCAAGATGTAACGCGGAGCGTCTTGTGGATAAATTCCTGGAGCGAGTCAATCAAGCGAAACTGAATAAAAAATTGAGAAAGTAGTCCTTGGGCACTTTTGCCATATTTGTCATAATGACTATTATTATATGTCGTTTTGAAGGAAATTTCGCGTTCTACAACTGTTAAGGGGCTTTGCCCTCTGTAAGTGTGTTTTGCAATTCAAAAATCCATTGTTTTGAGGGTTATCCGGGTATTGAAAATTTGTGTGGTTTTAGACTCCTAATTATTTTTTGTTTTTTTATTTATTTCTATTTAGGGTTTCTTTATAGGCCTATAAACAAGCCCTTCTTACGTTATTATTATTCATTCTATCAATAATATTAAGATATTCCAGTTGCTTTAGCAATCTCTATGACTGAATTCTCGTTTGCTTCTTTGATTAAGCGTGTTGCTTGATCGAGTTTCCATTCTTGCTGTGTGGAGATCAGGGGCGGACCTACGTAGGGCAGGGGGGTGCTGCTGCCCCCCGAAAATTTTGAAAAAATTTAAATACAGGTACTTAATTGGTTAATTCAAGAGAAATTAGGGACTAGAAATGTATTTTTGCCCCCCCAGAAATATTGAAAGAATGTGAAGATGGGAGGGCAGTAAGGTAGGCGCTAAATAAAACAGTGACCAAATGAGTAATTATTCCCTCTAGTCTTAAACAGATTCTAACATGGCCAAAATGCACTATTAGTCCTTCAAATTTTTCAACCTGTACGATTTGCACCCTAATCTTTGAATTAGTACGAATTACTCCCAGTCTCCACCTTTACCTCGCCACGATGCCGTCCCTCTCCTCCGGGTTTAGTCGACTCTCCTCCGGGCTCGCCCCCCTGAACCGAAAATCCTAGTTCCGCCACTGGTGGAGATGCAACTAGTTTGGGACTAAAGCTCAATAGAATGGCATTAAGTTGGTTGATTTAGTTTGTATTGCCATTTTCTGGTTCACTTCCAAATTAGTCTCATAACATCGCAACTGAGTTCAAAGAGTGAAAGTGAATAAAAGTACTTGGTGATACTATACAGAACCTTTTTTTTTACTGTTTTCCGTACATCTCCCATCATGTTTAAAAAATCCCAACCATGGTCAAGCATGCAGTTCTCTTTTTCATCTGTTTCCTTGTCTGGAAATGTATATATGGAGAATGAAGTTATAAAGTGGGTGTTGTGGGCAGTGGGAGGCCTGCATCACGTGTCCGATATGGCAAGATACTCTCTTTAGGCACTGTAGCAGGTTTTGAGGAATTAAGAATTGCCTTTAAAAGTACCTTGGGGTTCTTTTAATATTCAGTTGGAAAATGAGTAAGACACTTTAGGGTTAGAAGAAACCATATATTTCTTTTGCAGGAAGAGCTTTAATTTGATCTGCTTTCCAAACATTGCTAAGAGAACCTACCGCCCTTATTTTTTGTCCTTCTCATGCTACTTTTTTTTCGTTTACTGAATGAAAACAAGGAAATGTTTATGAAATATCTTCTGTTAGAATTGTAACTGTTGCCTTGTCCACTGTGTTTTGTTTTTGAGTACTCTAACCACAGTGTACATTACTCTGTTTTATACATTATTGCTGTATCTTTAATTCTTACAACTGATGTTACATGGATTGCAGGATTCAAACCTCTTGAGGAACTTTACTACAGAACGTGGCTGCACAGGTAATGTCTCTGTCTTTATCGCCAGCATAGGTTATACATGCACGTTTGCTATTGAAGTTTTATTGTATGGTTTTCTTCATAATGGCTTAAAGTTTCAAGTTGTTTGAGGGGTTGGGTTTCCATTGGCTAAAGCACCCTTGTAAATTTTCATTGCTTGGTCATGTCAGTGGAGAAAGAGTGGCTAAAGGAATAGTTGTCTTTATATGGTGGTTTCTGGTTTTTGACAGAAAATGGAACCCTGAATGGTGAGACAGTAGCCTCTTATTTCTTCTTAAAGTGTAAATCTATTCCTTGTATGAGAAGTCCCTTTTTGCCTTCTTTACATTTTAAGGTTTTGGTAAAATTTGTAGGGTTATATAGTGAGAAAGTTATATCCGATTAGGCTACTTGGTATGCACTTGCTGTCCTGATTGAAAGGAGAAAGGTGAGAGAGAATGAGCGAACCATACCGCGGGATACCTAGATTTTTCTCTTTGGTTGTTCACAGACAGCAAAACTGTCCCCATTATTTAGCACAGATTACATGGCAGCAAGTGGACACAGCTTTATAGTTTTACTTACATGTTCATTAAAATCCCTCATTGTCTATACTGTTTTACCATAATATCTTGATGCAGTGGGCAGAGAGTAATTGTGCAGGAAAAGGATGAGGACAGAGTTGAGCAAAATGTGGTCACTATCCAGGTAATGCCTTTTCTTTGGATCAAGCATGTAGTGTAAAATTGATTTGAGAGCTTCTGCAACTGGTTGCTATAAATATGCTGAATTAGTGAACATTCATATGAAGGTAACTTTTGCGTGTATTTACTGGCATTCAAGCTCAAATGGAAATATTTATGATGTACAACTAGATGTAGATTTCTTGCATCACATGGTCCATACTTGAGATTTTCTATCCTTACTTGCTCAGAGAAAATAATGTTTTGGTGAACCCCTCTCTTGGGCAACAATGTAATTGAAACCTTCTAATGTTTGTGAATATTTGGAAATAAGTTTTGATTGGTCACATAAGAATTGTTTGGATTACAAGCTTGGCAAATGGATGTTTCCTAATATGGTATTTCACTACTCAACCTAACTAATGGGATTTTACCCCTTTCAAAGGACATTTTAGATATTTATGGAAGAAAGATATTCACTACTTTCACTATAAAAGGTGGTTAAATAAGCTTTTATGAATCTAAACCAAAATTTGGTTATCGTCTATGTACAATAATCATCTATAGCTGGTTCAGTTGGTTTATTTACATTTTTTTTTTCAGGGATTGACATCATCCGGTTACTTGCTAGCAATTGGCGATGACGGTCAAATGTCTGAGCTTCATCCTGATGGAAACAGGTACGGATACATCCTTTTTTGTTGATTATGTGTTCGTCAGTTTTGTCCTTTTGTTTTCCATGATGTTGAACTTGGAGTCAACGTATTTGGGAAGCATCTGGTCAGAGCAGATACTTGCTCCTGTCCCTTTTAGAAACCGAAATCAATCAGTGCAAGGGAGAAAAGCTACGAACAAATTTTTCTCCTGATCATGATTAAAGGATATTGCATGTCTCTTGATTGAACTTCGGAAAGTGAAAAGTTTGATGATTAGTATCCTTTGAGCATTCCATTCCCCTGTTATTGCTCCCAGTATAGCTCACTCACCAACTAAATATAGATCGGGCCTTTGTTACTGACAATATTAATTCTGATAGTTCTTCTGAGATTTCAGTGCTCAGTATTTTTTCACATGTAACAGTTTTGACTTCTTCAAAGGACTGGTCAGAAGAAAACTTCAGTGAAGGGCATTTTGCGGGACCTACCACTGGGGTCCGTACTTTCATGATGAGCATGTGCAGAACCGTGGAAATTATGTAATTTTGTCATTTTTATCTTAGCTGCATTTAGATGAGGTCTCGGCTTTTATTTTGTTAAACCTTGCTGGAATGGGCCACAATTTTGGACATATCCCATATGTTGTCTCTATTGAAACATGAAACTGCATGCCTGGGTTTGTTGTGCACACGTACACGTGAAAACTCTGTAATCTGTTCGTCTGTCCGGGTCCGAGGATTGTAGTACACGAAACCGACTTCTTTATCTCTTGTTATAATCAACAGAGTGCAATTATGATTCACACATAGCTAGGCATAAGACTAACCCGCACGTAGAGAGTTGTATTGATGCCAGAGTATTGCTTATAATCTGTTACAAGTGGAAGACAGGTTTAAAATAAAAAGTAGTAGGAAATGTGATCCGAACACATTTGACAAAAACAAAAAAAATACTCACATTACAGCATTGAAGATGATACGAGAGCAATCTTAGTCAATAATCTATTCTATACCTTCACCTTAACTAAACACGTCCGTTCGTGGTAAATAGGAGAAATCTTTTACATGAATAAAGTAGGAATGGTAAAATTTGATCTGACAAAAAAACCTGGATTAACCTACCCAAACCAAAACCTGACCTCATCAGAAAAGTCAATGATCCAAACCTGATTGCACTCAACTTGATCCGAACCCGAACCCAATTAAAGTAAAACTTAAAAAGCCTAAAATCTGAATAGCCCAAACCCGAAATATCTGAACCCAGAAAACCAGAACCCAAATTGGACTAAACCCGAATTGACCCAAACTCGAAATGACCTGAACCCAAGACTGACATGACCTAAACCCAAAAAGACCTGTGTCTAAACCTGATAAGACTCGATTTTAACCCAAATCAACATAAAATGTATGGTCAGCAAATATTTAAAAATTCATGATTTTTTATATATTGATTATTTATCTAAATTGTATATTAATTATGACCATGCAATTGAAGAAATTCAAAAAGTACATCAAAATATCTTTTGTTTAGGTATATTATGGAATTTAAAGAGTAAATTACGCAAATAATTTGTCTTGGTTTGTCTAAGGGTCTTCTAGGATTTATTGGTTGATAGGACTTAATAATTTTTAGTATTTTCAAATTTGGTAATCTCACCAATAATGATTAGCTTAATTTAACAATCGTAATCTGAAAGAATGTATTTCAAGATACTCCTATAATGCTACTAAATCAAAATTTGATTCTTTATAATATGAAGGATTTATATCAGCATCTGTCATCGTTAGTTGCCTTCAACATTTAATAACAAGGCTAAACTATATAAAATTTTAATTCAAACTACTAGTAAAGCATACATGAGTTTGAGATGATTTCATTTTATAAAGTTCGCATGGGCTCGAGCTTAAATTACTTAAAACATTTTTTCCCATTCAAAACCACAAAAGCCTAAAATCACAAATAATAATATAAATCCTGAAGCAACATAACAACTTATTCCAATCTCAAGTTTTACAACTAAATGAAAACATCTTAATGAAAAAAAGTATGACAACAACATGTCATGTCAAAAGTCTTAAATAACAAAGTTAATGACAAAGTCGAAAGTGACTGCTTTCAAATACTTGCATTTGCGAAACTTATGAATTGCCAAAAAAATGCTAGTTAGTGAAATACCAAATAAAAAATATAGAGTTATTTGTGCCTAGTTATAAATTGAGTCATTGTCTAAAAAGCACTAAAAAGGTTTTAAAAAAAAACTCAACTACAATAAAGTGACTATTAGTAATCTTACCTATACACTAAATTATAAGATGCTTTAAAACTGGTCAGCTATTCAAATTCCACTTCTATGTCATTCAAATGCTTCAAGTCATACTTCTCATCTTTGATAATTGAGAAACAAAATTATTAATAACTACAATATATTGAAATAAAAAATTACAAATGAGAAACTATACCTTCATAACGATACACCCAATTATGAGATATTAGTAAAACTTGTACATTGTCGAGGACAAAACGATTCCTGTATTTGTTAAAAATCTAACTACCTATACTAAAAGTTGATTCTAAAGCAACAGTCGTGATAAGAATACTCAATATGTCTCTTGCCATTTGTGCTATAATTAGATATTGTGCATAATTTTCTTTCCAAAAAGTAAGGAAATATAACTTCAACTCAATTGGTTTTTTAGACTCATCCAAATAAAGATCAAGCTGTGACTTTAAGTTGAAAGTTCACATTGTATCATGGGCAAAATCCTACATCCAAATCAACATATCTATCAATTTTAAGAGTATTGTACAATATAAAAGAGTACATATTAGCATAATAACAAAAAATTAATTTACTTACAAGAAGATCTGAATTTACTTCCCGATAAAATTGTCCACCACCAGTTCTAACATCACACGAGTGAGATAAACTAGTACTACGAGTCTCATACTCTTTAAAAAGGAAATTTAATTGATCTCGAACATCTAACCACTTAGAAGCATGAGTTATGCCCAATTTCTAATAGTAGTATTTGAAAAAAGCTAATTTATATCGAGAATCAAGTACAACTGCAAATAAGAAAACTACTAAAAAATATTCTCAATACTTATGAAACTTTTCATTCATTTGTTCTATCATTTCTCTTATTTGGGAGTCTAGGTTATCTATTGCCTCTAATATAAACTTTTACATTTCCTATATATTCTCAAAGTATTAATTGGCAGTGAGATATTTAGAGCTAGGGAATAGAGTGGTCATTTCATAAAAAGGCTTTTAAAATTGCTGTGATTTTTGTAATTTTATCCCACTCTCCATCACTAGGGCAATGTTCATAACATATGTCAACAATTTGTAGCTGAGAAAATACTTGACGATAAAAAAGTGCCCTTTCAAATATTAAATAAGTGAAATTCCACCGTGTAGGCACATCTAGCCACAATGATTTTGAAATATTTACCCCAATTGCTATAGCATACTAAAAAAACCTAATCCTTATTGCTTATGATCTACGAACATATAGAACACTTTCTCTAATTTTTTTTAGATGCCTAGAAACTACCTTCGACCCATCTTGAACAATGAGATTCAAAATATATGCACTACAACAAATATGAAAATATTTTCCCCTACAAATCAAAACATTTTGAAGGTTGAGTTGGGTACACAACAAAGTCTGCATACTAGTTATGTTGCTAGCATTGTCTAAAGTGATGGAAAAAATTTTGCTCTCAATCTCCCATTCTTTCAAGAGACAAAATATTTTTTCATATAATATGTTAGAATTTTGAGGTGGTTCAAAGATACTGAAAAATCAAGACTTTACTCCTCAACTTCCAACCAATACCCATATAATGTGCAATGACACAAAGGTAACATTCATCAATCATTAAAATTCATATATCACTAGTTAAGCAAATCTTTCTAGAAAAAGTTCCCTAAAGAACATTTAAGCTGTTCCCCGAATTTCTTATGGAACTTAACAATGTCATTCTTATAGGTGTTTCGACATACATGTTAACATTTAAGATTAGATATGAATTGTAACCACGCACCTTTTCATATTCAACATAAGAATATGGTAGGTTATGTTTGATTATAATTCTACATTGCCACTCTCTACAAGTAGCTTCATCTAACCTTCCATGGAATGATATTTCATTGCTACCACTGTCATTTAAAGAACTTTGATATTTGACACACTTCTTTAAATGGTGCAAAAGATTTTTTGTTTCCACTATAGAATCAACCTTATACTCTTTAACTTTACAATGCTTGTATTTGGCTTTTTTCACTTTATCTTCATATAACTCTCCATCAATACACTTAAACTCATTCCAAATTTTAGACCAAGATCTACTTTGCTCTCTTTTAGTATCACTTGCACTAACAGTCTCTTGATTATTGAAGTCATCCACATTTATGCCAGACATGTTTACTGTTGGATCCATTGTTGTAAAACAAATAAGAATAATTAGACTTACATAAAATAAATACTCTAAAATTGAACTTTGTAGTACATTTTGAATATTTAAAGGCTAAAACTATTGGTTAGTCCAAAATTAAATTCCTTGCCTAAACATGTAATTGTATATAATATTATTAATTTAATTGATGCATGACTAATCTAAACAAATAAGAAAACAAAAAATAGAAAAGCAATTAAAAAAAACTTGTCAGTGACTTTTATGCAAAATAAAAAAATTCAGTGATTCAGGTGACCGAAATACAAAGTTTATGGGCTAAACAAGTGTTTTACCAAAAGAGAAGAAAGCTTGGCTGGGTCGCCTGTGGAGGAACGGGTCGGATCGCAGGTTCATTTCAGGTCGTCTTTGATTCTCTCTTGATGCCGGCGACTTGGGGCAATCGGAGGCTGGGCTTCGATATGGCGGCCACAGCGACCTTGGCTAATGAAGGAACGACGATCGGCGGCGGGGGAACTGGCAAATCCGAGACAGGACACGGCGGTGTTGTGTTTTGATCAAGATTTTGAAAACTCTTTCTATCCTTTGATTGGCACAAACGGTGGTGGCGGAACCTTGGAACAAGCGGCACGGCTTGCGGGGAAGCAGGGGAGGCGAGCTAGGATCGGAAGCGATGGCTGGAGCAGCGATTGAAGCGTCGGGCAAAGAGAATGTAACTTCCAAGGGTGGCGGCAATAGTTAGGAAAGTTTAGAGTTTCTGATGTTGAAGATGGCGAGATAAGGGCCTAAAGTTACACTTTCACCTTTTTTCTGAATGGAGCTTATAGTTGTGGATTTCTTTCAATTTTTCCTATGATTTTTCTCAAAATGTGACCCTTATTTGTAGTAGGGGAGACATAAATGTGATTAACAAGATTTTGAGATATTAAATCTCATCCAAATCTAATTTAAAGAGGCTTATATATGTTAGAATATAATTTGGTAAAATTCTAATTTAAGTCCAACAAAACTCTTAGCCTGGATTATGCACCTTCTGGCCCCCAGTTTTATGCAATTTTTCAATTTAGCCTAATATTTTAAGGATTTGTTGAATTAGCTCATTACTTTATGAGATCATCAAATTTTGCCTCATAAAATTGCCAAATTTCCCTCAAACTCTCAAGAGTTGATAAACTTGCCCCAAAATTTTCAAACTTTTCTAGAACTTTCTAAAAATCTTCAATTCACACACAAACTCTTTCATTTTATCAACACTAACCTCAAATGACCTCTAGGGCTTCAAATTAGTACCTAAACTAAATTAATTCCTATTTTGACCCTAAATATTGATTTTAAATTCTTAAAAAATTATAACTCGAAATGATAACATAATTTAAATACATCTAATCCTACCAACTTTTTAAGTTTTAAAATGACTGAGTTTTATAGTTTCTTGAATTGAATTCGTAAAATTTTGAATTAGGTATTTTTATTAAAATAATTTTATATTAATATATTTATATCTAGTGAATT
Organism: Aquilaria sinensis; assembly: GCA_005392925.1. NCBI lineage: Eukaryota > Viridiplantae > Streptophyta > Magnoliopsida > Malvales > Thymelaeaceae > Aquilaria > Aquilaria sinensis. The sequence continues at coordinate 600,955 of SMDT01002837.1, read as the reverse complement.
AAATTTTTTAGATTATTTTTTATGTCTAGTAATTTTTTAGTTATGAGGTACCAAAATTTTGAAATTTCACTTTAGTTACTCATAAAAATTGCAACATGGGATTCTAAACTTTTCAAATATTTACATAAAAAATTAAATTCTTTAATTTAAATTTTGGGAAAAATGTAAATAAAAGATTGAATTAATCTATTTATTCTAACTTATGCACCAATGACCCGATTAGACCCGAATATCAACTCGAATTTGGCTCAAATCCCAAATAATTCGATCTGAAGTTACCCCGAGACTGGGATTGACCCGACTTGAATTAAACCCAACCCAAATTCGTCCAACCCGAACTCAAAATCTACTCAACCCGAAATCAACACGAACCCAAATAATCCGACTTGAACCCCAAATAGATATTAACTTGATTAGACCCGAATCGAAATAATTTGACCCAAATTTGATCCAATCCACCAATTGTCATCCCTAGAAAGACAGAGATCCTTGCCAACTTCTGGAATTTGAAAGTATTATGTGAATGAGCCAAAATGCATCAACATTTTTTTTTTTAAACAATTTTGTGTCATTGAAGTGGTTAACAATTTCATCTTTTGGGAAACATTTGGTATATTTTTTGAAAAAAAAAATTATTGCTGAAGCACATAAGGAACTTTGATCGCTCTGTAGTTTCTAGTGTAGATGGGTTAAACTAATAGTAGAATGCAGTTTGATATTTTAGAAAATCAAATAACTCTAGTCATCAACTGTCAAGCAACAAACTAGAATAGAAGCAACTAGAGAGAGGCGATGTCTCGGTTAGGGGTGAATATTGAGTTAGTTAGTTTAGAATTGATGTAAATACAATAATTTGAATAGTTTTCAATTTTTACAAAATGTATATAGATTATCCGATTATATGTTGGAACCAATCAAAGTCATTTGAATAACATTTCGGTTAGTTCGTTTTGGT